>JAOTAY010000006.1:32583910-32599576 GCA_025629805.1 Erythroxylum baracoense | reverse complement strand
AAATGAAGAACTTAAATATTTAATGAAATGAGAAACCTAAAAATTTAATGAAATGAGTTATTGAATAAAAAATCCTATAAGTTAGAGATTCTAGTAAATAATAATTTAATAAAATATCTAAGCATTCATGGAATTAATTACATAATAGGTTAAAGATACATTCCAACCTTATATTTTATTAAGAATGTCTTTTTTTTGCTATTTATAGTAAAAACATGGGGGTATTTTTGTCCAACAGTCCGCGTGTTTTGTTTCTGTGACAAGCATAAGAAAGTTGTGCCACAGTTTTAGAAGGAACAAAAAATTATGTTTTTGTGAATTAGAGATGAAACAAAAATGGGCAGTGTCAGCAACCAAACACTGCTGGACATAGGATTTTTGTATTTTGTTATCTGTCTCCACCCACGGAGACATCAACCATACGCAGCATTTATGTTATCTATGCTATGTCTCAACTTTTTTATAAAGTGTAGGGATACCTTATGGAAGAAATTATTCTGTTTCTTTTTTGTCACCCATATTATGACTAGACTTTAAAAATATAATGAAAAACATTCGTTTTTAAATTTCTGAGTTTTATTGTAAATATATGTTAGAAGAATCTCAAAATTTAAGATGAATTAAGAATAAAAATAAACAATATATTATATGCACCAGATTAAAGATAACTCTAAAACTCTCCTCATTCAACTGTAAAATGCAAAATTCACATATTACTATGTAACATTAAGATGGATTTGGTAAGCTACCACACTTCCCATTATTTCCAATACTTGAGTATATTCCAAAAAATACCATATTCCTGAATAATCAATCATCATAACCAAGATTTTAATATAGTATAGTTAAATTCATTGCCAATTTACATACCAAGATGAATATAATTGGTAAAAGTAGAGGAAGAAATCCTTGGAATTTGTTTTCATTGAAACTTTTCAATCACTTTTAACAACTCCGTAATGATAAGATCAAATCCACAAGCCTCTAGATTTCATCTTCACAATTACTTGTCACTTCTTCATTTATTCATGGACAATAACAATTGAGTATAACTGCTAGAAATTAAGCGATTTGTTTGAGAACACAATTGCTCTTATACATTTATTTAACACTTCAGAGGTTATAATCAGTTTTTTAGGCTAGACACTCATCACACCATAGATAGTAGATTACCAAATCATATCACACAATTTACCTGTTGATTTAATAGAATACAATCGACATATTCATAATCCTAATACTCAAGTCCATGTTGTTGTTATGTGGAGTTAAAAATCCATCCGCAACCCTTATCAGTCAATCAAACAAGTAAGTAAAAAAATATAATCAAACCATATGAGAATATCATACGTAATCTTAAATAAATAGGATATTTAATATGTGGCAATGATACTATCAATTATATCTTAAATACCTAACGTCTTTTATTTTAAGCCTCTTTCTTTAGACTCTACTCCAGATTGTAACCTTGTTTTTCTTCACCTCCTTATGGCCTTTAAACAATTGAGTCTTTCAAGTTGACATCTTTTAGAAGAAATCATATATAGCTACTATATCCATGCATTAAGTTTGAATCACTTTGATTTTTATTACAACCATCACCAACTCCACCTACATTAGTTTAGTTGACATTTCATAAAGGTTCATTGGCTTCATCAGATATATTACATAAGTACTCAAACTTTAACTAGATCTTTACTCCAAAATCAAAGCCTTATCAAAAGTTAATGCCAAAATCCTTACTCTACTCACACAAATATCACCATCCTCGTAAATGTTCCTAACTTTTATCTTTGTATGACACTTAAGCCAAATCCCTGCAATACCTTCTAAGAAAAAGATTTATGTAAAACTTTTCAATTTTAATTCAAGTTAAAATTTATGTTGAAACACAATTTTTTTAAAATTTAAACAACATGCAAGTTGTACTTTGCTTATATGGGTGAATTAATTAATATAATTTTGTATACCTGAGGACAGTGCACCCTTCATCTATCTACTCAACCTTATAGAACTTGCTATTCATGTTGCTTCACATTTTTCTAACATTGCTTAGTTCTTATTGTACAAGATTATACAAACTATTGGTTTGCACCTTATAAAATTCCTTCTCAATATTAAATCATATAATTAAACATACACTACTCTCTAATAGTAAGTAATCAAACTTTATCTCCCATTTAATATTTTCCCCCCATACTACCTCGTATAATAACAAAATGTCCAAAAATACTATGAGCATTCATTGGATATCAAAGCAAGCACTCATATTCTCACTTTCTTATATGATTGATATTTTAGCTCAAAATCGATCCCTAACATATGATGGAGCCCACTTCATACACTGATCGAATAAATAATAAATCCACAAATTATCCCCTAAATTAAACTCAATAATTATTAATTATTTGATGTTGTTAATATCATTAAAAAATTATAAGAATACTTTTAAAATTTTTATAACTCTTATGGGCAACAAATACATTTTATATATAAAACTTGAAAATACCAAATTAATGATGTTACTTATACTTTACTCATATGTAATAATAGTTTAAGAGACTTCTCATTCATACACTTAAGCCACGTATGAAATTTATTTTATTAATATTGCTATAAAATAAAATTTTAATAAAAGACTTAATTTATCCTCATGTTAAACTAATGAATATATTATTAATTATTAAATTAATTCTTATTCATTAAACTTTTATAATAGTCGTGAAACTAGGTTGATTCTAAGAGAACTAAAAACTAGTTTCTTAATTTTAATTGATAAAACAAAAGGGAGTTATGATTAATTAACTAACAAAATAAATTTAACAAGGAATCAAAATAAGTCGATTAAGAATTAAAGAGAGAAATTTAATAGTTCTTAATTCTAATTCAGGTCAACAATCTCATCCAATTGTAACTTTAATTATTGATTTAAAAAGAATAATTTTCATAATTCAGGTAAGTAGTTCAAAACCTATTAAGACATTCATAATAAGTCTTAAATTTTCTTAAATTAATTGGTTCAAACTTAGCATTCAAATGAAAACTTACCATAAATTAATTAGGTATGATAGCATTCAATATTAATTAAATGATAGCATTAAGTTTAATGAAAAAGACCAAACCCTAAATTAAACAATTAAGATGGCTACAACTATTTAGTTTAGTTTTTTTATTTCTATAAGTTAAATATTCAAATTTATAAATAACATATTTGCTACTTATACTAATCATTCATGACAATTACATATAACTGAATTCATAGACGGCAATAAAATAATAAACATCAAATTAATTTGTTAGATCAATCAGTATTGATTACTCATAAAATAAAAGAACATAGAACAAGAAATACTTAAATTAAAATAAAATTTAGGTTTAGAACAAAACTTCAAAATGTTACAACTAAGGTTTTGAATCTCTTTGAATAAAAAATTTTAGATTTAGCTACTCATGGCTTTAATTCCTTCATAAAAATAGAAGCAAGAAGAGAAAATAAAAGAAAACTAAATGGAATTATAGAAAGAGTGTTTGCAACATTCTCTTATTCTTTTCCCACTCAAAAGCTAACTTCTTTTAATATTCCAGAGATTATCTTTTAAACAAATCAAAATCCCTACATAATAGGGCTAGGAATAAGTCTCCTAATTGAACTAGACTTTTTAGAGTGAATATGGCTTTAAGCATGATCTCACCTTATACACTACAACAATCTGTCATCTTTTGTCCAAAATTAGTGGCTTTAATAAATAGTGCTCCAATTTGATGTTTCAAAAAGCACCAAAATCAATCTAAAATCAAAGACATAAGTCCAATTAACATAACCAAGTCATATCTTAACAAACCTCCCCACATCAAACTCATGTTTGTCCTTAAGCATACAACAATTCAATATATTATTCATTCTCGTAACAACCTCTCTTTTTCTTTTATTTTATCCAAAAGTATTCAAAAAGCTAATACATATTAAAGTTTGAAACAAAATAGTAATGGAAGAACACACATTCATGGGAAAAAAATTTATATTGAAAACATAGCATTTTGTCAATTCCATTAAAATCACATGAAACAAGATATGACACCCTCTTGTAGGCTTCATTAAGCTCTCAAATTAAAGCATAGTGAGTTCTTTCTATAAGCTTGCTCATGAATCATATCTCCACCACTAATAAAAATGAATTTAATGCATAATGAAAGGGACTTGATAAGGGTTATATCCTGGCTTAGGTAAAGGTGTGGTAAAAAAGAAGTTTTTAGGAAAACTAATTGAAGAAAATCATATAAACTTATCTACACAAGTTTTAAATCAAATCAGTTTGAAAATTGACTTGATTCAAATAGCATTCTTTCAACACCTTATCACTTTTTTCTTTTTACTTTTTCATATATTTTATTTTATTTTATAAACAAGAACATCAAAAAGGTGATTTATTTTTTCTCTTTTTACTATATTTCTCCCCAATTCTATAAAAATTGAAAAATCAAAATATGCAACTTGAATCAACTAATTTACTTCTCATGAAAATATTCAAAATCCAATGTAGATAAGCTTTGTACAATTCCTTCAATTTAAGGACTAAAAAATTATAGAGGTAATCAATAAAAAGAAGGGTAAAAGTGGCTTGTAACAAAGTTAATATGCAAGAAAAATGCAAGGTCAAGGCTCAAATTGGTTCTCTAGAGGTGAAAATGAAGGTAGGTTTTTTTATGTTAAAAATGGTTATATCTAAGTACCCCTATCATCTCTATGTATAAATTCACAAAAAATATGGTCTCAAAATATATTCAAAAGTAAGTTCCAGTATAAGCAAGCCAATTTTGATAACACAAAACAAACAAAAAAATATTTTTATACTGTATCTTTTATTTTTATTATTTCAAAAAACTCATTAATTCCTTAAAATAAATCACTTTTCTAACATCTAAAAGTTGTAGCCTTGCCTTATGAATGATAGTAGTCTAGAACTTAAAGGATTTAATTTAAAAAAGTTGTGTACATAAGTTGTGATATTGCCTTATGAATTTTCGCATTTTAGAATTTAAGGGATTCAATTCCAAAAAGCTTAGTTACATAAGGCATTATCTTGCCTTATGAATTTTAGTAATCTGGAACTTAAGACTTAAATTTTCCCTTAAACAAATAAAACACTACACAAAAATAAGCAGATTAAACTTACAAATAATTGAAATTAAACTAACAAAAATCATCATATTTGAGTTGCCTCCTAAAGATTGCAAATTTTGAAAGTTATTATACTCAACGGGGGTTTTTCTTCTAAATCTTCTACTATTGAGAAAGTACCAAATCAATATTCATCAAACTTGAGACCATCATATCCTTATAAAATGGTTTCAATCTATAGATCTTTTTAGTATCTAAACTCTTTATTTCCACTGCACAATAAGGAAATACATTAGTGACAACAAAAAGACCAATCCATAGAGAATGTCACATACTTGGCATAAGTTTTAATCAAGAATTATATGATAACACTTTCTTTCCCACCTCAAATTGCTTCCTCAATAAAATATTATCATGAAACAATTTGTTTTTCTCTTTGTAAATTTTTGAATTTTTATAAGCATCTAACTTTAGTATCTTTAGTTCTTGTGATTGTAATTTCCTTGTTCTCTAGCTTTCCAAATCCATATTGCAATGTTGTACACCCAAATAAGTTTTATGTTCAATCTCCACCGATAAAAGACAAGCTTTACCAAAAACCAATCAATAAGGATACATTCTTATTGTTGTTTTATGGGTTATACAGTAAGCCTAAAGAGCGTCATCTAGATATAAACTCCAACCCTTTCTTCCCAAATTTATGATATTTTCTAAAATAGATTCCACTCCTTTATTTGATACTTTTGCTTGTTGATTCGTTTGTGGATGATATGCAGTGACTATTCGATGATGGGCTCTATACTTTTTAAACAAAGTCACCACTGCTCTATTGCAAAAGTGAATTCCTTGATCAATAACAATGGCTCCTAGAACTCTAAATGTATTGAAAACATTTGACTTTATAATACCTAAAATAGTTGTAAAATCATCAGTTATCATGTAAAAGAAACCATGAGATAAAGGAAAAGGGCCTATAAAATCAATCCCCATACATATAATATTTCAATTATAAGAATTAGGTTTGAGGCATTTCATTTCTGTGAGATAACATACCTATCTTTGGGCATATGTCATAACTTCTTGAAAACACATAAGTATCTTTAACAAAGTCTCCCAATACAAACCACTATCCAAAAATTTTCTAATTATTTGTTTAGGACCAATTGACCACATGCATAATTATGACAAAAAACTAAAACATAATGAAGTTCATCTTCTGGCACACTAAGTCTAATAACCTGATCAGAGCAAAACTTCTAATAATATGGTTCATCCCAAATATAATACTTTTCCTCATTCATTATCTTTTCCTTCCTAAGTTTACTAATGTAATTATGTAAATTTCTAGTAACTAAATAATTAACAAGGTCTACATGCCATTGACCCCTACATTTTATTTGGAATAATTGCTTATTAGGAAAAGTTTCAGAAATAGTATCTTCATCCCTAACAAACCTACTAAGGTGGTTTGGCACTAAATTTGTTACTCCTTTTTTATCCCTTTCTTGCCAAATCAAAATCTTGAAGTAGTAAAATCCATCATATTAACCTCAATTTAGACTCCTTCTTTGCCAAAAGGTATTTCAATGTTATATGATTATAATAACTTTAAAGCAAAGAAAAAAAGATGTAGATTTATCTAAAACAAAAATAATTGCTAAAAGCCCCTTCTCAGTTGTAGAATAATTGCATTATGTAGCATCAAACATTCTTGAAGAATAATAGATGACGTAACTTTGTTTTCTAATCCTTTAGCCTAAAATAGCTCTTATAGCATAGTTTTTAGTAGCACACAATATCTCAAATGGTAGATCCCAATTTAATAGAATAATAGGTGCACTTGTCAATAATGCTTTAAGCTTGTTAACTAAATTTAAATGGAACATATTTTTGTAGCAACTTTGACAAATGATATAACAATCTTAGAAAAATCTTTAATAAACATACAATAAAACCCTAAATGTCCAAGAAAGGATCGAACTTCCTTAACATTTGTAAGGTAATGTAACTTCGTAATTAAATCCATTTTGCCTTATCAACTTCTATGCCCTTTAATGAAATCACACATCCAAAAACGATGCTTTGATCAACCATAAAATAATATTTTTCATAATTTAACACCAAATTTGTTTCAATGCATCTTTTAATAACCTTAGATAAATGATTTAAGCAATCATCAAATGAATCTCTGTAACAAGTGAAATCATCCATAGATTCTTCATTGTAATTCTCAATATATTCAAAAATATACTCATCATACACCTTTAAAATGTACCTAAAGCATTACAAAGACCAAAGGGCATCACCTAAAGGTATATAATCCAGAAGGACATATAAAGGTAGTCTTTTCTTAATCTTCTGGAGCAACTAATATTTGGTAATAAATTGAAATTCCATCCAAAAATCAAGAACATGATTTACTACTAAGTTGTTATATCATTTGATATGGAATGGGTAATGGGAAATGATCCTTTCTAGTGGCTAAGTTAAGCTTCCTAAAATCTATACACATTTGCCACCCATTTTGCTCCCTTTTAGGTACCAACTCGTCATTTTAAACTTGCATCATTGTCACCCCAATTTTATTTAATACAATGTGAACTGGGTTCACTCACTTATTATCTGAGATTAGATAGATTATAATTGCATCCAAAATTTCTAAAAAAAATTTCATTAACATATCTTTCATTATTGGATTGATTTACTTTTTGGTTCCCTTATCGGCTTAGCATTTTCATTAAAAGAATCTTATGTTTGCAAATTAGAGGACTTGTGCCTTATTTATCAACTAAGGTCCAATCAATTGTAGTTATGTAGTCATTTAAAAGCTCTACTAACTTTTCTTCTTACTTTTTAGTCAACCTTTTTTATGTGATTATAAGTAATGACTTTTTGTCACCTAAATCCTTCACCTGAATAGACATATTTTAGGTGATTATGTAAGGCTTTCAATTCTATATTCAGAGCCTGCAAAATAAAAGACAACATTTTCTTTTGAGATATGGTAATTTCAACATTTACAGTTTTTTAATCTATTACCATTGTTGATAATGATTTAACAACTTTAAAAGTTTCACCAACTCGCTCATTCACTTCTAATTTAGCTAATCATTATGAACACTTTCTTCTTTAAAATATCTTGCACAATTAAATCCATAATATTCATATGATAAATAGAGTGAAAATCATTAGGGTACTTTACGACTTCAAAAATATCAAATTTCACTGATGTCTATGAAACTTAAGAGTACCCTCATTTATATCAAATTTTGTTTTAGCCATTTTCATAAACAACCTTCCTAACAAAATTAAGGCTTAATATTCTACAACATCTCCATCCATTTTTAAGATGTAAAAGTCCACTGAGGTAACACACCATTAACCTAAACTAAAAAATCCCCTATAACACCAATAGGATGCATATAAGAATGATCAGTTAACTGAATAATCATATTAGTTTCTTGTAAGGAATTTAGATTTAAAACTCAGTAAATTAAGTATGATATGACATTGATCGATGCACCTAAGTCTATCATAGCATGCTAGATTTTCTTATCACCAATGATGCAAGAAAGTGTTAACATACATGGGTTTTTACATTTTTCGGTAATTTTCTATTTATCACAGTTGTTACATTCTTAGTTAAAATTATTCTTTTTTTATCCCTTAGATTCCTTTCATTTATGCATAGTTATTTTAAGAACTTTGCATGTTTTGGAATTTTCTTAGAAGTGATATATTAATTTTAACCTTTTTAGAGGTCTATAAGATCTCTCTCTCATATTCCTCTTCTTTTGATTTATCTAACCTGCAAGGGAAAGATGGTACGCATACATTAGATGGTATAGGCAAAAATAAATTCCATTTTACCTTTAGGGTATCTTGAGCTAGAGATTCATCTTTCTTATCTCCTTCGTCATGCTTTTCTACATCCATAGGTAAATTGGATTTCCTTTCCACTTCCCAACGTTATTGCACCATATCCCATTTAGGATTCACCATTGTTTGTGAAGGTAATTTTCCTAATGCTTGTGCTTCTAATTTACTAATAGAGGTGGCTGATTAAGTGAACTGATTATTTATGTTTTAAAGTCTTGAATGTATTTCCTGTTGAAATTTTTGCATAGTAGTAGCAAACACCTTAACAATTTCATCTATAAATATACATGAATTTAAACGTTGATATCGAGCATGCGTAGGTGTTTGAGGTTGTTTATTGAAGTTTTAAGATTGGTATCTTTGTTACCATCCTTAATTTCTATAGCTAAAATTAGGGTGATCCCTCTATCATAGATTATAATGATTTAAAGAAGGGTTATATTTCTGTTTTGTTATTGCTTTTTAAATGGAGTCTTGTTACAATATGAGGCACATATCCGTAAGATGCCCAGAGAATAAGCATATTCTACACACTCGTGCCAATTGCAATTGACCTATAATCATTTGATGAACCATATTAGTTAAATTTAAAACTTTATCTTTAATGTTAGTAGTACTTGCCTTATTCATGTGCCTAATAACTCCATCCATCCTTGTCCTAAATTATTGAAAATTTTTGACCTTTTTTTAAAATCAATTTCCTGGATGCTTCTTGTGTTTTATTTACCAAAGCTCTTCTACTAGCTACATCTACCATACTCCTATATGTTGATAGTAACCCTTTATAAAATTACTAAATGAAAAGTTACTCAGGAATTTGATGGTGTAGGCAGTTAGCACATAATTCCTTAAACCTTTACTAATATTCGTATAATATTTCCATGTTATCACTAAGCCAAAAGGAAGATAATAAATCTAAACATTTTTCTTATCTTTCAATGAGAATGGAAAGACTCTAAGATTGATTTGCTCTTCTTTTACTCCTTGTAGTTTCATTACAAAGCAAACAAGTATTTATATGGATCTTCACTTGTAAGACCAAAAAAAATAGGCAGTAAGTGAATCAAACCAAACTTCAGTTCAAAAACTACCTTAACATCTTGAATCTTATACATAAGGGTTGTTGATTCAAATTTGGTGCAGCTAACTCCCTCAATGTTCTAGTGTTAGGATTTGCCATCTTTTCTTAAACTTCTTGGATATTAGAATCTTCACCAATTATTATATTTTTCTCAACTTCACCTTTGAAGGTAAATGAATTTTTCTTTACGTAGTCTCTTTCCTTAAACAACATATTACCTTCTTAATCTCTGGATTATATTTCAATTTACCTGTTTGAGAAGAACAAGTCATACAAGATAAGAGATTAGCAGTAGACTACAAAATAAAGCAAAGAAACTAAATAGTTCCTTGGTAACAAGACAACAATTTTAAACAAATTGTCAAAGCCTTCAAAATTAATTCTAATTTACTAAACTCGTATTATAGTGGTGGAACCAGGTCAAATACCAAGAGAACTGGAAATAGTTTCTTAACTTCAATTGATAAAACAAAATGAGGAGTTTATGATAATTAACTAATAAACAAAATTTAACAAAGAATCAAATTAAATCAACTAAGTATTAAAGTGAGAAATTCAATGGTACTTAACTCTGATTCAAGGGAAAGATCTCATCTAATTGTAACTTTGACCATTGCTCTAAAAAGAATAATTTTCACAATTCAAACAGTCAGTCCAAAACCTATTAGGATAGTTATAATAAGTCATAAGTTTTTCTAAATTAAATGGTTCAAACCCATCAAACCAAAACTTACCATAAATTGATTGGGTGTCATATCATTCCATATCAATTAAATGATAGTAATATGCTTAGTGAGAAAGACTAGACCATAAATTAAATAACTAAAATAGTTATAACTATTAAATTTAGTTTTCTTGTTTCTCATAAGTTAAATATACAAATTCATAAATAACTTATCTACTACTTATACCATTCGCTCATAATAATTACATATCGTTAAATTCATATATAGGATATACTAATCAACATCAAATCAATTTTTTAGATTAATCAGTATCAGTTACTCATGAAGTAAAAGAACACAAAACAAGAAATATTTGAACTAAAATAAAATATAGGTTTATAATAAAATTTCACAAGGTTACAACTAGAGTTTTGAATCTATTTGAATCAAAAAATTTAGATTTAGCTACTCGTGGCTTTAATCCCTTCACAAAAATAGAAGAAGCAAGAAGGGAAAACAAAAGAAAGACCAAACAAAATTATGCAGAGAGTGTGTCTAAGGTTCTCCTCTTCTTTTCCTACTCAAAAGCTAACTTCTTTTAATATTCCAGAGATTATCGTTTAAACAAATAAAAATCCCTACATTATAGGGTTTGGAATAAGTCTCCTAATTGAACTGGACTTCTTAGAGTGAAATTGCTTTTAGGCATCTTCTCACTTTATCCACTACAATAATTTGTCATCTTTTTGCGAAATTCGTGGCTTTAACAAATACTACTTAAATTTGTGTTTCTAGCCAAATTTGATTTAATCTCAACTTGTCAACATCTAAAATAAAATAAATGTTAGTTTTACCAATTAACTGCCAAAATCAAACAAAACAAAAGAGATTCCAATTAACATAACCAAATCATGTCTTGTTAATATTATATTATTAAAAATACTATTATATTGTACAAAAAATCACTTTATGCTAAAAAAATACTACTTAATATAGTGATAAATACGACCTCACACATGGAACAAGGTTTATAACTCCATGCAAACTATAAATTGCACTAGTTTATCAATCTCATTTAAACACAAATAAAAAATTTAACTACTACTTTTCAAAAAAATAACTACTATAACAAAATTATACCTCACACATTATATAACTATACCAATATATTCTCCAAGTATATGACTATATTATAAATTAAATGTCACTTCAACCAGCAAACAAATACTACCATTTTATATAAAAATTATCATAGTATTCTAAAAAAACTCCATTCTATAATAGGTATCATTGCCCTCCATTTCCATGAAGATATTCAACGTGATAGTATCATCTCTCATTAATTTGATTAGCGTTCTAACTATAAGCATAAAAATAATGTAAAATATTTTAAACATAAAAGTTTTCGTGTTAAAGTTTCTCTTTACAGAGTAAAATAATTTAAAGTAATAAGAATAATTCTGTTAGAGGCAAAGAGTTGATAGTGCCGGTGGTTATCATTGGCTTCTCAATAGCAATACAATAAAATGACCCCCACCCCCCCAAAAATTGGTTTTGACATAAATTGAAACTCATTTTTTAAGAGTATGATACAAAGTTAAGCTATCGCATAATTTATTATTACAAGACCCATTTATAATATGATTGCAATTCAAATTATAAATGCAATTATACATGTAATTATTAATGAAAATTAAACAATATCATCATAGAAAGCATTCAATACAAAAAGGTTAAGTTGGGTCAATCAAATGAATTACAAGTATATCATTTTAATTTAGTTTTAAGAAGTTGTTTGAAATTAAAATTCTTTATAGCTACCCCAAGAATTGGACAAGTGTTAACAATGGGTTGGAATTGCCTAAAATTAGGTGAAAAATTGTAGTTCCAATTCTATTCATAGTCTAACGAACAATCAATAACATAACTTTAGTTCTCATTTTATGCTCCTTAATGCAACTAAGTAAAATAATATATAACCCAATAAATTACAAAATCTTAACCAAAAAAAGACCTCATAAAAGATTAATTTCGGGGCTATTTGGTTTTACTTCTATTTTGTGTTGTAGTTTTTAGTTTTTAGTTTTTATTTTCTGTTTTTTTGTTTGTTGTTAATGTAAATATAGTTATATTTTTATTACTGGTAATAATATATTAGATAACTTTTAAAATTAATTTTTACCAGTAAAAATTAAATATTTTGTTAAAATAATTATTTAGTTTTATTTATAAAAATTAATATTTATTTTTAATATTTAAAGTAGATTTTATCAAAATTTTATATATTTTGAATATATTTAAAATTTTAAAATTATATTTATTAATAATTATTAAATTAAATTTATTTCATTTTTAAAATTAATATTTAAACTATTTATAAACATTAAATGAAATTATTCATAATTCTAAATAATTAAGTATATAATCATAAATTAGATTATTTGTAATTCTTATGAATAATTAATATTAAATAATTAAATAATGTATATTTAGTTGATACTAAATCCAATTATAAAAAATACAAATAGAAAACAAAAAATATGTTTTATAGTTTTCATGAATTATGAAAATTAATAAAAACAAAAATAAAAATTAGAAACGAAAAACTCAAGCAAACAAATTTTTTTTACTGAATTTGAAAACAAAATTAAAAACCAAAACATAAATAGAGACAAACATGTTCTTCAATAATAATCAAGACAAAAATTGTTAGCAGGGAATTATCTTAGTTGGATTTATTTATATCTTAATCATAAAGAATACAAGTTATTTAAACAATTTTTAGTCCTTCTAATTGAAAATCACCAAATGAAAGACTATTCTAGTAATTGTCAACCTATGCAAGTTGCTATTTGATGGAAAGTCACTATTATACTATATTCTCTTATGCTTTGTCACATTATGATAGCATCACAATATACTTTATTTTGACCATATGTTACATGTTCATATACTAAATATAGCTATTATAGATTGAGTAATGTTAAGGAGAACAACGGAAATGGCCTTGTGTTCCATAAGTAATATATCTTTACTTTAATAACACAAGCACAAAATTCTAATGGAATAATTCCTAGCTCTTTCAATTCAAAACTCCCAAATAAAATATTTATATAGAAAATAAAAAACTTATCAAATTGATTAGTTTGTATTTCAGGTAACTACAAAAGGTTCACGTAACTAATAAGTCAAATATTAAATAAACAATAACAATGAGGCTTAATTATTGTCTACAAATTTAGCCCCAAAAAAATCCCTCATAAGACTTAAATAAAAATAACGTATACAGGTTCCAATCTGAATTTACATCACATTTATTCTTTGAATGTGCTTACACTAGCTGGATTTGAAAAGAGTACATATTTTCCTATCTCTATACCAAAAATTCCTCCACTTTCAAGACACATTAGAATGGCTGCAAAGAGTCAGTATTGTGCCAAGAAGAGGAAGGTACAGAGAACTAACTCTGAGAATCCATACGTATGTCATATGGAAACAAAAGAATGCTAGAATCTTCAATGATGAGCAATAACCAAGGAGGATGCACTAAAGATCTCCTTAACTAAAAGCAGAGAGCTGGAAGTAATGAGTAAACACGAGTCATTTCCATTCAACACTAAACACAACATTGCAATAAAGTTTTCATACTGCTCCGATGTTCTATACATTTGTCTAAGCTGACCAATAACATTAGCTTTTATTGTAAGACTTTGTAACATTTTTTATCAGTTAGAATATATTTAACTTTTTAAGGAAAAAATAACATCTATGAGAATACCAAAATTTGGAATATTTTCTTAGGTTCTTTGGATCTATAATTTGTTCCTGCCTACATATAAGTATAAATTTTCCACAAATTTTACGAATAGAAGCATTGAAGGTTGGAGAGTTTCATAATGGCCTTTGTAGTTTGGAGTGTAACACGTAACGATACCTTAGTTATGTATCCTGGATCAAACGTGAAAAGACAATAAAAGAAAAAATGTAGAAAATACCTGATTTCGGTTTCATAACTTCAAACGAGCTTTTCGAAGTCGAATCGAGTACGAATCCTTTACTGCCTTCACGGGAACTGCTCACCAGAATGTGGTCAATGTCTTTCTACAGTTTTCTCAAAACATAAGCTCTCTTAACGGGTCAGATAATCCTTTTGCTTACGAATGATATGAGCAACTGTAAGAAACCTTAACCTTTATATATAGCATCCATATTGGGCTTCCCTATCACAGGCTCGATATGGGTCTGGCCTACACTGATTGGGAGCTATTTTTCACCCGAACTTAGACCATTAATTTATATCATTTATTGGGCCACTTTATTATCTTTATCAAGATCAAATTATGTAACTTAATCGATAAAAACCAAAAAATGCAATTAAATGTTATCCAACTTTATGGAAAAAGTCAAAAATATTCAACATTCTCCCCCTTGGATAATACTTAATTGCAGTATTGAATCAAGTTGAAAATAGTTTTAAAAACTTGGTTAAGCTATACTACTATATTAGTCGACTAAGTTTAAAAATCAAAACATTTGATCTAAAGATAAAGAATGTAACACCCCCTTACCGTAGGGTACGCACCGGGACTCCCGCAGGTCATTCCGGTACATATCCTATGATAAGGGAGAGCTACTTGCAATTACTATAATCACTCCACATGGCATCACATTAATTTGAACAATCAAGCATTAATTGTAAACCACAATATTTCTTAAAATCAACCTCTTCCTCATTTCATTGATCAAAATCAAAAGTTTATACATCCATCATACTGTACTGTCTGTACATACATACAAAAACCTAGTACAAAATGCTATATGAAAGAGGAAGAAAATCAGATCTAACTAGGTCATCCCAAAAGTCCCAGCTGACCGACCTGTGAGCCATGACTTCTCTCGCCAACACGATCTACACGGCTAGA
>JAOTAY010000006.1:32553232-32571604 GCA_025629805.1 Erythroxylum baracoense | reverse complement strand
ACTCCATTATCTTAGGTTATGTGTCGGAATGACCCACGGGCGTTCCGGTATGTACTCTAGGGTAATGGGGGGTTACAGAGTGTACCCGTGGATATATTTTAGTTAAACACATTTTTCGAGTCTACCATTAGATTGCTCAGTTTTCGAAGATGATACTTGTTGATTGACTATAAGTAGAAGCATTGAATGTTGAATTCTTGCTATGATTTTTGAAAGTCATTCATCTTTGGTTATGATTATATATTCTTGCAAAATATAGGAATTGAGTAAATGTTTCAGGTCTTTGAGCTTAATTTGGATGTTTTCCTGAGGATGGCCAAAAGCTAATTATGGGGGAAATTGATATTTGTTTAATTGTTGATACATTTAATCATTTATACTTAATGATTAATAATACAAAAATGCTTAAGATACTAACTTTAATTCATATATGATTTTAGATACAATTTGGAAGCAAAGAAATTAAAGTGAGTTGAAAACACTACATTTGAATTGTTTTTCGAAGATTAATTTTCACTTGTCTTTATAAAGCAAGAATAAAAAATTAAAAGACAAGAAAAAATTAAAACAAGAAATAATCAATAGCAACAAGAAGAATAAACGGCAACGTGTGGGCAGATGGAAGAGATAAAAAACAACACAGTAGCAAGTGGAGTAAAACAGCAACACAGCAAACGTTTGCATTGTCTGCATTGAACACAGCATTGTGCATTAAACGCACAACAGTGTAGGCCTTTAAAAAAGTTGCTTGAATAGTGAGGGTTCGACGTGAATAAGTGGCGTGGACCAAGAACCATTGACCTTAATTCGTCACATCAAGCATGGTGAAAGAGGAGAGTAGTGTGAGAAAAGAAGAATAGTGGCAGCTGAACAAAGTGAGCAGAGAAGAAAAGAGTCAATAATAGCTTGGGATCTTAATCTTAAATTATCCCATCAATGAATAGTGCAGTGATTAGTGAAGTAGAGAAGGTTGCGGCAGTGAAAGGAAAGCTACTAGGGGTTTCGGTTGGGGGTATTTTTACGAGGTCGAAGCATTTTTCTTGGGATACATTCATAGAAGGCTAAGATTTCAACACTGATTTGGAGGTTATATCGACGCCGACGAGCAGGTTAAGTATTTTTTAATTGTTTTGTTGTTTCTTTCTCTCATTGGGTATTGATTATGTTATCTTGTATGGATTGATTGCGTTTTTGAATGATGATGATTTTAATGCTCTATTGAATCGTTTTTTATGAAAACTCATTGCTAGAATCAAATGCAATATGTAATCATTGTATTCCCGATTCATGTGTAGCAACTATTGGTTTTGAATCATTAGAGATAACATAACATAGGTTAAATAATCCGAGCTTGTGTGATTATTGCCTAGATTGGTATATTTTCTTATTCATAATGCGATTGTCCAGATAAACTTAAAGAACTTATTCTAGGTTTCCCGATAGCTAGGGTTAATTAACGAGTGCTTCGTGATTAACTAAGATCTTAGGAAAAATCGGAATTAACAAAGCTTGTTGTTAATTTATGATCGATAATTGCTAAGAGAGATAAAAGAACAACAAATCAATGAATTATGCTTAATTAGGGTGTAGGTCGAGATTGAACCAAAAAACCAGATCCCTATTGAATTCTCCAATTTTATCATTTTTGCATGTTTTATTAATTTGTTTTCATTAGGTATATTTTATTTTATTTTATTATTAAATCCATACCCCCCTCCTAAAAAAAACCTAAACATCAATTAATTTCATTTCATAAGCTAACCTAACACTCCCTGTAGGATCTAGGCTCACCACTGCTACAATAGTAGTCTAGTTATTTTATTTTGACTAGTGTTACGACGCGCTTATCAGTAAGCTCTCTTAACGGGTCAGAGAATCCTTATGCTTGCAAATGATATGAGTAACTGCAGTAGACTTTAACCTTTATATATAGCATCTATATTGGGCTTCCCTATCACAAGCCCGATATGGGTCATGTCCACACTGATCGAGATCCATTTTTTACCCAGAATTAGACCCATTGTAAGATCATTTATTAGGTCACTTTATTATCTTTATTCGAATCAAATTACGTAACTTAACCGATAAGTTGTTGAAAAACCAAAAAATGCAATTAAATGTTGTCCAACTTTATGAAAAAAGTCAAAAATATCCAACTTGGAGAGATTCAACGCGTTCATATAAACATTGCTCTTACCCACATCCACAACTTTCCTTTTGTTATACCTTTTCGATTACTACATTTTGGATCGAGTAACATAAACTTCTTAAAATTTTAAAGTGTTTCAACTTCTTAGATTCATTTAAATGGAATATATATATATATATATATTCTGTGTGTGTGAGAGAGAGAAAGAGAGAGAGAGATAATTTATTTATTACACGTTCAAAAAATTATTATTATAAATTTATTTGTTATAAAAATTCCAACATTTTGTTCCTTATAAAATTGGCTCCAACCATAAATTCATGTCCACAATGTGTGAATTTATTTTTTATACTTTTCTTTTTTTCAAATTAAAATGCTTCTTTAAACATAATGTCAAAAGTGACTGTGCAAACATATTATATCAAATAATAGAATATATTAAGGTAGAGATGTCCCTTACAGTATCAACAATCAACAACAACACTTAGTATAAATCTCACTGAAAAATGGAGTCTGGAGAAATCTAATAGTATGCAACCTTACACTTAATTAGAAGTGAGACTATTTCCAATTGACCTACATAAAGCAAGAAAGAGAAAAAATCAAATAAATATATATAATAAATAAATAGTAGTACTGAAAAATACTAAGTAAAATGATAATAAAAATAAACAAATACAAATATATATATAATAGGAATTAGCATACATGTGTATATATTCTTACATTAAACCTCAAAGTTTAAATGAGATGTACACCAAAGTTAATATATAGATGCTCTTATGTTATAAACTAACTTCAATAAAACAAACTGGCTCATTGACAAGAAAATTGAAAAGGGAAAAGTATAAGACCTGTAATTGCTCGTCAAAGAGCTAGCAAATGGTAAGAAGTTAGCTATCGCATTATCGAATGAAATAGAAGAAAACAAAGTAGATAACACACAACCTTAATTTAATACTAATCATCCAGCTGAAGAAAAAGAAAAGTGCTTGCTTCTCCTCTTATCTTAGGTTATGTATAAAAATATTGGTTTAGTAAAAACGTGGCATATGAGTCATATTGCAATCAACGGTTAAATATACTAAAATCTTATGTAATTTAAATTCTTATTTTCTAAATTTTAGTATTTTCATCATAATAATCCCTTTATTATATTTTATTTATTTTTAGTCAAAGCAACGTAATATTAAAATTATTAAATTTCAATATAATGTCGTTGTAGATTTATGAATTAAAAAAGAATATAATAGAAAGAGTTGTATCATAGCTAACAATATTACCAAAAGATATGTGATAATTTTAAAATATGAGAATTAAAATAAAAATTAAATCATAAAAGGTTTTAATATAATTACAGTTAATAGGGAATTGCACCCTTTCTCGAAGTGGATTTGAAGAGCATAAGCGACTCGTGTTGTATAACACTTTAGGGCCCAAACTTAGCCTTAAAAGAGGTGAATCAGACATTGGGTCCAAATGATGTATCCAGAGCCTGTTGAATAATTTTAACATATTATGCTATAGTCATCAATGACGTTGCAAACTAACACCATGTATAGTTACTGTCTTCAAAAGTAGAGAGAGATAACAAGACAAAAAACTTTTGTGCCTCCCAGTGTTTAATTGCTGACCTTACTAATTTTTGTTCTAACTTTAAATGATAGAGATATAAATTTTTTGTTCCTTCCAAAACTGAAGGACAAGATTTCTTGTCCCTATGACAGAAACAAAACACATAAGCAATTTCTAAAAATACCCCTCTCTCACGAGTTGACAAAACATACATGACTAATAATATATTTTATAAAATTTTTATGTTCCTCATTTTTTAATTCCTTATTTATATTAATATAAATTATTCGTTTTAAAATAATGAATGAATTATATATTTTCAATCATATTATATTGTAAGGATATTTTAGTCATTGACACTACTTTTTTATTTTATTAATTACAATCAAACACAGTTTTTTATTTGAGCTACAAACAGTTTTATCTAATCTATAATAACCAACAACCCTCGCTGTCTTTAATTTTTATTTCGTTACAGTAATCATACTCAGAGTGTCGCTACAGCGACCGCCACTTTCAGGTTCATAGTGACAGTACCGTCGTTCAATTCGAGGGACACGTCTGTTGTCATTTACTACGTAGGAAGATATGACTTGGTCACTTATTTGACGGGAGTGAGCTTCCCTCTCAAGATTTAATGTGTAGACTTTAGACTGCAAGTCTGACACGATACCTCTTTTACCAAACATGCTAATCTCATGGTTAAACAATGACTCTGAGATGTCTCTCTGTTTTTTCCTCTACAAATTCACTCGCATGCGTTTCAGCTCCCACCGTAACTTTTAAGGAGTTCAAAGAAAATTTGGCCCTACTTTCCACAAGGGTTTTATGAAACGAGTGCAGTGAGCAAACTTCATAACTTTGTTGCACCTCCCTACTTGGTTTTTTCTTACCAACAAGTACTTGAATGTGAAATCCGACAATAGGTTAAAAACTCTTTGACATCAATCAGTATCTTTGTGAAAAATTGAAGCTGAGTACATCAACCAATACGGGCAAATAGACTGCTGTCTGTTTCGGTCCTTTAAGATGTAAGGGGCCATTTTTTCAATGACGTACAAGTTATGGAACCCGACAAAAGAAAGAAAATTTTGTCCTTCGATATGCTCTCCCCATGTGCCCCTTGGCTTCTAAGTACAGCCATACGTGAACCTCTCAAATTGTCTGACCAATTACTCTATCCTCGTTCTCTCTGTTTTCACTCTATTTTATTAAATTTTATCTACATATTTATATAAAATTTACGTAAATATATGAATAAAATTTAATAAAATATGATAAAAATATTATAATCAATATAAAAGATCTAATCCCATATTTTGGGAGTTTAGAAACCAAAAACTTGGAAAACAGGATCTATTATTTAAACGTGTATGCAGTACGTAAAGGCCATCTTCTTATATCCTTGGCTCGCTTATTGCAACGAGCATAACCTTTTCGTTTTTTTGTTCTGTTAATTTAGAAAAAAAACGTTTTGAATGTTGGATTATATCGATTGAAGTATCAAAAACAGTTAACGCGTGAAAGCTGTCTCCTCACAGAAAGGGACAACGGAAAAAAGCCAATTGTGCGTGCAATGACTGTGATTAGTAGCAGAGAGATGAGAAGGTAACGATGGGTGAAAATAACATACCTTAACTCACATTGAAAATGATTATGGTTATCAAATCATGAATTAAAAGAATGAGTTTTGGTTCGTGGTAAAAAGAATGAGATAATGAGGCATTTGAAGCTCCAAAGAAAATCAGAATTTTTATTATGCAAAACTGAATCAATCCTTCTTGTATATATTTCTATTTATTGCATCATTAGCGTAAAACAATTATGTTCTCTTGTAATATAACACAAGACTGGTAATTTTAAGCTTCTTGCTTAATTATGATTCAGTTTTTGAATCAGTTTGTTGATTTTTTATTTTATACATTTATTTAAATTTTGTAAATTTATTTTATTTCTTAAAAACTGATAGCGAACTTGGTATGCCAGTAAAAGATTAACTTTACCTTAAGCCTTGAAACTATAGGTTATGGGCCTATTTTAAAATATAAGCCATTCACCTTCATTAATTTTTCTGATTTCTGTTAATTTGGCGTAGCTTCAACTACCATCCAATTAAATCCTAATAAATGTGATACCAAATTGTTTGTTGGGCCAAAATTCAAAATGAAATTCATACATTAGTGAAACATTACCTTTCCTTAGAACCATAAAGTTATTAGAAGTCGTGTTATTCTAATATGTAAACCATTCATTTTGGATATGAGCAAAATTTTATTATAGGTTTTTGGATTATCCTATTTTCTCATCTATTCCTTTTCTTTTTATCAATTCAATTTCTTGTTTAATAAAAAAATAATTGACATTAATTTTTGAAGGAAAGTCACCAATTTGCCCTACTTTTTTAAACTAAAAGAATCTAAATTATCTAAAACAGCTTCTTTAATAATTGAAGATAAGATTAAATATTATCAAATCTCTCCATATTCTACTTTTTAGTGAGATTTTTATTAATTTTTTGTTTTTGTTAGAAAATCCAAATTATCTATTGAATAAAATAATGTCGTTTTAATTAATTGAATTAATTTATTTTAGACATTACTAAAATATGATATTTTATTCAATGAATAAAACAATATTATTTTAATAAATCGAATTGATTCACTTTAAATAGAACCCGAATTCAATATTTTATCCATTGAATAAAAAGATGATGTTTCGGTTGACCATATTAAGTTGCTTTGACTGAACTTGAGAATAATGTTTTGCTCATTAAATAAAATATTTTTCTTTTATAAAACTTAACAAAATGACGTTATTCCATTCTAACTCAACTGGACTATTACCTAAAGTTTTTTAAAAAAATTCAAAACCCTATTTTACTGGAATTTCAACCAAAATGAATTTTATCTTTCGACTTTATATGTTATTAATAACTATACTTGGTATTGTTTTTATAACAATGCCTTAAATAAGACATCGAATATGCTTACCTAACAAAGTTCAGCTATTGCAACTAGGCAAGCTTATTTTCCGGCGGATGAGATCCTCCGTATCTGCATCTATGTTTGAAAATCATGAAAATAGGGTTGGAAAGCAAAAGATGTGTTCCCATTTTCCGGAGACAGGAAGAATGGAATAGCAATACTTGCTCGACATTTGTCGCTCTCATTATAATTAGGACCAGACACTGGTGGGGCTATTTCAGAATACATTATTGAATTACATGAAAATTCATGACTAGCTACTCTCGAGTTTTCTTTTCATAAAATGGGAATTCGAATTAATGTTTTTTAGGTAAATTTATTAAATATTGCAATATCATATCTCATTAATTTTATATATTAATAAATCATATAAAGAATTGTTGACTAGTTTGAATCGAATAATCACTAGAATAAATTTAACTAATCTCTAGATTAACTTTTGAAATTTGAGAAGGCTTAAAGAAAATATGGAACAAACAACATTAATAAAAAACACTGTACCAGTCTTTTAAGGAGTGGTTGAATTGATAGAGCAAAAAATATGGTGTCAAAAATTTTGTATTCGAATCCTTTTACTTGTAATCTCTCAATCGAATTTGTCGTATAAAACTTACTTACTGTGAAATATCTAACCAATGTAATTTACAGATAATTGTGTCAGTATTGTTACGAATGTCTTAACTTCGTATCCAGAACGGCAGAAATTGAAAACAGAATGACCCGTAATCAATGAATGATTGTTACAATTTCATGCAGTCTCGCAAACACAACAGTTGTTTTATGAGGTTGGCGCTGTCACTTCCCTAAGTTCCCTTTATGTGGTCCTATTGAGTCATCTTTATTTGGCCGGTTAGGGATATTATCATATTAAATCTAGTATGATTTGTCTAAATCGTTATAATTATGGATTACATCATAGAAAGTCATTTAGACTTAAGAATTCCTTTGATATTAAAAATTCCTAAGTCAATTATTAAAAAAAGGCAAGCACTGCCTTAAAATTTTGACTTGAAGATAAATCATTACTTGTATACGTATAAATTCAATTGGTATCTTCCCGTGAATCACATGAACTTGTTCTCTCCCATAATTCAGACAAAGACTCGGATGAGTTAAAAGCTAGTCATCTTATATATATATATACTCGTTTCCCAATTTTAAGAATAGAGATTCAGTACAGAAAACGGTACCCCCAAATCCGGTTTTAGCTATTTAGGTGTTAAGAGGTATCATGCATTTAACTTGAAGTAGGTTTCATCAATAACACAATAAATGTTGTAGTAAATCTCGATTAAATAACTCCATTTACGAAAACTTCCTAAAATTTGAGTGGTAAAATAAAATTTATTACATAATTTATAGACTAATATATGTATATATGTAATTAAAAATTGGTATATTTAACACACATTTAAAAGATAATAATTATTAAGAATTTCACTGTTGTAAAAAATGACCATTTACCATCCTTTCTTCAATTTCATACTTGTGCTTGTAACTAAGATACCTGCAGGACTGAATTATGGTATACATGCAGTCGTGCAGACCACATCCGTGATTCACATTCACATTCTTAATCTGTATTCTTTTGCGTGTATCGCAACGGTCTACAATAGGACTAGTGACTCCCCCTCAAATAATGCCAGCGATATTTAGTCGCTGTCCTTGCCAAATTTATTATGGCTTGTACATGTTTGGGATTGGAAGAAATCTGTGATCCACCGCATTCGAGATTCAAGGAAAGTAACACCAGAAAAGAAAAGGATGTCCACATAAAATATTTAATTTTTTTCTTCATATTCTTTTTGTTTCATCACCATAAATTGCAGTATAACTTAATGCTCGCAATCGTATAGTAATTAGGATGCAGAATATTTCAAATATTTCCAATCGCAAAGTCACATAAATCAAAGACTCCTGTGGCGTGCAAAGTGCTTTATATTACTCTCACATTCTTGAAATATTTGAATTATTTATGGTGAAAATTGCATATGTAATCATTTTTTTACAAGTAGTGTACCTAACAATTGCCACTAGATACTTAGTTGGAATAATTAAGTGTAGTCAAATGCTACAAAACCCACGTTATATTTAGCTCCCTTATATTCAATTCCTACGATCAAACTACACAGAATTTAACCCACACACAAAGTCTAAAACTTCTTAACTCATCAAATGATTGGCCAATCACAATTTCTAATCACAAGTTCAGTTTCAACAGGTTAAAAGCAACTCCATTAAGTTTTCCAATTTTTTTTTAAAAAAAGAGTTTTGGGTGTTACATGATGTGACCTTTGAAACAGCAAAAGTTAAAGTAAAAATTACAAAAAGATAAATAAAATTTAATGACATGAATAACATATTTTATAAATTAAATTTTATTACTTTTACCTCATTTCTTAAATAATTTTGCACTTGTAAATGCCTCCAAACTATTTTGCGTATAATCTTCTGAAAATTAAACTAATAGGAAATTTTAAAATATTTTTAGTTAATAAAACTAAAAGTTATACCCAACCATAAATATAAATTCTTTTCATGACTATCTGACTAAAGCAGTGAGTATAAGCTAAGGTAGTTAGCCTTAAACTTCGGTAAACTTAATAACTCCTATTTAGATCGCAAGTTTTAATTTAATTAGGTTATAATTTTATGTTAAGGTAATTCATAATTTTACGGAAGAGTTTGAGACTGAGAGTTTGCCCAGAAGTGGATGAATAGTATGTAATGAAAAAATTTGAGCTTAGTTAATACACACTCAATGTCTTAAGTGCAGTCGATAAATTTCTCAATATTTTTTAGAAAGGCCAATTTCGGCGAATCTCCGCTAAGTATGAGACTCGGTGCCTCATTATTGTAGCAGGAGTGGATTACATTAGACCATTGACTGATGAGTCTGAAAAATAGTGGATGGACCTTGGACTTAATATTTAATTAAGTTCCTAACATTTTAAACATGTTAAAAATTTTAAATTAATTTATTTGAGTCAATTCTAGACATAATAATTTTTTTTTATAGGTGGTAGTGGTAATCTCTTTTATTTTCTCAATAAAAATTTGTTTTCAAATAGACCTAAACTATGTCAATGTCAATTGATCCTAACATCTAACAGAGCTCATCATCAAGAATAACTTCAATACAAATTAAAATGGCGTATGTCTAGATCATATTGACTAAGCTGAAATGCTGAAAATACAGAAACTGTTTGTTTCCATTAGGATAAATAAAGTACCTCATCACATACTACCATTAAAGTAAAATGACATTTACTAATGTTTTTTAATAATAAGAAGACCAATTAAAACCTTATGTTGAATAATTAAATTTAATTTAAAAATAAATATGGAAATCCTAAAATTTTCTAGTGTCCTTTTTCAAATTCTATTCTGACTTCACTTTAAGGATCAATTTGTAATTCTATTAATCTTAATTTTAACCTAAACAACTTAATTGATGTTGAACTAAAACATCAAAAACTATTTTCTAGAAATAAAAACTTAAAAATTGATCCTTAGTAACTATTTTAAAATTGTGGCCCTTTTACGACATATGTAGTATGCATGCCTAAGATTTTAATCTTCTCTGTATGCACCTCCTTCCTTACGGCGCCTACACTCCTAGAAGAGGGTCAACTATTATTTTTATTGCTCTTGTTTCGAAACGGAGACATGAATCGATTTATTGCCTTCAATAGAATCAGAACAAAACTTTTTTGTTTAATTTTTCAAAAGAGTACTTAAATTTTATAGCAAGATTAAAAAATAAAATATAATAAAGTATGAATTATAATTCATATATTTTTCCAAAACTTAATCCTTTTTTTTGTGGTTTTCTTCAAATCATTTTTGAAATTAGTTCATCTTAACTATCACAGTGATATAAGTATCTGACTTTTAATAATATCAACATAAAACGTTGAAAGAACTTTACAATTATTGTAGAGAGGATTTGACAAGAAGTGCTAGTTCCCTTAGAATCTAAGAGAGCGTTTGGTTTACTGGAATAACCATTCCATTCCTAATCTCTTCTTGTAATAGGTTATTCTTTTGTTTGATTGAAGAAATCATACAGAATATATAATTCAAGGGTTTATTTATTCCTTGAGTTTGGAGAATGAGTAAACTCATCAACTCCCTATCTTTATTTATTCCAAGTGGTTGGGAATAAAATTGAGGACATGTTGGACAAAAATATCCTTAAAGAATCCACATAATTACTTAGTCACAATAATAATAATAATAATAATAATAATAATAATAACAACGACAATAATAACAAAATTAATAACAATAATAATAATAATAATAATAAGAAGAAGAAGAAGAAGAAGAAGAAGAAGAAGAAGAACAACAACAATAATAATAATAATAATAATAAAAGGTTAATTATCAAAAAAGTCCAAACTTTCGTCAATTTTTTAATCATAGCCCGAACTTTAAAATGTAGCAATAAAATTTTCAAACTTTCAATTTTTTCAATTCTAGCCCGAACTTCAAAATGTAGCAATAAAATGCTCAAACTTTCAGTTTTTTTCAATTCTAGCCTGACTTTAGTGTTTTTGTTAAGTTTGACGTAGTTTGCCACGTATTTCAGAAATCTTAACTATTAATACATATTAGCCAAAAATAACATAACAAATGAAAATTAATAAAACGACGTCGTTTAATCACATAATTAAAACGATATTGTTATTTAAAAATAACCTAAATCAGATTATGTATCCTCGACGACCTTATGCTTTGATTTTAGTATTTTCCTTCGATTTTTAGATTATGTAGCCTCGATGCTCTCACACTAAGGGTATTAGGAGAACGAACTAAAAACGAAGAGCTTACTGATACAGTACGCTATAATGCGAGAGTAGTTTAAGATGTCAAAAAATAAACAGAAAATGAAGGGCTGAGGGCATCAGGAGAACAACAGATAACGTCAGGCTAGAATTGAAGAAAATTGAACGTTTGAGCATTTTATTGCCACCTTTTGAAGTTTAGGCTAGAATTGAAAAATTTTGAAAGTTTTGGCATTTTATTGCTACTTTTTAAAATTTGGGCTATAATTGAAAAATTGACAAAAGTTTGGGTTTTTTTGGTAATTAACCCTAAAAATAATAATATAGTTAGTGGGAGTTACTTGGATATTTTGGTCTTTTTGTTAGTTATTTCTTTGTTATTTGAAATTTATGTTTTCAAATCAAACTTTGACATTACATCATCATTAGAAATTCTTAGGAATAAACCAAACTAAATAATACCCATTTCATTCTATTCCACATCTATCATATTCTTAAAGAATAACCATTTCATTCCTTATTTATTTCAATAGGTGAACCAAATACACTATAAATTTGTTTATAATAGGTTTTAAACCTTTTAGTAATTTAATTGAAATAAAATTCCAACGTTAATTACAATTTAAGTGTTTATTTATTAAACATCTTATATTTAATCATAAAATTTCTTAAACCTAACAATAAAGTCTAATTTGATTAAAACACTATTTTTTCAATACCAATTCTTTGTATGTAACTCATTAGGTTTCTTAGGATGCTAGTAATGAATATAAAATATAAACCTAAATTATATTTAGGATTAGATAAATTAAGCTCCTTTAATTTATTAATTCTCTAATTAAATAATTTATATCTATAGATTAAGATTGATATTTAACAACACATTTTGACCGCCTAAATATTTAAAAATACTAAAGTGATTTTGATTAGCTTTTTATGCATAGTTTTTCTGTAAAATTTTAATCATTTCATCATACATCATTTTAATTAAACATAAAATTTGAAATTAATGTTTATTCTATTTGAGTTGATAAATCACCACTAGAAAGGTAACCTAGATAAGGTATGACCACTAGTAATGATGGTCAGCCACTAATCCATGGTTCCATTTTAAACCTTTGAAATCCCTTTTTTAGTTCTTTAGTAAAATCCCTAATTTAGGATGAATAATCCTAATTGTTCATACTCGTTTTGATTTTGTTGTTTCATAAGTCCTACATTAAAAATAGAATATCTAATTTAAAAACATGCATAGACTGTTTATTGAAAAGTCAAATCCAATAACAAGCACTGTTTGTTCAATAACAACATGCATAAAACATATATGCACAAGGGCTAATCGATTAGCTATAGAAGGCGTGTGCTAGTACCACGATATAAAACATTATATATCAAGAACATTAAATAAATTCAATGCGAAAAATAAATTATATACCTCTAGTTTAAACCAAAACACTTCAAATATAAAAACTATTTATTTTAAAAAACTTGTAGAGAATATATATTTTATTTATGTGAAAGATTCTTCTAATTTATGCCTCTAACTTTTATATTACCCCTAGTGAATAACATACAGACATATTTATAGGTTAGAGATCCATAACAACTTGTAATATGTATGTTCATTATATCTTACTATCAATGATATAATTAATTAATTACTGTGATAACATTAAAATTTTCATTATTTTGTATGAATCACAAGGATAAATTTTATCGTGACATGATTAAGTGCATAATGATCTCAAATTCTGTGTTTAAAAGTAAATCGATGACCCTATATATGCTGTATTGGTTGAGTAAGTTGTAATTTATTGTAGTCCAAATAATAATAAAACTTTTTATATTTATTTAAGTAATAATTGATAAATATTTCTACTGTATACGTTCAAATGAATTGAAGCGTTGAATTAGCTGAATTCAGAAGTAGGAAAAGACGGCCGTGAAAGCGCGGCCGTGGCAAAGAAATAGCCAAGAGTCAACGGTCAACCACTGAGTTTCCTCTTTATTTAATTTTCTTTGCGGAAGACGAGACTAACCATCTTCCGTCGTCATCACTCACAGCTGGAGGTTCCCCGCCCGGGACGACGGTGACGTTGGATAGATAAGGGTGAGCACTCTCAGTCTCAAACAAGCCAAAGCCATTGAATTTGTTTTTTTTTTTGAGAGTTAACCTACGAGGTGTCCTAGAAGTCACAACGAGGTGTCCTAGAAGTTACAACGATGACGTTGTTTTATGGGATAGCGTCATCGCATCCTTATTTGACTTCATAGATGTTAGTTTATATGTGTCAACGTACGAAATTGTTATAAATTTATAGTATTTTTTCTATTTTTGTATTTAAATTTTCATTTTATCTTTTATGTTTTTAACTTATGTTATTATGTATTAGAACAAATGAGCTATATTTTTAAGTTTTCTAGTACATTAACCACTTCTTAATATTTGGTCTTTTCATATTGCATATCAATTTTTCACTTTTCTTTCTTTCATTTCTTTTTCTGCTAGTTATAGTTTTTTTTCTCCCCGTTTTATCATTATATTATTAATATTGTTATCATTGTTGTAATTAATACTAATAATAACCGGAATAATAGTAATAATAATAATAATAACATAAAAATAATTTTATATCGATGTTTAATATTTATTTGTACTTTTTAAAATTTAGGTATGTTGTGTTTTTGTTGTAAGTCTTTTTAATTTAGAATATAATATCTAATAAATTCTAAAGAAAATTTTATTTAGAATTATAATTATTTTTTTTTTACGAGGACGATATCGATGATGATAATAATAGTGATGGTAATTTTTACGATCTAAACCAATAGTTAAGCTATCAGATCAAAGTCAGCATTTATCAATGGACTCTATCAATACGGCACCGAGTTTTCTGTCATAGTACGAAGTTTTCTTTGCCTGTAAGTACGTTGGTCCCAGCATTGACCATTTCTTTGAAGAATAGATGTAGACTGCGAAAGGTTCCTCACTCGTTTTTCCTCCAGTACTGTCAATTGGCGTGTGCAATAATAAGATTCCATGAACCCGCCATCTCCTACATACATATATATATATTGCATGCTTTGATAACACATTTGAATACCATTATACCCCAAAATTTTCGGCTTCTCTTTCCTTTTCATGTGTTTTGGAGCTTCGTTTTGAGTAGGGTATTGTGAAAGAAGGCAAACAAAGTCAGGATGAAGAAGCTCAGTACTGCTCATGATCGTCAGTCATCTAAACTTGATCGGAAAACTGTGGAGAGGAACCGAAGGATTCACATGAAAGGCTTATGCTTTAAGCTTGCCTCTCTTATTCCACCTAGCCACTTCAAAACTACTAATAAGGTAAACCATGAATCTTTGTCTGTCTATGTGTAACTTAGTATAACGAATCTTTTTCGTCCTTCCCCAAAAACCTCGTGCAATCTTCACCAGAAAGTTTCCTTACTCTATATGTGGTTGCAGTACAATGGACTCAACGTTCTCTGTCATGGTTGTGGTTTGTAGTACACAAAATAAGGGATGCAACGTTATTTATTGGAATCAAGATCGGTAAATTTGTAGAAATTTATTGCATTGGAGTTACTCTCTCGTCTCCAACATCATTTTCTTATGAATTACTCTAAATTGACAGACTCAAAATCTTACCAGACCAACTCCGACCGTAAATCCTAATACGAAAGGATCTTTTATTCAGTAAAATTGATGTGTCATATGTTGGTCGGTCTTACGTTTTTAAAGCGACTGACATGCATTACTAACTACTTTCTTCTTCAACCTGTACCGCATTTCTTTACGGCACTGTAATGGATGTTGTCACGAAGGGAGGTCAGATCACCTCTTCCACTAAGCCTTTAAAGGTCAAATCATCTGTTCACTAAACCTGTGCTACTTTGTTCCGTTTAAATCTATCCATCTAATTTTTCTCTATCCTAATGAACGGATTTAAATAGGAACAAGGTGGTGCTGGCTTAGTGAACAGATGATCTGTTCCTCATCATGCCCTTAATCTATTAATTTCGCTGCATGTTCTCATCGCCACCGATCACTCGGGAAGGAATTTTAATTTCTCAACAGTGCATATTATCAATTATATATATATATATATATATACATGTATCATGCACAGAACGTTCAGTTGTAGCATGGAAGTTAGTAATAATTTAGGTTCATCTTTCCGAAATTTCCTTGTTTAACTAATTATTTATACTAAACTAGTTTAACTTCGTTTCAGGACATGTTATCGCAACAAGATCAACTTGATCATGCAGCTTCATACATAAAACAACAGAGAGAAAGGATTAATCAATTGAAGAGGATAAAAGAACAGGCAATGATCAGTAGTCCGACAGGAACAGAGAATGATACAATGGACGGAGTGATGGTTGGCCTGCGATTTCTTCCAGTGGTTGAACTCAAAGACTTGGGTTCAAGCATAGAAGTGGTGTTGATCAGTGGCCTGAACAAGAACTTTATGCTTTACCAAGCTATCAGTATTCTTCAAGAAGAAGGAGCTGAAGTTGTTAGTGCCAGCTTTTCAAGCGTTGGTGACAAGGTTTTCCACACCCTACATGCTAAGGTGATTACTTATCTCGTACAAAACTCTCCCTGGTCTTTAACCTGATCAGTTAGTCTAATAGTTGGAATGATTTGTCTAAATTTTTTTCTTTGATGGAATTTCATAGGTCAAAATTTCTCGAGTTGGAGTAGAGACTACAAGGGTATGCGAGAGACTTAGGGAACTGGTTTGCTATTAGAGAGTTGAAAGAGCAGAACCCAGATCAGCAATGAATGATGTAGCATGAACAACTTTTACTTCTCACGAACAGGAGTTGAAATCTAAATTGTTTCACTTAGCAAAAAAAAAAAAAGTTGATAGTCATTAGCCAGATATGTAATTCTTGCAAATATAAAATTTCTAGCCGTTTCATTGGCCTATTATAAGATTTATAGAGGTTCAAGTTTACTTCAAACCTTGTCCACTTCTTAGATCTACCATCCTTTATGATAATTGAAGCTTTGGTTATTTAGTAAGCAAATTAAGGTATTTAATTTTGCACTACTAACAAGGTTTTACGAGCTAATTTGATAGCAGTCTAATCAGTTGTCATAGGACATAAAATTGGAGAACAAGTGACATAAAAGCACAAAACATAGAAAAGTAAAAGAAGAGAAAGAAAAGGTAAAAATAATTGGACATAAGAAGAAATTGCTTAGAAATTAAAGTCAACAAGTACGTAAAAGTCCAAACATTATTCGTAATAGATTTCAAGACTGAAATGTATAAGCTAATTGTAACTTCAGTCTTAACAAAACTGTGGAGAAAACTTCTGAATAGTTTCTTATGGCATAAACAATTACATATCAAACACAAATCCTTGATGCTTTTATAAGCTATGGACTTCAAAAAAGTTAAGCATGATTATGTATTGATCAGTTGCGTATAAAAATTGATATAAATCTATTTAATTTGTTTATTTCCGGAATGAACAATATCTTCATACTTATGCTAAAGAATTTGAGCACCATAATCGTAATCACGATGGCTACTAGTATGTCCAATCAATGCTATACATGTCAGAATGTGTAAGGCGGTGCCGACATACATGGTACCGCCATTCTAGATTTAAGTATTTTATTAAAAAAAAGCAAGTTGTTGAGAACAACTTGCATGCAACTCCTCTCTTAAGATATATATGCACATCAAATGTGCATGAGATGTGTGGTGAGTTTAAGAGTGAACTTTAGAGAGCTATTTTGTGTGAGAGAGTGATTTTGGGATATTTTTATGTAACGTTTTCTTAAAAGGGTGAGTGACAAAATAGTCATAATATTATCCTAGGGATAGTAAATTTGTGAAACATCTTGTGTGTGAGTGCTGCTATTTTATTGTATCATTTTTCACTTTTTGTACTTGCTATTTTCATTAGTAGAAGTTTTATTCGGAGTTTGGCTTGTAGAAGTAGCCCAAATTAGAGGGTGAACCATGATAAATTTTGAGTGTTATTTCCTTGCTTATTTTACCTGTGGGATTAATTCGTATTTTTTCCCAACAAGTGGTATCAGAGCGGGTTCAGTTTTATGTCAAAGCATTTCTCATCGAAGATGAAGGCAAAAATAAGCAAGATGATTAGCCTAAATGACTCCAACTACCACATATGAAAAAACAAGATGAAAGATCTTTTATTCGTCACAAAAATGCATTTACTGGTGTTTACCACAACAAAACCTAAAAATAAATCAGACGAGGAGTGGGTGATTGAGCTTGAGCAGGTATGTAGTTTTATTTAACAATTTGTTGAAGATAATATGTATAATAATATCTGCAACGAGACTCACGCACAGACGTTATGGAAAAAGCTCAAGGGGTTGTATGTCTCAAAAATCGATAATAATAAATTATTTTACTTGACAAAATTAGTACATATAAAATATCGAGAAGGTATCTCTGTGACAGCACTTGAATGAATTTCAAGGGATCGTAGATCAATTATTAGGAATGGGAATAAATTTCGATGATGAAGTGCTTGCCCTTTTCATGCTTACCTCATTGCCAGAGTCTTGAGAGACTTTGAAGATTTCAATCACCAATTATTTAGTTGACGGTATTGTTAACATGAAATCTGTAAAAAGTGGAATTCTAAATGAAGAGATGAGATAGAGATCATAGAGTTCGGCCTCTTTAATACAGTCAGAAGTTCTGGCCATAGGTTTTAAGGGGAGGAGCAAATTTAGAGGTCCAAATTTTAGAGATAAGAGTAGAGGAAGATCAAATAAATATGCAAACGTTGAGTGCCATCATTACAAAAAAAAGGGTCACATCAAAAGGTTCTGTTGGAAGTTCAAAGAAGAAAAGAACAAAGGCAAAGAA
>JAOTAY010000006.1:32536031-32547736 GCA_025629805.1 Erythroxylum baracoense | reverse complement strand
CGCTGAAGATGAATGGATACATTGAGAGATTAGGCAGTTTGGGCTTCATTATGGATCATGAATTAAGTATAGACTTAATTCTGACTGGTTTGACTGATAGTTATTTGCAATTTGTGCTTAACTATCGGATGAATCAAATATCCACAACGATACTTGAGTTGATTAATCTGCTCAAGACAGTTGAGCAAACTGTCAAGAAAGACAATAAGGTTGTAATGCTGGTTGACTCTGCTTTTGGTTCTTGAAAGAAGAACAAAAGAAGAAGAAGAAGTCCAAAAGGCCAGTGGGAGGTATATCTAAAAAGAAGGCAAAGGAGACAACACCAAAGGGGATATGCTTCCATTGCAACAAGGAAGGACATTGGAAGAGGAACTACAAAGCTTATCTGGAGTCACTGAAGTAGAAGGCATTAGATGCCCTACTATCTACTTTAGGTATGATATTTGTCATTGAGGTTAATACTATTTCTGATTATAACATTTGGGTATTAAATACCAAATGTGGCTCAAACATATGTGTTGATATGCAGGGTCTCACTGATAGTAGACCGCTCAAGAAGGGAGAGATGGACCTATGTGTGGGAAATTGAGTAAGAGTTGCTGCATTAGCTGTAGGGACATATGTTTTGTATCTTCCTAATCGACTAAAGTTAATTTTGGAAAATTGCTATTAAGTACTCGTTGTGACTAAAAACATTATATTTGTTTCATGTCTTAATAAAGCGAGATTTCATTTAAATTTTTCAAGCAATGATTGTTCAATTAAGTTGAATGATATGTCGTATAGTACTGCTACATTGTGCAATGGAATTTACATATTAGATATGTCCAATCCAATCTTAACTATCAATGACAATAAAAGACAAAAACAAGATAACTTAAAATCATCGTACTTATGGCATTGTCGACTTGGCTATATAAGTGAGAAAACACATGATTAAGCTACACAAAAATGGTAGTCTAGGGTCATTTGATTATTAATCATATGACATATGTGAATCTTGCTTGTGAGGCAAGATGACTAAATTACCTTTTAAAGGAAAGGGTGAATGAATGAATGGGTTATTAGACCCAATACATTATGATTTATGTGGTTCGATGTCCATTCATGCCAGAGGTGGTTTTGTGTACTTCATTACTTTTATCGATGATTATTTACGATATGGGTATGTGTATCTTATGAGAAACAAGTTTGAAGCGTTTGAAATGTTCAAACAAATTAGACATGAAGTAGATAAGTAACTCGGTAGAAGTATTAAGGCACTTCGAACAGATCGAGGTGGTAAATACTTAACGAGGAATTTCTAACTTATCTCAAAGATAATGGGATAGTATCCCAGTGGACTCCACCTTATACAACACAATATAATGGTGTAGCTGAAAGGAGAAACCGAACCTTGATAGACATGGTAAGGTCGATGATTGGTTTAGTAGATCTACCAAAATCCTTTTGGGGTTATGCAATCGAGACTACTATTTATGTGACAGATCCCTTCAAAGGTAGTTGAAGTTACTCTATATGAGATATGGACTAACAAAAGGCCCTATCTTTCTTATATGAAAGTTTAGGGTTGTCCGGCTTATATAAAGCGGATTCAATTAGACAAGATTGAAGCAAAATCTGATAAATTTCTATTTATAGGATATCCTAAGGAAACAATTGGCTATCGGTTCTATAATGCTTTAGAGCAAAAGGTGTTTGTCTCAAAGCATTTTGTCTTTTGAGAGAAAGAATTTCTTCTAAGAGAAGATAATGGGAGAAAAATTGAATTTGATGAAGTTTATGATGCTCAAATAGACACAAATCAATTGCCTGAACCCGAAATTGTTGTTTATGGAGATGAGATAACAGTTGAACCTTCTGACACACAAAATATACGTAGGTTAAGTAGGATACGCAATGTTCCAGAGAGATATGAATTTCTCGTAAGGGAACACAATGACTTATTGCTTATAGAGGATGATGAGCCTACAATATAGGAAGAGGCTCTGAAGAGTTCAGAATCTGAAAAATGGCTTCAAGCCATGAAGTTCGAAATGGATTCCATGTATGAAAATCAAGTATGGACTTTGGTTAACCCAACTGAAGGGTTAAAGCCCATAGGGTGCAAATGGATTTTCAAGAAGAAAATCGACATGGAAGGTAATGTGATTACCTATAAAGTGAGGCTAGTCATTAAAGGTTATCATCAAAGACAAGGAATTGACTATAATGAGATAATTAGCAGCGTAGCTATGCTTAAATCCATTAGAATACTCTTAGCCATTGTTGCTCATTATGATTATGAAATATGGCCGATGGATGTGAAGATGACTTTCCTAAATGGAAACCTAGTTGAGGACGTATACATGATACAACCTGAGGGCTTCGTATCCAAAGATGGCATAAAGGTATGCAAGCTTCAAAAATCCATTTATGGATTGAAGCAAACATCTAGGAGTTGGAACATCTGATTTGATAAGACAATCAAAAAGTTTGGTTTCTCACAAAATTCTGATGAACCTTGTGTGTACAAGAAGGTTAGTGGAAATGCTATCATATTCTTTGTGTTATATATGGATGATATATTGCTTATAGGAAATGATGTCTCAAGTTTGCAATCAGTCAAAGTTTGGTTGTCCCTGAATTTTTCCATGAAAGACCTTGAAGAAGCAACTTATATATTGGGAATAAAGATTTATAGAGATAGATCAAGAAAGTTGTTAGGTCTTTCACAGTCAACATACTTAGATAAAGTGCTAAATAAGTTTAGCATGGAGCAATCCAAGAGAGTGTTTCTTCCCAGGACTCATGGGAAAAAACTCTCAAAATCTATATATCCCAAGACACAAAATGAGAGGACTCACATGAGTATGATCCCATGTGCTTTGGTAGTAGGATCAATCATGTATGATATGTTATATACGAGACCAGATATATTGTATGCTCTAAGTGTTACGAGCAAATATCAATCGGATCCTGGTGAGGGTCACTAGGTGGTTGTTAAGAATATCCTAAAATATTTAAGAAGGACTAATGATGTATTCTTGATATATGGAAATGGAGATCTCGTAGTGAGTGGACATATAGATGCCAGTTTTCAATCTGATCAGGATGACTCTAAATCACAGTCAGGTTATGTTTTCATACTGAATGGTGGAGCAGTCATTTGGAAGAGTTCCAAATAAGAGATGACTGCAGATTCAATAACCGAGTCAGAGTACATTGCAGCTGCGGAAGTGACAAAAGAAGTTGTTTGGATAAAAAAGTTCGTCATGGAACTTGGAGTGGTTCCTAGTGTAGTAAAACCAATATTGTTGTACTGTGACAATAATGGGGCTATTGCTCAAGCCAAGGAACCGAGGTCTCATCAGTGGTCCAAGCATGTACTTAGGAGATATCACCTGATCAAGGATATAATTAATAGAGGTGATGTGAAGATAGAGAGAGTGCCCATAGATCGGAACATCGCTAATCCTTTGACTAAAACACTTCCTCAGACAAAACTTCTTCAAAAAAATTTTGATTATTGTGTACTAACCTTTGGTATTAAAAATAAAGGCGATTGACTGTAGTACAAGTAAGAGATTATTAGAGTAGTGCTCTAAAGGCAATCACCTTTAGCACTTTTGTACAAACTTTATTTTGATCAATAAAGTGAAAGGCATTTTTCATTAATTTGATATTCATTTATATATAAATTGATATTGATCTTAAATTGAATTAATGAAGTCCATGATATAAAACATAGCATGATGGAAATCACGATGAGATCATGATAATGAGATTCCTATCATGTGCAATTATGTTAGTATCTAAATAATTACTAGTCATAGAATTAATAAGACAAGACATTATTAATCCAGACATACTAGCATATGTTATACTCCTTGATTTGATCAAGCAGTAGATCTCAAAAATTGTAAGTATAAGTTGTTTAGAGTTAACATATAGATGCTTACTAAGAGTAGTAAGTACATCAGATGACCCGCTATGAGATTATTATATGGTTGATTTATCGAATTTCAATGATTAATCTCATCATAGCAATAGTGCAAATATCCTTAGACTTGAGGTACTCAACGATATCTTGGATACGAATCCTATGCTTTGACATCATTCCTTGTTACCTCAAGACGAGGTCACTCTTAGGGTAATGATTGGGTACAACTATTTGTATTCGAAGGTAATTGGGTAACCAATAAAGGATTCGCCAATCCTGATATAAGGAGATGATTCCCACGACCTCTTGTCAGGGTCATTACTTGGGAGTCTCTGGCCAGAGCAGTTATGTGTCAAGAAGATAGTCTTTAATGACACATAAGAGTAATGAGATCCCAGGATAAGAACTAACATCACTTGGACTAGATGTGACGTAGCCAGTATAGTGGGAGTTGACATATAGACCATACTTCGAACCAAGTGGGGTATAGTATGGTGAAATGACAAAATGCACGGTAACTATCTATCGAAAGGTTCATAAGTTGGATAATTAACTATCGAAGAGTTCGTGTGTTAATCGACTTATTTCTGACAAATTGACATCATGAAACCCTTCATGATTTGATTGAATTAAGAATTAATTCAAGTGTCTAAAATAACCGAAAACTTAAGGGTCACAAGCATAAAAGTAGGCATGTCAATGGGTTGTGCCGGGCTTGGGCTGCCCTCGGCTCGGTCTTTCCCATGGTGGTCTGCGGGCCAGCTCGTGGCCCGCTCGGGCCGGAATGGGCCAGCCCGTGGCCCGGTCTGTCAGTGGGCTGTTCGGCCCATGGCCCAGGCTATGGCCTATCGAGCTACTGGCCGATCGGCCCGGCCTGCCATGTCTATTTATTTTTTAAAAATAAAAAATTCAAAACGACGTTGTTTCTGAAAAAAAGGGTAGGCAAAAAATGGGCCCGCCATAATTGACATTCCTAAATAAAAGATAAGATGAAAAACATAGTGTGTATGGCCATTTTAAACAGGCCACGATCGTGACTCATAGGGCCACGATCGTGGCAGAAGGTGAGCCAGGCCATGACTTCGGCCGCGATCATGGCCATGGTCACGAAATGATATATAAGTGAGTTCTTAACTTATGTACACGAGATTTTTTCACTACTTACACACTCAAGTGATAGAGAAAGAGTTCTATAAGTGTTCTAGAGAGAGTAAGAAGAGTTCTTGAGTTATCTTCATGCAATTTATGCAATTATTGTATAAATCAACATGCATGCAAGATAACCTTGAACTATCATCCATTTGAACATCTACTTGAACTCATCAAGTTTGGTGTTCTAAAACCTTTACACATTGTTTTATCTTCCTTCGTTGCGTGTTCTTGGGTGATCAAGGAAGGGTTTGGTGTCTGCAATAAGAAAGGAGGAGAAACAAAGGTAAAAATGTTATTATATTTCATGTTCTTTACATATTCTTGCATGCATGTATGATTTTGTGATTTTCAGGTTGTCATGGTGTCAAAATCTTGATTCCGATACTTCCGCTGCATCCACATGCATGTGATGCATGGAACCATGGCTAACCTACAAAATGTACATTGCAAATGAAAGTACGATAAGATTATAATTATGAGATTCATGTTGTATTTATATATTATTTCTAAATTAATCATAATTATTGATCTATTTAGACTAGATAGATCATAAAAAGAACAACATGTGCAATATTTCTTCTTTATGAAAGAAGTAATCAATTTCATACGCTGAAGTTTGGAGATATTTAAACAAATATGTGAGAATTTGTTAGAAAATAAGTTCACGGAGCTAACTCGATATGAAAATTTTATTGAAAACATTACTTGTATGTCTATAAAAATTCTCATCGCCATATTTATATAAGTGATCCTTTAACTTGATATCCCTAAAGTATCTCGTATAGGGATTGCTATGTATTGATACTAATTATGACCTATTCTAGTTAAGGATAACTTAATCTATAGTCATTTAATATAACGTGAACTAAATAAATTCGGTTGAGTGATCAATATAGGATTTATCACCCTGAAGTGATCAGGAAAAATGTTTCGTTATTCTTAATTAATATTGATTCAGGAAATTCTTGGCTTTTGTAAAGTAACACTTTACAAAATATTTTTCGAATGTTAGTAAGATATTAATTACTAATTGTGAAGAACTAATATAATTAGACTTAAATATAATAAATATTAGTTTCATGCTTTATATCCAATTGGAACATTTTGTGTTGAGAATATTATATTATAGAAAAATTCATGCACAAATAGGTCTGTTAAAACTACTTAGATATTTCAAATACGTGGAAGGTCATAATGTGTTACTAGATGCCAATTTTAACGTATCGATATAAATTATTTAATTAGAGAATTAAAGATAAATTAAAGGAGCTTGATTTATCTAATCCTGAATACGGTTTAGGTTTATTATTTACTACCAATATATTTAAGAACCTAATGGGCTACATATATAAAACGATAAAAGAGAGAAAAAGGTATTTAAATCAAGTCGAACTAGATTGTAAAATTTGAAAAATTTTATGATTAGATATGAGATATTTAATAAATAAAGATCAAAAATGAGATATTAGATCTTATTTGACCCAATTAGTATTTAATTAGAACTAACTATAATTCTAACTAAATTTTAATTAGAATTTTAATTAGAATTTTATTTTAACTAAATATCTAAAAGGTGCAAACTCTATTATAAATAGGCTTAGGCTTAAAGGAGCTAAAACTTCTTTCCTCATGCTCTCTACACACTTATAGAGTTCTATTAATATGTTCATGTAGATATTGTTAAAGTTCCGACACATGAGCTACTACAGTGGTTGCAATAAACTAGTTTCAAAATGATTTAAGAGAAACTTCAAGAAAAGGATCAAGCTACACAATAAGTTAAAAAGTTTTTATCCATGTTTTATTATGTTCATGCATTAATTATACTATAATGATCTTAACCTTTGAGAAATCAAATAAAAAGATTTTTTGCTTATTTTATCAATGGGATCAGAGCCATCTTTTAGTTTTATAACTTGACTAAAGTTATTTAGTTGTCTTTGAATTATTGTGGAATTGATTATGCAAATTTGCAAACTCTAACTTTTAAAATCATATTAGATCTGAACCTTAATCCTAAATTCTTATTGGAATTGAATAACATTAATCTAAAAATTAAATTAGAGTTGAATAACAATAAGAAAAGTATATATTAAAGCCCCCATAAACACTAAGTTATCTAGAAAAGTTGTAAGTTTAGTGTTTTTATGACAAATCTATGCAACTTTCACCACCACACAACAACAATAATGAAAATATCTCGTTTATAAACCTTAGTTCCTATTACTATAACAATTCCTCTATCAATTTTTAGTTGAGGAAATAACAAAATATGTTTGATTACAAGTTTGTTGGTCATGTACAGATGAATACTTGGGCATTTTTATATAAATAACATCCCCTATTTTGTTTGTTATTGAAATGGAATAATAGCTTGTTTTGGATGTAGAACATGAGTTGCCATTGGTTTTTTTTGAAATTTGAAAACCAATATGATATGATGATATATGACTCATGAATGTGGAAGTTACTAGTTTTTACTGAATGGAATAGGCGTTACTATTGATGATATAAAAGGATTTGATATAAGTTACTTCTAACAAGGAGACCCATCATCTGGTGATTGTTGGTTATGTGTTACAGGTTATAAAGGTAGCAAAAGTTATTGTATGTGGCTTAAAAAGGCTTTAGATTACGGGCTACTATCATCACTGATGGCAAGAGATATGGTGTCTAATGGTTGAACTTGAGGTTTCAAGTAAGAGCAACATGTGGTAGCTCTTGTTGACAACAATTAGGGATGACAGTCTTGACTCGGCCTAGCCTAGGTCAACTTTAGCCCGGGCTAACCAGGCCATGAGTAAGCAGCCACTGACTTGTCAGGCCTGAGCCATTGCCATCCCTAACAACGATTGAACATAGTTGGACAGTAGTATGTGGTGCATCAGAGGTGAAGATCCTATATTGGTGATGTTAATTTTTGAAGAATTATATGAAGTCAATTATATATGTTATGTATAGGATTATGTAGCTTATCAAAAATTAGGGTTTTGGGTTTTTAATAATGGTAAGAAGCAGAAAATAGAAGTTTATTAAATAGGGAATAATTGAAGAGTTAACTTAGATTTATTTTGCATTATTCTTGATTAAAGATTCACCATTCTTTGAAGATATAGGAGGACTTCAACAATTCTTTAAAGATTTCAAGATTCAAGAAAATATTTTCTTTATTATTTTTGTGTAGATGTTCTTTGTGCTATTATAAACTAATAGGGAAATAGATTTAGTTAGGTAGAACGTTGGATGCAATATACTTCAACTTATTCATTGATTAATAAAATTTCAGTTTTCTTTTAGTTTATTCATGCTTTTATGTTGATTGAATAGAAGGAGAGAAAGTGAAAGATTCAATATATGATTCATGGATGGAGATTCGAGAGATGACATGTATATTTAGGTCATAGTATGAATAAAGAGAGTTAAGCATGAACTATTCAAGAGAAAGTTGCGACATCTTCCTAAGTTTGGCTAAAACCTATTAAAAAAGTTCACATATCGATTTAAGGCATTCTTATGTTATCTATATTTGAAAGAAGTTTTGATTGATTGACCATGAATAGGGATTATATGTCTTATTATAGAATATAGACTAAGTTAGGAACTTTTACTAGTATAAGAAGGTAGAATAATTCACTAATCAAAGGTAAAAGTGAATATAGTAAAGTCCTAAGAGAACCTGACTAAAATCTAGTTAATTTATGGCTTGATACATTATTGATCATTGATTACATTAGTATTTAGATTTTGTTATTTATTTTACTTTTTTAACTTTTCAATTGGTAAAGATTTGATCTAGCTTGTTAACTTTATAGGTAATGGTTAATTAACCAATAATCCTTATGAGATCGACATGTATTTGTCAGTGCTAGCAACATCCATACTATGTTTTGAGGTAAAATATAGACCAAGTTTTTAACATTGTTGATGGGGATTAGGCGTTAATATTTATAAATGTAGATATTAACTAGACTAAATCATTTATTTTATTTCTTTTGTTGTATTTATTTGTTTATTAACTTTAAAACTCTCCTTTCTAACTTTATGTCTATGGCTTACTTTTATAATACAAGTACCCATTACTATAACTGTAATATAATGGAAGGATAGACAAGACAATATTCTTTGCTGGATTATGATCTACTATCACTCATAGTGACAATGGAAGCTTGGAATGAGAGGTATAATAATATGAATTTGGAAGTTGAATTGGTATTAGTGACATACTGCAACATTTGTCGAGGTGGTCCCAATCATGAATGTCAAGCACTGGACTACATATTATAGTAGCCAATTTGTATAGAAAACTAGCCTTAAGAGACCTCTTGTGAGGATACTTATAATCCAAGTTGGAATAATTATCCCCATAATATATGGAATGATTAAGCTTCACTTAAATTTTTACAACAACAGTAGTAAGAGGAGGATCCATGCCTTGAGGAGCTTCTTATTAAGGTTGTTGTTATGATTGAAGCAGGCATCTAAGAAATTGAAGGTCTTGAGACCCCTTCCATAGCCCACCACTTTCTAATGAATAACTCATTGAGCTTGTTCCTAAAAAGCAGTAAGGTATTTTATCCAAATACATTGAGTTAAATATTTGGGAGTTGGTAAATGAGATAATCTTAAGTAGAGAAGAAGAGCCAAATCTAGAAGAAGAGAAGGAGGAAGCTACTGTTCAAGAATATATGGAAGATGAAAAGGAGGATTTAGAAAAGATGGTTATCAAGGAATTCTTAAAAGTGTACAGGTAATTATGATATTCTTTGTGTAAGATGTACATGCATAGTTATGACTTCTTTTGAGCACTTTTATTATCCAAAAAAGGAAAAATAGTAATTTATGAATAACTGATCATAATAAATTTCACTCTGTTGGCTTTGTACCAATAACAAGATCAAAGTTTAATAGTTGTCCTAGTAGTTATTTAGGATAGTGAGGTAGTTGAGTAATTGGGGAATTCATCATAATGTATTTACTCTCGCGTAAAAACGCTTGGCGACTTTTCAAATAAGGTTCTAAAGCTCTTGTTTTAAGTTTATGTTTTATTACTTAAAAGGAATTGAATGTGTTTGAAAGTTGAAGCGTTTATATTATGTATGTTATTTTATCCATGGAATTAAGTTTATTTGGGTTGAAGTTTGAAGAGTTATAAAGTAAATTGAACTAATTTGTGAATTGATGCAAGTAGTTGGTTGCATAACATTTTGATGATCCTTTATGATTGAAAGAATGATGAAGAATTTTCATTTTTTTGTTTGAATGGCTAAACAATTCTTTTGAAGTTATTTTTCTATTTGAGATTGAATGATGGATTGGTTTGCTTGAGGAAAAACAATTGCTTATGTGTGGAAGAGTTTGATGTATGTTTAATATATATTTTTTGGATGCATTTGAAGTTTGATGCCTAATTTAAGAAGTTTTATCATTTGATGTCACATTTTTGCTATATAAGGAAAATAAGTAAAGTTGGAGACGAATTAAAAGTGAGATGAAGCGATTAGAAGATTTAGTAAAGAACTATATAACAGGGTATGGTAGACGATCTTGTGTATGAAAGTTGTAGTTGATATTTCTCCACTACATTTTACACACCCCGTATTACCTATTATATGAAAAACATGGTGTAATACATAATCTTGTGTATATACCCTTATTGATTATGTTAATTTTTAGAGAATTATATGGAATACATGGCCAACTATATAGAACCATGTATTGGACTATATAACTTAATAAAAAAATGAGGTTTTTGAGTTTTTAAGTTATAAAGGTTTCAATATAGAATCAACTACTTATTAAGCCATAATACGTTTTTCATTTAGTGGAAATAGTTATTTGGATCAATAAGTTCGCGAATTCGGTATAGTTCTTCGCATAGTTCAAGAAAATAATGTACTATAGAACATGAAATCCATTATGCGTGCAAACTAAGCTAAGATCTTATCAAAGATCCAAGTATGTGTTTAGGTAGTTTTTATTAATTATGATAATAATTGAGATGAAAGTTGTAAGATTTAAGTAAGTTCATACTATAATGAATCTTATATAATTCTTTAACTAAACCACCATCCTAACAATAGTATGATCGTCATATAGTGGTATAGTATAAGATATTAATCGGTTAGCTTAGTGAAAGTGAAAGATTATTAGTTTATGCCCTACAACTAATTAATTAGTTATAAATCAGTGACACAATTATTCAAAGACATTTTTTATTTCATACATATTTATATGTATAAATTTCATGGTATAAACATATATTACAAAAGAAATTATAATAAAATTATAATTATAAGATTCATATTACATTTATATATTATCCTTAAATTGTTATTAGTTATTGTTCTGTTGAGATTTGACATTACTAGAGCAAAAAAAATGTTTCTTTCTTATGAAGGAAGTACATAATCTCATAAACTAAAATATGCATATACTTGAACAAACATATGGATGCTTATTAGAGAAAATTTTCACTAAACTGACCCTATATGAGAATTCAATTTCAAGCATTACTTGTATATCTATAAAAATTCTCATTATGATGATTGTATAAGTGTAACACCCCAACTCCCGACTGGACCCGAACCCGACATCAACGGTGATATCCGAATCCGTGCCCCGCGAGGGTGGC
>JAOTAY010000006.1:32512454-32535931 GCA_025629805.1 Erythroxylum baracoense | reverse complement strand
ATTAGTTTACGTTCCATCCTAAACCCTCCAAATCGGAGGTTTCTTATTTTCACTGTTTAGGATGGAATGGAACATAATATGAAACCTTCCGTTTCCATCCCACTCCTTTCCATTCCATTATAAAACCCCAACTAGACAATAGAAATGTGTTACGTTCTATTTCATTCCATTACTAAAACCTCAACCAAATAAGTCCTAAGTCTCAGAATAGATAAATGCTCATCAAAATAAAGCAACGACAACTCCTCAAACAAGCACGTCTGTAAATGGCTATAAATGGAAGAATTCACCACAAGACTATAATCTTTCTCTCTCTATACATACATAGAGTGGAAATTATTATTTTCAAAAGCACGTTTTCATATGTTCATGCTTAATAACTTATGAAAAGGTGTCATGATACTGCTAGTCTACATACTCATAATTTGGCAACATATTGGAATTGTTGAGTATGTCAAGTTGATTTCATATATTTATGCTTTGAGTAATGACATCAGATACTCTACATACTAAGCATCCGGATCCCTGATGAAACAGGAAGAGGGTCCATTAAAAAAGATGCTGTAGGGTAGTGGGAAAGGGTGTCTATATACAGTAACAAACAACAACTTGAGTCAAGGTTTTCTGGAAGCGACAATAGATGAAAGAAGCTTGAGTATGCAAGTTGATTTCATATATTTATGCTTTCAGTAATGACACCAGATACTTTACATACTAAGAATCCGGATCCCTGTTGAAACGGGAAGAGGGTCCATATGAAAAAGATGTTGTAGGGTAGTGGGTAAGGGTGTCTAGATACAGTAACAAACAACAACCTGAGTCAAAGTATTCTGGAAACGACAATAGATGAAAAAGGCAAAGCTTCTTCTTCGAAATTCAACAAACATACTTATGATGGAGCAATAGCCACAAAATTATTTCTTCCTCTAACCTAGATGATAAGGGAACTTCCTGTAGTCAAGACAAACATAAATGTCTTGAAAATAACTTTGTCGGCATTGCAAAAGAAGTTGGAACTTGTGCATACCAGCGGACAACTGTCCCATGTAGAGCAATGAACATATCAAATCTTCTGTTCCAATTATTCTGTTCCAATCCTATTCTATTAAATTTCATCCATATATTTATGTGAGGTCTACGTAAATGTGTGGATGAGATTTAATGGAACATGATAGAAACAACATAACTGGTACAGAAGATCTTATCCTAGTAATGACCCATGTTTGAATAATTCTAAAGTTAATTTTCAGCGATTAAAGAAAGTTCCATTTCAATAATTTCAAGTTCCACTCCTGATGAAGGTGTCTATATTGTCTAATTTGTACTGTTTATTTAAACTATGTGCCTTTCATATGTGAGAGAATAATAAAACCTATGATTTGCCTTAACATGTTAACGCATTGTTTTATACATGAAAAACAAATTATAAAACTCAAGTCTGTTTGTGTTGGATAATGAATATATAGTAATATGTATTTCAGTGATCAATTTTTATTCTTGAATTGTTCCTCATTTAAGTGATTGAGGAATCAAATTTTCATTTTTCTAATTTTTATTGGATTTTTTGTCTTCTTATTTTTATGTTTAATAACGGTTATGAATATTTTTATATTTTTTAGTTTAACAATTTCAAGTTAAAGTTAATAATCATTTTTGGAATAACAATTGGCTTATACTTATTACATATTTGAAAAATTAAGGAAAATTTGATTTCTTAGACTTATGAAATCGAAAGTTTTTACGTTTATATTTTTCTTTCATTTCTATATTTTTTATTTTTATTTATATACTTATTAAATTTAAACCTTAGTTTTTAAAAATATCTCAACTTTAATGCAGCCTATCGAGAGAAAGATATTGTGTTGAAATATGTCATGTCATTTTATTGTTCACGAGTATTTATACAAGTTAAGGTAAAATAGAATTTGTTACATGGATAACAAAAAATGATTCCCTACAGTTGTCATGTAGTATTTTCTTTTACATTAATACGCCCCCTCGAGTCCAATGGGGTGTCAAAAACATTGAGACTCATTCGAAAATGAAAGAATTTTTCAGAAATTAAAGGTTTTGTAAAAATATTAGCAAGCTGATCCTTTTAACTGAGGAATGATACAGTTAATGACTTGGCTGCCACTCTCTCACAAACACAATGAAAATCGCTATCCATGTCTTTAGTCCGAGAGTGGTAAACTAGGTTGGCAGCGAGATAAGTGGCACCAATATTGTCACACCAAAGAGTGGGATCATGAGAAAGGGGAACCATTAAGTCACGAAGCACTGTTTGTACCCAAATAGTCTACGCTGCTGCAGTGGCAAGAGAGTTGTGCGCAACTTCAATATTTGAGCGAGCCGCGGTATTCTGATTCTTGAAACGCCCTGAAATCAAGTAGGTGCCAAGAAAAATGCAATGTCCACCAGTTGATCTTTGATCGTCAGGGGAACTTGCCCAATCGGCATAAGAATATATGTAAAGAGTTAAGGTGGTTTTAAAAGGAAAGAAGAGGCCATGGTTGAGGGTTCCTTTAAGGTTCCTCAAAATTTGTTTAACAACACTCCAATAAGAGACTTTTAGAGGATGCATAAATTGGCAAACCTTGTTTACTAAAAAACTGATGTCGGGTCGTGAATGAGATAAATACTGAAGGGCTCCTACAATGCTTCTGAAGAGGGGGGGGGTCATCAAAGGCAGGATAATCAAAGGAGGACAGCTTTAGGGAAACTGCCATGGGTGAGAAGATGGATTTTGCATTTTGCATGTTGCTACAATATAGTAAATCCTTAATATATTTCCTTTTGGTAAGCAGTACACCTTCCTTGAGAAAATCAACTTCCAGACTCAAAAAATAGGACAATTGGCCTAGATTTTTAATAGGTAAGACTTGACTCAAGGCAGTAATTAGTGAGTCAATAATAGTGTGATGTGAAGATGTAAGCGCAATATCATTGACATACACCAACAGATAAATTTTGATAGGTCCATGAGCAAATAGAAATAATGAAGTATCAGCTTTGGAAGGTATAAAACCATAACCAATGAGCTAGGAATTGAGTTTAGCAAACCATGCCCGAGGGGCCTATTTGAGACCATATAGAGCCTTCTCTAATTTGCAAGCATGAGTTGGAAATAAAGTTTCAATAAAGCCTTATGGTTGTTGCATGTAAACAGTGTTTGTCAAATCATCGTGAAGAAAGGCATTTCGGATATTGATTTGTCTCGTTTGCCATTTTTGAGCTACAGTCAGGGAGAGAATAAGTCAAATGGTTTAGGCTTTAACCATGGGGCTAAAAGTGTCGTGATAATTGAACCCTTCACGTTAGTGATAACCCTTGGCGACGAGACGTGCTTTTCGCTGCTGGATTGAGCCGTCATAGTTGTACTTGGTTTGATAGATCCACCTACAAACAAGAATATTATAAGAGGGGTTAGGGGGAACCAAGGTCCAAGTGTGGTTTTGAATGAGAGCATTGTACTCCTCATCCAAGGCTGAATGCCATTCAGGAAGTTTGGAGGCTGCTATATAGCTGGGTGGGGTGTCGAGTGGTGAAATAGTGGCGAGTAGGATAGGGGACTGTACCATCAGTCTCGAGTAATGATGGGAGATCTTGGAGGAAGGAGATTTGAGTGAGAGTGGTGAGATAAAGTAGGGACAAGTGGATTTGATGGTGAAGGAGAAGAAGGAGAGGCAGAGGATGGCATGTGTGGAGTCAGGGTGGATGTGGAGGGAACTCAGGAGGGGTGTAGAGGTGGACCAGTGCCTAGAATTGAGGGAGTGATAAGAGGAAGAAAAACATTGGATGGTTGTGGAGAAGATAGAATAGGTGGAGCCATGGACTGAGCATGAGGAAACGAGGCCTCATTAAATAGAACATCACGAGAAATATAAAGTCTACAAGAAGAGAGATCCAAAAACTTAGAGCCTATGTGGAAGGAGTTGTAGCCTAGAAACAAACAAGATTTTGATTTAAAATGCACTTTATGATTATTCTAAGCCCTAAGGTTAGGCCAACATTCACAACCAAATACTTTAAGGAATTTGTAATCGGGATCTTTGTTCTGAACAAGAGAATAAGGAGGTTTGTTTTTTAAAATTGGAGAGGGAAAACGATTAATGAGGTAAACGGCAATTTCAAAAGCATCGGCCCAATATTTGTAAAGTAATATTGCATGTGTTAGTAAGGTAAGTTCAGTTTCAATAATATGTCTATGCTTGCATTCTACAAGCCCATTTTGTTGATGGGTATGTGGCCAAGTGAATTGAAGTTTAATGCCAAGTTTTTGACAAAGAGAAGTGAGTGGTTTAAATTCACCACCACCATCGGTTTGTAAAGAAATTATTTTGGAATTGAATAAATGCTCAACATAAGGAATGAAAGTATGGAAAGTGTGATAAACATCATATTTAAGTTTAAGTAGTAAAAACCAACAATATTGAGTGTATTGATCAACAATGGAGAGATATAAATGAAAAATATCTCTAGAAAAACACGAGGCTAGACCCCAAATATCAACACAAAGAAGTTGAAGAGGCTTGGAGGCCTGGGTCCGTGTTGAAGAGAAGGGCTGTTGATGACTTTTGGTTAACGGACGGTGAGGGCAGACATAAGTGTGGTCTGTATGACTAGAGATCAAACGATGCTGATGTAAGATGCTAGATACAAGACAAAGAGAGGAGTGACCTAAATGTTGATGCCATTGAGCAGTGGTGGTTTGTTCGTTGACGTGAATGGAAGGAGAAGATAGTGTTACCGGTGCAGGTGGGAACACATAAAGGCCATTAATGTTGGGACCGGTGAGGAGGAGTTTCCCGGTCATGGTTTCCTTCACTAAGAAAAAGGTATAATGAAATTCAAAGAAACAATTATTATCATAGTAGAATTTACAAATAGAGATAAGATTTTGGGTCATTGAAGGCATATGAAGTAAGTTATTGAGTGTGAATGAAGAAGAAGAGAGAAGTGTCGAGTCACATATATTCTGGATGAATAGTGCAGTCCCATCGCTTACTCGAACTTGATCACCATCGCTGTATGGTTGAGAGGTGAGGTTGAGGTGACTAAGATTATTGGTGATGTGGTGTGTTGCAGTTGAGTCGGGGTACTATGTATTATTAGGGTAGGAGTTTGTAAAATTGGTTGAGAAGGAGTGAGGGGCCTCATATTGGTAGGAGTGATCGAAGCAGTGCCGACATTGGAGGGCGACATTACCTGGTTTTCCACATACTTGGTAGGTGGAGTGAGGATTGGAGGATGATGGGTAGGTATTTAGTGGATTTGAGTAGCTATCGTAGGGTGGTGTATGTGGGTAGGTACTATGACGACCTCGTCTGTGATTGGAGAGACCCCTAGTGTTGTTGTTTCTGCAGGACCTTCCTCCTCGTGAATTGCCTCGACTGCGTTGATCACGTCGTCTGGTGGTTGTTATGTTTACAGCAGGGTCATTGGCTTTGTTTAAGTGAGCTAATATGCTTTCATGGACAAGAAGAAGTTGGAAAAGCTCCTGAGACAAAACTGGGGTAGATCTTGTGGTGATGGATGTCACAAACGATTCATAAGCTAGACCAAGGCTAGTAAGGAGATATGAAACAAAATCAGGGCCAGGTAGAGGGCCACTGGTGGTGGCTAAAATATTAGTTAGAGCTTGCACCTTGGAGAAGAAATCAGTGATAAAGAGAACTCCTTGGTTTAGGTTCGCTAATTTAAATCTAACTTGGAACTTTTTAGCTTGGGATTTTGAGGTAAATAGAGAATCAAGAGAAGTCCACAGTTCATGAGCAGTGGTGGAAGAAAGAACATGACGCAAGACAGATTCAGAAATGCAGAAGAAGAGGATGCTCAGCACAAGTTGATTGACTTTCTTCTAGGAAGAATATTTTGGATTAACAGTAGGTTGGTCAGGAATAAATTGAGGAGGAGGAGTAAGACTTCCATCGACATGTTGATACAAGTCTTGTCCCTGGAGATTGGCACTGACTTGTACTTTCCAGAGAGGAAATTTTCAGTGGTGAGCTTGCTAATGACTACATGGGAGAAAGAAGGTATAGGTGACGAGTGATATTCAGCAGATGTATAAGCCATTGAGTGAAAATAGGAAGAGACGTGTGTCTTAAAGGCTCTGATACTAAATCAAGAGAAAAATATTGTGCTGAAATATGTAATATCATTTTATTTTTCACGAGTATTTATACAAGTTCAGGTAAAACATAAGTTGTTATGTGAATAACAGAAAATGATTCCCTACCATTGCCATGTAGTATTTTCTTTTACATTAATTCGGCCAACATGATATATTCACTAGTATGATAAAGGTGTTGGATTTTGATTTTTTTAAAAGAACACGGTATGGACAACAAATAATGTCCAAGCAGCCAGGACTTTTCGATGTAACCAGAGAAAGTATTTAATATGGAAAAAACAAGTTAATTCTAAAAAGAAATTATAATCTTAGAAGCAGTTTGTCAATTGTTTTTTTCTTAGAGGCAGTTTGTCAATTGTTTTTTACTTCCAATATCGTACAAACTATGGCTACATAAATGATAAATCACCATCGTTAACATGTAATCAGATTTCCTCAGTTTGCTTTTTGAAAAGTACACCCGCAAAGTTCTTTTCAGTTAGCTTTTGACTAACGTAAAAGAAGCTGTAGTGGCGTTTGAAATAGAGATCCATGAAGATGATGAGAATCCAAGTCAAAGTACGACAAAACATCCACTTGACCCCAAGACAAACGAAGAAGATTTAATCAAAGGCATAGGGCCAAAAGCGCGTCTGCAACATCGCTTCGGTTGATGTCATTAACAAGACATGAGTATATTTCATGTAACATGTGCCCTTTAATTTCGTCTCTGACAAGGAATCTTCTTAATGTTCATGGGAATTGAAGTTAAACATGAAATGGGTGTGACTTTTGAATAAGAATTCTCAACTTATTTTATCATGGTACTTGCTTTTTGTTTCCACCTGCTTGCGTGTTTTGAGGCACTGCTATACTTACTCTGGAAAGGGGAAAGAATGGATATACCTAACCACCAAGAATAAATGGAAACCTCAATCCAAAGGACAAGAGGAGCAGAGGTGTTCTTCATAGGCACGATTGCTTGGTGTTTCACGTTCAGACATGTTATTATCATGCAGTTCGTGATGGTTTGCAGGTCGGAAATCTTAATTTGGTCGCATTTGCACGTTAGCCAGCATTGAAATCTTAATTTCAGATAAACATGACTTTTTTCTAAGAAAATTTCTCAACAAAAGACGTCGAAGTTAGATATTCTTTTACTAAAAATGTTTAGCAGATACATGTACTTTTTTTAGTGAATTTTAGTAGGGATGTCAATGGTGGCTTGTACCCCGATGGGTCAGGACAGGTTGACCCGTGACATGATCCGACCATGGGCTGACCAGCTCGTTATTTGTTGTTTTCAAAAAAATTTTTCCAAAATGACGTCGTTTTGGAAATAACAGCTGGGCCCGGTCAGGTTGACCATGGTCGGCCAGTGACGCGATCAACCGCGTCTAAAAGCGGACTAGACTGGGCCTAATTTGACATTTCTAAATTTGAGATTTAATTACTCGGAATTTTTTTCATGTACGAAATATGAAACTCTATCGAAACATGGCTAAATATTATATGAATTAAGTCTTTTTAACTACTAAACTTTTTCAAACCCGCAGCTTATTGAAATTTTTGTTGAGTGTTGTTGTAACAATAAATAAGAAAAGATCAGCATATTGTATTCACCTATTAAAAAACAAATTTTCTTAAAATTAAACTCTTATTTGCTAGTACAATGTTATTCTTTGACCTATGATAAGTCCAACTACAAAAATGTAAGACTTAAATCATCAAAATATTCTATAGTACATTTTTAATCCTTGATAAGGGGATTAAAATTCCATAAGATGAAGGAAGTAATTTCGAGGAAAGTAACAAAATAAAAATACTAGCTAAATCAGAGAAAATTGAAGTATATTTATTTCTAACAATTTGACGCTAAATCTAAGTTGTGGAACAAAAAATCATTAGAAATATTGAGAAAACAAGCAAAGAAAAAAGAAAAGGATACCAAGCTTAACGTGATTTATTGGACATGATATGACAAACTCTACACGATATGCCCCATCTTTCTCTCTCGAGAACTCACTACACAGAGAACCATGTGGCGACAATGATAATGACATCAAGGAGAACGCTGATCCTCAACTGGTTGGAGAGCAAGTGGTGATTGAATATGTCCCAGAAAAGGTAGAGCTGGAAGATGGGATGGATAATGAATTCAAGAAGATCTTTGAGAAATTTTCTTTACTTGAAACTGGTGGTTCTGAGGTAAATACTTTAGTTTTGATGATGAGATTATCTGATCATGATTTTTCAGCTTCTTTATGAATGGTATGATATCGTCCTCTACTTACTTTACTCTCCCAAGATTTTCCAGGTACTTTTTTTTGCTTTATCTTTGTATCCCTCTATTGAGTTTTATAGATATAGGTTTTGTGTATGGTGATTGGGGAGGTTAAGATTCGCTGGGTTTGTTGCGTGTTTTGTTGTGCACAGGAGCCAAAGTTTATGCATGATCAATAGTACGTTCCTTGTCTGGATTTATTCATAGTTGAGGGAGGTTTTGAGTGGTAGAGGTGCTTATCATTAACATGATTATCAACTAGTTTCTTTCGTTTGAGTTACTGAATACAGCCCTCCCTTTATGTTTGTCTTGAGTAACGAGGTTTTCTGAGTAAGGGGTGTCACAGGTTTTATTTGTGTTGGATTCCTTATGGCGTGTGAAACATTTCCGCTGCATATATATGCATACTATTATTATGTATTCGTATTATTTTCAATTTTATCTTTATTATTATGTATTATCATTATTCTATTATTAATATTTTGTATTTGTATCTTTATTATTTGTAACTATTTTATTTGGTTTTGTTTTATTCTATTTCTTTATGTACTAATTTAATTTTATTTACCTCCACTCTTAACATATCAGTTTTCATCTGCATCATTTTTTATTGTCATATTTGTATGTGAGTCTACTGGAAACAACCTCTCTATTATGTAGGAGTAAGGCTGCGTACTATCAGACTTACCTAAACCTCGCTTCATTGCGAGATTTCAAACTGGGTGGTGATGATAATGATAATGATGATATGAGAAGCTTTAACTAAGAAGCATTTGAGTGGCCCGGACTTGTGGTATCCTGTTAAATGGAGCAAGTCTTGATAGAGGCTTGCTTGCTCAAACCTAAACATAGAATAGGGCCATAGGCCTTTATGCCCTTATCTCTACTTTGTATTGTCCCCACGATGGATCCAACACCCATTATGGGGAGCAATACTTCTATAACAAAAATTAAATGCAACCCGATATCCTAAATCAACAAATCATTACATAATTTTCCACTGTCTTAATAACTTTTATCTGAAATTATTATTGTTAATTTAGTGCACCGTTAATGTGATAAAGAACTATAAATTGATTCCATATTAGCTAACCATTAGTTAATTATTTAATGCAAACAAGTAGTTATGTGAAGATTATTTGTACAAACAACTTGATTATTTCCGCTGCTCTAACGAATTGGTGTCTGTAATATGATTATGCTATTTTCTAGTTGAAAGATCAGCTCTTTTTTTTTGTTTTGTTGAAGTTGCTTCCTTGTACAAACTTTGGATTAGGCTTATGCCAAAGTAATACAGTTCTTTAAGTTTTTTAAAAGTTACGTGAAGAAGAATGATTATATTATTTATAAAATCAATATAGATTACCCACATAAAAGAATATTGATAATTGAAGAATGATTATATTATTTATAAAATCAATATAGATTACCCACATAAAAGAATATTGATAATTTCAAACATAATTTTTGAAAAAAAAGCTTACATTTTTAGCATTATCGTGATATTCTCTACTTTATGTGTTTTTAATTTGTTAAATTATGGAACATAATATACGAAGAGAACTGAAATCGCAGGAGTCTATGCTTCTTTATCTCCTAAAAATTTGTGGCCTTCACTTGTAGTTGTGCATAAAGAGATCGGTTACTTTCACCAAACATGTAATTCTAGCTTTATTTTTGTCCATTATTGTGAAATTAGTCAACGAATCCATACGTATCAAGTTTGGTGATATCATCCTGGCTTCAACCATATGCTTATTGTCCCTGTTGAAGTTAACTTGCAGAAGATGACAAGTTATGCTGCACTACTGGTCCAGAGCAGCGCTGCCCATGTAAATTGTAATCCTCTTTTAGAGTCCAATTTGCAATTCAACACTAAGAAAATGACCTTGCTCATTACAGACTTTGCTACTCTACCCAGAGCAGCACTGCCAGTCTAATTTGGAATTCAATACCTGAGAAAATGACCTTGCTCGTTACAGACTTTGCTACTCTATCTATTGGTCATGTCACTACTACCTATCTCATTGAAATCTGTACCTATCTCCTCCTATTTGACGTATGAGAATTTGTCTGTACTATTTTTTGGTAGTACACCGTCTACTTCTAACATCATCAAGAATCATTTCCATATCAACCAGGATTCGAATGGCTACACCAATCAAACTCACATCGTTCAAGCAAGCACTAAATGGCATAAGCATCTTGTATGTTAACCCTTCAACATTTCCTACAAAACCATGTGCTCTCAAATGCTTATCTCGTCATGAAAGCTCCTACTTGCTTGGTAGGCAGCTTTTCAGTAAGTTTCTTAATGGAGTTAATTGGTGGCAAGTTCTCCAGCACCCGACCATTAAGCCTCTGGATATGTTGCCCAATATTCGCACGCAAAAAAATGTCCGTGTAAAAAAGTATTGAAATATTTAGTATTGTACAAGTGATTAGCAAAATACTATGATTTTAAAAGATAAATAACATCTTTAATCATATAATGATACTTCAATAATTATAATGAATTATGTAAGTAGAAAAAAGAGAAATTTTGAGCAGAAAATTTTGTTATATTTTTGTGAGTAAAATTATTACAAAAAGGAGATATTTATCAGTTGAATTAGACACGGTCCAAAATATATGCTATTGTTACAATTGTTACACCCTAAACATATGTTATTGTTACAACCATTTTATGCAATAAGGCCTAGTGTTATAATTTTTATATTTTGTTTTCCTATTAAACTTAAGGTGGTAAGGAGATGGACATCTTAAATTTGAATACTTCTTCTTGAAATCGTTAAGGTGGACAAAATTTGGTGAAAATATCTGTCATTTGAGAATATAATAAAATAGGATCAAGTTAAATAGTACCTTAAATAATATGGTATTGTATAAGGTGATAATCAATCTTAATATATTTTGTATGCTTATAGAAGACATCATTATGAGCAATTTGTATATCACTATGATTATCACAAAGGAGAGGAGTTGCAAAAGAAAAAGAAAAACTCCTATCTTGAAGTAACCAACGTAGCTAGAGGATTTTAGAGGTTTGTGCTTTTAAGAGTTTGGTATTTTGCTTCTATACTAGGACGAGAAATAATTGTTTATTTCTTATTGTGCCATGAAATGAGGGATGTGCCAAGAAAAAAACGATAGCCAGTAGTTAAATATTAATAAGTTAAGCCTCCAATCCAATTAACATCAAAGTGTTATCATAACTTTAATAGAGAAGAATGAAAATGGTGACCATGGAAAAGAGTACCTCTGATGTATTGAAGGATACGAAGAAAAATAAAGAAGTAAGTAGCTTGAAATGAATTGGCTAATAATATGAACAACATGAGTAGTAATGTTAAGATGGAAAGTAGTGGGGCATATAAGACTTCTAACTAATTAATAATAAACAGTAACATCATTAAGGAGAGTCTCATCAGTAATAGGAAAATGAACATTAGGTTTAAGAAAAGTGATAGTAGTTATGGTGTTAGTGATATTAACACGAGAAATAAGATTGGTGGCATATTTTACTTGTGATAGATAATAGTCATATTTATCAGATACAACTTTAAGACCCAATAAATAAATAAGATTAGGCAAGTATTTCATCTCAAATTGTTAGTTTTCAAAGAACTTAAGAGTGAAAATATCTTAAGTGTCATTGTCAATAATTATTATGTCGTTAACATAAAGGAGAAGAAGAGTGTATCCTAGTCATTTTATGAACAAACAAGGTATGATCATAGGAGCTACATTGAAAGCTAAGAAGACTAATAGTGGGGCTAAATTTGGCAATCCAGGCTTAAGGAACTTGATTCAGTCTATATAAAGTTTTTCAAAATTGCTAAACTTTACTATATAGATGATCATAACTAGGAGAATGCTATATATACACCTCTTGTATAAGATCAACATTGAAGAATACATTTTTGACATTCGTTTAAAATAACAACCAATGCCTAGTAGTAGTAACTACAATGAGACTACAAATTAAGGTTAAATGGATTACATGAGCAAATGTATCCTCATAGTTAATATCATACTCTTGTGTAAGTTCTTCAGTGATGAGTCTGACTTTATATCATTCAACTGATCCATTAAGTTAAATTATAATTTTATAGACTGATTTAGAACCAGCAACAGACTTATCTGAAGCTAAGTTGACTATGTCCTAGGTATTGGTACTAGTAATTATCTATAATTCTTTGTTCATTGCTTTATGTTATAAAAGGTCAGAGTTTGCCTCACCACAGGTAATAGGTTCATATAGGGAGACAATGGTAGAATAAATATGAAAATCTCAAAAACAATACAAGTAAGATTTACTTGATTCGTACAAAGAGCAGTAAGTAAAGGTATAGGAGGTCTTGATGAGTGAGTGAATGTTGGAGGATCGTTTAAAGGAGTGATGGAGCTATAGTTGTTAGAGATATGATAGGATCAAGCATAAGTTATGTTAACTACCAGATCTATTAGATTATGATCCTATATGAGAAATCTCATGAAATAAGGATGCAAGAAAAGTTGACAAGAAGTTTTAAATATACAAAGTTTTACGAGAGATAAGAACATCTTATGTTCAAAAATGTCACAAGTCAAGATATACAAAATCTTTGTGACAAGGGATCCAAAAACCTATCCCTTTTTGTGTTCTATCATATATCAAGGGATCCTAATACCTATCCCCTTTGTGTTCAATTACATATCTTAAGAAACAAACAATTGTGCTTATCGCTTTAGTTTGGTATATTTATGCATTTAAAGAAAAAAAAGCACTATTAAAGATTTTAAGAGTTTAGTAGTCAGGAGCATAATTATATAATATTATAAAGAGAGATATTACTGATAAGAAGAGTAAGAATATGATTGATAGTATATACACGAGAAGAGATGAGAAGATTTTAGATAATATAGAGTATGTATCTATCCTTTTGTTCAACCCTACCATTTTGTTAAGAGGTACGTAAATAAGATCTTTGAATAATAGTTCCTTAATGGTAAAAAAATAACTGGAAGATTTTTCTTTATATTCAATGGAATTATTAGTGCGTAAAACTTTGATTTTGAAAGAAAATTAAGTTTAAACCATGTTTACAAAGTGATAATAAATAGAAAATAGTTCAAACCTATAATATAAGAGGTAAATACGTGTATAGCTAAATAAATCATCAACAAAGATCACATAAAATTGCAAACTTCCTATTGTGTTATGAGGAGCAAGTAGTTAAATGTTATAATGAATCAAATCAAAAGGTGTTGAGATAATATAATCACTACTAGTAAAAGGTAAAGTACGATTTTTGAAAAGTTGGCATAAGATACAATCAAAACTAAGGAATCGCTAAAAACTAAATATTAAGTCTAAAGTTGGAAAGATGACGAAGACGAGAGTATTAAATATTAGATGTGATAGCACCAATAATACGCTTTGATAGAAAATGAAGAGTGTTAATTTCAAATGATTGTCTGACTTTAAGTTTCATCCCAAGTATCTCATCCACCTATAGATCTTGTATAGTACAATTATGAAAAATAGTTTAAATACAAGTTTACATAATTGATCAATAGCGATAAGATTTAAAGAAAATTTAAAGACAAGAAAAATATTAGGAAAAAGGCAGTTTAGGTGTGTGATCAGTGCCTATACTATAAACATGCATAGTAGACTTATCATTTATGTGAATAATATGTGGAATATAAGGAGTTTTTTTTAAAAATCAAATATTAAGGAATTAGAGGTAATGTGGTTGCAAAAGGTATAATTAAAGTACCATGAATAAGAAGTACTTGATATGACAAATAGGAAAGGAGAGAAAACAATACTAGAATCTAGTTAAGGATGATCTAGAAGGGTCTGAAAACCTTTCAAAAATAATTTAATAGACATGGATGTATTCTCTATTGCATCCTCTGTGGTAATAATAATGACAACAAAATAAGAGGACTAAGAAGAGTTACCTTATTTCGGTTCTTTTGTACATTCAGAGATGTGATGACCACTCTTTTTGTAGTAGTTATGAAATACATTCTATTTAGCTACGTTTTGATAGGTGAAATTATGATAAGAGGAGGTGTGAGTAGCAAGAAAAAAATTAGTATATAGAATAGATTTCTCCATTTGAAGTGTGTTAAGTCTCTTCTATCATTAGTTATTTGATTATAGTATCAAGGCTAGCTACAAATATACTCAAATGTATATATAGAAATCAATAATAGATGCCAAATATGCTTTGAATCACGAAGATTAACATAGATAGTAGCATATTGGGTATTATACCAATGAGCGTCTCTAAGTATTAATTGATCTCAAAGATCTTATAATTTAGACATATAACTATAATAGTTTGACTAAGTTATTAGAGTTAAAATTGATTAAGATCATCAAATATAGAATAACAACTTTTTAAATAAAATTCTATACCTTGTTGATAGTATCAAACTATTAAAAATCAAGTTTGATTACTTTGACACACATATCACTAAACCATTTTAAAATATGATGATTCATAACATCCCATGATACTAGATGTTCTACAAATATATCCTCTACTTCTTCTAGTCATTGTGTAGGTTTAGGTGTTTCTCTAATAGCAATACCTAAAGAAGTCTAACTTTGAAAAAGTTACAAATTTTTCTAGCTTATAAATCATAGTTATATCCATTAAAGATGACATTAATTGGTTGAAACATGTTTTGATGAGGTGTAGAAGAATCTGTAATGCACATAAGAGAAAATTCATCAAAATAAGGCTTGAAAACACACAAAACTGAAGAATCATGTCTATAAAGTTGGATTTTGACCAATTTGAACCAAAAAATGGGTTTTAAAACCTAAAAATATAAGAAAATTTCGCACAAAAATAACTAAGCTAAGTATTCAAAGGTTAGTCAAGGAGTTTGAACTAAATCAATCCGAATCGAATGAGTTAAACTAGTGTTGACGTAGGTACTAATGTAGGGGATGACATGGAAAAAGTAGATCTTAATGTTAACATGTTTGTTGAAGAGTAGAATGATATAGTAAAAGTGGGAACACCTAATTTGACGTGATAGATAACATGGCTGATTACTTTATGACTTATGAACCAATTATCTGTCAACATATAACGCTATTGTTGATTGAGTCTCAATGTCTCTTAAGTGGAATGACATCATTCTAGCTTTTAGACAGCTAAAAATATATCATTTCAAGTCATCTTCAACCTCTAGACATTGGAATTTTAGAACTCAACATCGATTTTACAGTGGCATGTGAGGAGGAGTTAGAAAATGAGGGTCATAACATTATGATTGTCTTGAGAAGTAGAAGAGCTTAATATGTAGTAAACATTACTAGGGTAACCAAATTATCTTAAAAAAGGCTATGATAGAATACTAAAATGCTACCTATTTTATAAAGGGAACTCTAATACTATATAAAGAGAAGAGGATTTTAACAAATTTTTTTGTATTTTTGTTTGTAAAACTATTACAGAAAAGGAGTATTTTTTACATGATTTTTAGCATATCCTAAGATATATGCTATTGTTACAATTGTTACATCCTTAACATATGCCATTGTTATAACCATTATATGTTACAATATGAAAGATAAAACAAATGAATATTTCTTTTTAGAAATTAAAAGAAATATATGTTGTTATTTGTAATCAAAGAATGCTTTCTCTCCAATCATGATTTATGAAAAGAAGTAAAGAAGAATTAGTATAGTAAGTAATTTATCGGATGTTAGGAGCAACTCAGTTTATAAATAATAATATATATTTCTTAGTTTTATTACGGGTTATTTTTATGGTTGTCCGTAAATGAACTTAATTGCTTAAGATGATATATACATTCATTGTACGTTAAATTTATGTTTGGTGAATTATTATATTCAAGATTTATTTTCTCCACAATTTGCATCTAACTATGCATTACATGTTTTTCATTACTCAAAGTGGCATTAACGATTGGACTAAAAAGACTATTGTAATTCAACTTGTATGTTACACTAAAAGTTTGTCCTAATAGGACATTAATTAATGTAACTCAACTTTCATTACTTGTTATTATTATATATTTTAATCAATTAGATTAAGAAAATTTTCTTTCATGTATAACGATAAAAAAGAGAATAAGTTTGAAATTTCAGTAGAACATAAGTATAAAGTCCTTATGCAATATTCTCTAAGAATCAATGAGTCGTGTTATTCTTTTCTTTTGGTTTTTCTCTTATACAAAAAATTATGTTATGAGATTAGAAGCCAAGTTACAATTTTGATAAATGTCTATACATTCAGATAAAACAATGAAAAAAATAAATAAGTATTATGTGAAATCTCAACCCATCCTTTATGAATACGTACGCTCTTTTCAATGTGTTTTTAGGTTACAACGGTCTTTAAAAGCGTGCATGGTAGGTATAGATTTGTTATAGGTCAATTAACTGTCATTGCCACAACTGCTACCATCATCAACTTCATTGTTCTTATCTTTGGTTTTCTACACCATCCATAAGCTTTATTGTGTAAAAATATTGTCATTCGCTTTCTTTTAGGGAGAATGTTAATATGTGATTTTTTAAAAGATTTTAAATACAGTGATAATCATATGAAAAACTAATATATACAACTTACAATTCAAAATCTAAGAGAAAAAGTCCTAGTAGAGCTTCAAAGTGGCTGATTAATTACTGAATTACAAATATGAGTAAAACCTTGGATGACCACTTCATCTATTTTTATCTCCTTCCAAATTTCATACACTAATTGACTAAAGCATAGTTTAAATGATGTTAGTTTTTGTTTACTCCATCATTTTTGTATGATGCAATCTAGTATTCCTTGCTAGGAGGAAGTAGGATGGGTGACATGGAACAAAATAAGTGCCTTATTTCATAAATATTCCAAAATTGGCATTGGAAAAATATGTGCTTTAAAGATTCATAGAGGTTAGAGCAAAGTAAACATCTATCATTAGTTTGTTGCTCAAATATTCTATCTTTAATTGAAAGTTTGTCTAGGATAGCTAACCATAAGATGAAAGACATTTTTGGGATTACTTGTGAAAACCATACTAAATGATACTAAGGAACTATGGGATTTCTAATTCTTAATATATCTTAACATGATCTGTTTGAGAAGTTACTAGCGGGGTTATTAGTCCAATATATATGGTCACCAATAATAGAGTTTCTTATTAATCTTTATAGCAAGCTAGTTAATATATCCCTTATTTGTTAATATGATCAACTGAAATCATTATCTTTAGATGGGAAAATGAGTCATTCACCATCAAAGGACCTAAAGGGCTCCAATTATTTGACTAAAATGTAGCTCTAAAGACATCACCCAACCTAGTTTTGAACTATGGTCTAATATAATCGTTGAGCTTAAGAGTAATCTACATTGTCCAAAAAGTGTCTTACCTCAATTCACAAGACCAAAAATCATAGTGGAGTGACCAAAGACCCCTTCTTTCTTTGTAAGACATACCACTTTCCAAGTAACTTTAGCTATATATGAGGAGTTGGACGTACCAACCTAGTGAAAATTCTTGAGACATTTGTCTTTGGTCTTAATTAAGGATAAAGAAACGGTAATGAGAGCAGACGAATGGATATGAAGAGAGTTTAGCTCTGCATTGATCAAATAAAGTCTCCCTGCAAAGTATAGTATTATGTTACACTAACTATTTATCTTTTTCTTATGTTTCATAATTAAAGGCAAGAATTCAGAGAATGTAAACCTTTTATGGGAGTCAGGTATCCCTAAATAGGTGAAAAGCAAATGCTTTTCTTTAATACTAATGATTGAAGAAAACTAGCCTGATAAATGAGAAGCAAAGGTAGAAATAAAGAAATAAATTTTCTCTTTATTTATAGCTAAGCTAGAGATGCTCTTGAAGTTCTTTATGGCATTGATCAGGGATTTTAGTTAGCAAGCATCCACACCTAAGAAGAGTAGTAGGTCATTTGTAAATATTAGGTTATGGATCTCTAACCTCTTACATTTTTATGAAATTTAATCCATTTTACAGATTAATACAATACTTAATGAATCTTGAACAAACCACCATTCTCAAAGCAAATATATAAGGGGAAAATAGATCACTTTGCCTGATTCACCTTACTTATTTACTAAGATAAGTTAGTATTCCATTCACTAATATGTTATAGGAAGGAGTTGTAAGACATTTTTGTATTCATCCTAATATTCTTGTTATAAATCTGAAAGCGTATAATGCATGAATGATGAATCTCCAACTTAGGGTATCAAAAGCCTTTTTGAAATCAATCTTAATAACGCAGAATTTAGGGGACTTTTTGCTTTTCTAATTCTTAAAAAATTCTTGCACAATAAGTAGTTGTCCCTTATATCTCTCCCCTCTGTATAAGCTACCTCTGTATCATTGATAAAGGGTTTAATAGCTTGCTTCAATCTAAAGGATAGTAGTTTAGAAGACATTGTATATGAAGTTACAACAATTGATTGGTTTGAAAGCCCCCAAAGTAGTAGGGTTAGGAATTATTGCAATAAGACAAATAAATTTCTTATTAAATGCCTTTAATAAATACCTCTACTAAAAAAATCTCATAAATGACCATGTAACCAAGTTTGTGATAAAATGCCATAATTTTTGAAAGAAAACTTCATCAAAAACATCAAGCAATGGGGATTTATTAGGCTTAAGGCTAAATACTACTTTCTTTACATCAGTAGGAGTGATAGGTGATACAAGAGTAGTTGCACATTTATTTGAAATTTTATCTAGGATGAAGGAGTTAAGTAGTGCCTTGGAAGAAGAGAAATTATCCTCTAAGCCTAGTGTTTTAATGAAATAAGTATAAGAATCATTTAAGAGATCTTCCTAAGTAGAGGCTATTAAACTATCCTTTGTCTGTAATGAAGTAAACCCCTTTAAGTTCCTCTTGTATTTCGTACGACCAGCGTGATTGTTCCTATTTCATTTTCTTTTTTAAAAAACAAGCACTAAGTTACTAAAATCTCTTCTCTCTTTGAATTGATATTTTGATCACCCTCATTGTACTTACTCTTTTATAGGATCACGTTTCAGTACCAACTTGCCTCATTGTTTGTTGTTTGTAACTAGCCCCTTGCGTTTGCTTAGTTCGTTTAAAAAAAAATCTTGTTTTGATTTATAAAAAAATGTAATGTTCCTTTCTCTATCCACTAGCCGTTGAACCCTTGATCTTTGCTTCAATAATGAGTACTACACTTTCATTGCCCTTGTTTAAGTGAAACCTCTTTCTCCGCCCTTTAAAGTGACTAGTTTATAGGAACTGTATATCGAAATTCTTAGATTCTTTTAAATCTTTTTATCGTCATTTGTAGTGGAATTGATATTACTATATCTAGACTGATTGAGAATCTTGAGTTCTTGTTTTATATATTTAAGCTTTCATTACAAATGAATGAAGGGGAACCATGTATATTCACACTTATCCCCTTTCTTATCGCCTTCTTATACCTTTCATCCTACGCCAAGTAGTTATTAAACCTCAAAGGAAAGTGTGATCTCATACAAGGATTAGATTTTTTTATATAGATTAGAGAATAATCAGAGAACTATAAATTTCTAAATAGTGTCTTCTAATTTGGAAAGAAATAGAGACAACTTGAATTCATCATTTCCCGATCTAGTTTCTTTCTTAGGAACTAAGAATTTTGTTGTTTATTGCTCCAAGTAAATAGATAGCCTTCAAATTTGAGATCAATAAACTTAATATCTTAGTTGCATTTAGTTAGCTCATCCGAAATATTCCTTAAACAAACATTCCTTTCAACTTCTGAAGGATTAAATACTATTGAAATCGCCCATCACCAACCATAAAGCCTAAATGCCAAATTGAATTCCCTATAATTTATTCCATAATGTAGCGCTTTGAAAGACAAATCAATGAATAAGTCATAGACACATGAATAATGGCCAAGGAGTGCATCAAAGCTAATTCTAAATAAATCAACTGATCTTGTAATGATTGTACAAATTCCTTCAACCTTTGATGATCATAGGCTACTACTATTCTACCATAATGATGTGCAATATGGTTTAAGAGGACGATCAATCTATTATTCAAGAAATTAAAATGCTTTAAGCTAGTCTTACTAAGCTTAATTTCTAAGAAACCCATTAAGGAAGGTTTTATTAAATAATATGATCTTTTAACAAAAGTTATTTGGAAAAGCTATTAAGCCCTCTAACATTTGCCTTGTGTCCAAAGAAAAAGCTCTTAATTGCCACCTCTGGAAAAAATTGGCCACCGCTAAAATGAAGCTTATTATTACATACTTAGATCTATGCTCATTTTTAAATACAAAGTCTAAGATATTATTAAATAAATATAAATGATAAATATATCAATTTAGTTTTAGTTGTGTATAATAATAATAATAATAATAATAATAATAATAATAATAATAATAATAATAATAATAGATATCATATGATTATAAATGATCTCTTATAGTCTTTATAGTAAAGGAAATAATGTGTTACATAATTCATAAGCAAACTTGATGACAAATATATATTTCATTCAAGAACTGGTCTTTACCACCAAACGATTATTATTTTTATTATTTTAGTTTTCTTATCTCCTACACATCTCAATTTTCATATGCATCCTATTTAACGAATCATTCAATTAATATATTTATTAATTATTACTTGGTAAACTAATAGTGAAGTCATCTTCATTTCTGAAAGTTTTGATCTTACATATTTCTTGGTAGTACCATGAAACTCAGAATTATGGGTGCATTCAATATTTCCCAATAAAAGTGGAATTGGCTTATGGTCGAGTCAGTAACAAATAAATAAGAATTTCTAGTTATACCTCGTAAAAACAGACTTTTTTGTGAAAGAAATTATTCCCTTTCTTTTTATTTTAGAACGAATTTTTGTCAAATAAGCAAAAATGTCATGGTTGTAGGGGTCTATATATCACATATAGGTTTTATATTTTTATTTTTATTTTTATTTTTATAATTTTTCTTTCTTTGACATCTAGAGCTTCATTTTTTTTGCAATTATTTAATACCTATGTTTGATTTCAAAGGTGTTAAGGATAATGTTAAGCTCAAATAGAGTAATTTTGAAAGATTTTTGAAATGCAATTGGCTCCTAAAAGAAAGGCCTACACTCCTCAAGAAATCATATGTTGTGATATTTTTGTAAGTTGTATAAAGAGGAACAAAGTTTTTGAATTAAACATTATTTTGTATGTCTTGAAGCATTTCCTTACCATTTGTTAAAACCAGTAGATGCTTCTTATATCTATGAAATTTTATGTTATACTATTTTTCATAACTCTTGAGTAGTGAAGTTTCTTAATATGATTTGGAAATGCCAACTCAAATTCTAATATTTAACTAGCTTATTGTTATATCATTTATCCTACTTCAAATGCTCTCCCTCTCTCTTTCACACACACATGCACTCTCATTTACATCAATTGCAGCCAATAGTCTAAAAAATATCATACGGATAGTAGAGGCAAGAAATGGTGTTGATTTTCTAAAAGTCTTGTGGAAGGTAGACTAAAGATTTTTTAGCTTAAAATTAATACGTATTGATTTTAAATCTTATCTTTACTTAGTGACTATGCTTGTCTTTTTGTAGTTTTAAATCTAATGTATTAAGTTTGGTTTTGAAAATAGATTTTTTTAACATCAAATTTTCACTATTTGCTTAGATAAAATTTATTTTCCTAAGCCAGGGTGTTTTTGGTTTTACATATAACAAATTGCGAAATTTTCTCGTATAAACATCAATATTTGAGATGAGCCTAAGGCATGCACCTCATCAAGGACCTTCCTAAACTAAGTCTAGCTATAACGGTTGAGTAGTTTTCTTATAAGGTGAGCCGTAAATTCTCATATGTGAACATGAAACAAAAATATTGTTGTGTGTTATTATGGTCATGGTTGACTTTTGTTAGGCTTAAGATGAAGGGGCTATACATATAAAACAAATTGCCATTACCCTTATAAATTGATTGCTAAATTTAGTATGAATGTTATTATATTTTCTATTAACTTAAAGGATGTGAAGCAGATGATAGAAAATATTCTTATCATTGTCATAAGAAAAACATGATTACAAGGATATCTTATACCATAATGTCTAACCAAAACTAGAAAGGAAAGTTAGATAATTACAAACACTACAACAAAATTGCGTATTAGCGTCAGAATATTTCTAACGGCAAAAAATCAGTCGATAATTACCGACGGAATGTCCCAAATCCATCGGAAAATAGAATGTTTTACCGATGGAACAAAAATCCTTCGGCAATACTGTAGGAAAAAATTTAGCGCAAAATCTCCGGCAGAAAATAGAGACGCCAAAGGTGTCGGCGACGGGAAAAAATGCGAGAATCGTTCCCGCAATTTAATTGCTTAGCCATTTACCGACGGTATAACACTCCGTCGATATTTAGCTTCAAGTTACCGACGACAAAGCCTTTCATCGGTACATGTTCGATTAATATACCGACGGACAATCTTTTCTGTCGGTAAATTGCTAACAGACGTCGTCATGTCAAATGAAGTAGAGACGATACACCGACGGAATGCCAATATTCCGTCGGTGAATTTTTTATGGACAAATATTACCGACGGTAATAATTTAGCGTCAATAACATTGGCTGCGCATACCGACGGACGTTGATCTTACAGTCGGAAAATATCGGCAACAAACGTTATTTACCGACGGAACAACATACCCGTCGGTATTTGTTGTTTTACTATAATAAAATTGCCGCGCTTTTATCGACGCAAATTCTTTTATCCGTCGGTAAATATTTTACGAATAAATTTTACCGACGGTACAGAAATTCCTTCGGTAGTCTTGTCTGCTGATACCGACGGAAGACGATCTTATCGTCAGAAAATGTCGGCAACAAAACCTATTTAGCCGACTGAATGCGTTGGCCGTCGGTATTTGAGTTTCATCGATGCCGCGCTTTTACCGACGGACAGGTATTTTCTGTCGGTAACTGTCGACGAATGCCGCGCTTTTACCGACAGAATGGTCTTGCCCGTCGGTAACTGTCGGTGGGCACGTATTCTGGAAACC
>JAOTAY010000006.1:32481453-32512354 GCA_025629805.1 Erythroxylum baracoense | reverse complement strand
GCTCAAATTAATAATTCCTAAATTCATGTATCTAAATTTTCAGTGCCATTGGACAGTCATTTTTGCTACCGATAAACCATTATTCTGCCACTTGGCATTTTTCCTAGTCCAGAAATTACCCCGAAAATTTCCAGAAAAATTTCTAAAATTCACTAAAAATCGGAAAACCAAAATGACCCTCTCCAACACAATTTTTCATACACACAAATCATATTTTCTATAACAATCACATTTCTTAACAAATCTATCGGGAAATGTCATGAATGCATGTACAATTATTTACATGTGCAAAATTCACTATTCACTTACATGTGTATGCACGAACAAGTCAAAACAATTCGAAACACTTATACACTATTCCAAATTACTATTTTGCCCTTCCCATTAGTGATGGGATGTTACAAACAAAGAGGTAACAACCCTTGCTCAAATACTTATAATCTGGGGTGGATAAACCACCAAAATTTTTTATGGAGTACTAACAGTGTAGGTGGCTAAGCGAGACCGCAAGGACCTCTAGGATTTTAGCAAGATCATATTAGATATATGGAAAGCAAAATGGACAAGATACTAGAGATTTTAGGTTCCAAACTGGCAGCTTAAGAAGAAAATCAGAAGAGGGTGTTTGCCAACCAAGAGGAAAGTTAGAAGAGGATGGAAGCAAAATTTAACCATATTGTAAAGAATCATGCATCATCCATCCATAATTTAGAGGTTCAGGTAGGTCAACTCGCTAGTGCTTTATCTTCTAGAAGTGCAGTTAATCTATAGAGCAATACATAGTTCGGCCCGAAGGAACAGATCATAGCCATCACGCAGACTCAGTGAAGGGAAATTAAACATCAGAAAGAAGACGGGGACAGAGAGAAAGAAAAACAGTTTTGGAAGTCCTTCCAAGTGTGCTAGTAAGCGAGCTGATCAAGGAGCCTCAACTTAGGATTTCATATCCTATCTTCGTTTAACAAAAGGCAAGTTCAAGTAGAGCAATGAGGAATGTTAAGGAGGTTGTGTCAAACAAGATTAAGGATATAAAGAATCAACTCCAAACAAAGCTCACGTTACAGGAATCAGTCAAGAAAGAGGCGAAGGAGCGCATAACAGAAGGAAACCCTAACATAGCACAGAAGAAAGAAGACCTAGGGGACTTCTTCATTCTTTACAGTATAAATGGAGTCAACATAGTGAGGGCATTGCAGATTTGGGAGCCAGTATCAACATGATGCCCTAAACTTTTAGTTAGAAGTTGGAGTTAGGAGAGTCAAAGCCTAGTAAGATATTAGTAAAAATGGCTGATAGAACAGTGCACCAACCCAAGGGGATTATTAAGAACGTACAAGTGCAGATTGATAGATTCATCTTCCTTGTAGATTTCTATATACTGGATATTGGAGAAGAAGCAAAAACCCCTATTTTCTTGGATGACCTTTCTTGGCTATTTCTCGCTCGATCATTAACATTGATGGGGTGAACTAACTTTGAGAGTAGGAAAAGAGCAATTAACCTTTAAGGCGTTAAAGAAAGACTATCGTTCTCCTTTACCCCCAACAAATATCAAGGAACCTAAACCTCAAGGACAATGGGGGGATATTGAGGATCTCGGGAACACATTCAGAAAGAAACAATCACGTAGGAGTAGATGAAGGAAGGAAAACCACAAGGAAGGTGGAATCCTATACCAGGGTAGCTCAAGTGTAGAGTTTGAGATCAGTTTCTGCACTAGCACTGCACTATTTATTTGAACCGCCTTAAGCACAAAAAGAATGTCGAGCAACTGATGTTAAATGAAGTGTTGCATGGGAGGCAACCCATGGAATTCTATTTTCTTTTGATTGTTTTTGTCTATTTATTTGTTTGATTTATTCAGTTATGATCATGTTTGATTGATGTTTATTTGGAGTTTGTTTGAATTTCAACTTGTTTTCTCTTCAAATTTTTTGTTGGTAAGAATAATTTGATGTGTCTGTAGGTTGTGGGATCATTGAGAATGCATGCTAGGCTTGGAAGAAGGTTTAGAAGTAAGAAAATTGCGCCAAACCAACATTCGTGGGAATTGGTGAGTTTCCCACGAACGTAGGAAGACTCTCTAGAAAGTTTCTGGAAAGTAACCCCACGATCGTGGGAATCCCATCAGAGGGAAATTTTAAACTTCCCTCACCTTTTCTTCTTTCATTCACTCTTCAAATTTTGACACACTCTCTCTCTAACCTACGAAACCCACTCTCTTACTCTCTAAAATCCTTCATCTTCCTCTAGATTCTTGGTATTTTCTTCATCTCTTTTAATAAATCTTTCAATCCTTTGCTCTTATCATTCATTAATCATTGACAAATACAAGGATTTTGTAAGATTTTTCTCTCCCTCTCTAAAAAATGAATTCATCTCTCTTTCTCATATTTTTGCAGGTTTCAATCTTTCAATGGCCCCCAAAGAAGATGGCAACTCAGAAACCGACTGACGAATTACGCCTTCAAGTCTCTGGTGAAGGTTAACCTAATTTGATGGCAACTTTTCTTGGCCCATTTCCCATTTATTCAGAGGAGGAAGGTATGCATTTTCGAGACCTTAGAGATAGGGAATTAATCACTCCTTGATACTTTGATTTTGAATTATTAGAAACCATAAGAGTGAGGAAAAATATGGAGCGATTAGCTGTAAACATAGAATGGAATAGATTCATTCGTTGTGATGTGCCTATTTACCCTATGATGACTATAGAATTTTTCACTATAGTACAATATAATCCTGAAATGGATGTATTCTGGTTTAGGTTAGCTGGAAATGTTTATAGACTTGATTATCAAGTCATTCAGGCAATTTTTGATTTATCAAATACAAAAATTCTAAATGATCATGATGACTTTGATGTAGATAATTACTAGAAAACTCTAACAGGTGAGCCTAGTTTTCACTCTCCAAATGCACCAAGTACTTTAATCCAAAGCGCCGAGCATTTACTTTTTCATAAATTTATATGCTTAACAGTGTTTAATAAAACTGAAAGTAATAACTACTCGGCTAAAGAACATTTCTTTCTTTGGTGTATGGATCAAAAAATAAAAATCAATACACCTTATAGGATTTTTTGATCAATAGTGAGTATTGTGAATAAGAAGAGTTCTTGTTTTAGCATGTCTTATATTGTTACTGCTTTGGCTTTGTTTTATAACTTTAATGTGTATAATATGCATTCAACTCAATATGATATGTTTGACATATCTTATTTGAGGCGCTCTGAAATTTTGGAACTGCATTCTATGGAACTTTGGAATCCTCAAACACGTATTGCAGTGAAGAATAGGAAGGGCAAAGATATAGCCGCTTCTCAACCCTCCACGTCCCACGTGGTCTTGGAGCCAGAAGAAGAAGCAGTGGAAGAGGAACCAACTACACCAGCAGAAGCGCACAAATTTCAATAAATCCTTGACTAGATGGCCTCCAATCATAAACACATGACATCCTAAATTAATGAGCTCAACACCTAGATATGGCAAGTCCACATGGAGCAGCGGTACTTGAAGAAGAAATTTCTCAATTTCTTTCAAAGGAATAATTTTGAATCTCCTTTGCCAACACCGTCGCCATCACAATCCCTATAAACTTTTCTTATCCTAGACTTTTAAATTGTGTTATTTTTAGTTTTTTTATATTTCTTTTGTTTGGTTTGATTTCTTTTGTTTGGTTTCATGTCTTTTGTTTGGTTTACTGTCATTTTTGTTTAGTTTAATGTCATCTTCTTTATTTTATGGTGGCCTTGTCACATTGAGGACAATGTGTTCTTTAAGTTTGGGGAGGTGACACTTACATTGTCAATTTCATCGTGTTAATCACTGTTTGCATTCTGTTAAATAGGATGAATGTTTAGGCATATCATTTTTTTGTGTTAAGAAATGGAACTGTAGTTGAATCATTTTGATGGGCATTTCCATGAGATTCTTCACGTTAGTTGGAATTAGATTAAATGCATGCTTGAACTTAGATTAGGCTACTTGAGTAGAAGGTGAACCATGTTGAGTGATGAATAGTAGTTGGTTACATAAGCTTACTGACAATTTGACATTTGAGCAATGAGGTAATGTAGAGATGCATAATGAATTTTCCTTTGAGCGAATGTGAGGATTGAGCCTATATGATTCCATCCATAGTCATTCCATTTATTTGCTATGTGATGCTTTCTTAGGTTATTACCTTCAGAATTTGTTTTGAATCGGTTTGAGTCTACTGGATGCATGTTTAACAGAGATGATTAAGGCCATTTTTTTGTTAACCCTTTGCTTAAATGACCTACCCTTGTATTTTCTCTTACTACTGCCATTGAGCCTTAACCTTTTATTCTTGAAAATACCCAAAAATTTTAACACACAAAACCCTCTTTAACTTACCCATTCACAAGCTTAGTAGAGTATGAAGTAACACATTAGTTGGGATTGTTGTGAAACTTTTTACTGAGATGAGTTGAGGATAGTTTTGCCTGTGGATCACATTATATATATTTGGACTGTTGTGAAAAATTTTACCAAGATAGGTTGAGGATACTTTTGCTTGTGGATCACATTGTATATAGTTGCTATTTTATTCATAGTTCTTCCATGTACTAAGAAAAAGAAAAAAATAAAAAAATGTTGAAAAGGAAAAGAAAAGATAAAAAAGAAGAACACTTGAGTAGCATCAATAAGTGTAGAATATTAACATATTTACATTTATTTATCTCGGAATTAAGTTTTGTTATCCCTTTTTACCTACCTTACCCCATACCACATTATAACCCTAAACAAGTCCTTTTGATCTATTTATGCATGCATTCATTGTAGAGGAGAATTGGTGTATTAGCAAGCCTATGGTAATGTAGTTTCCTATAGGAAGTTTAAGCGAAACACTATCTATCAAAAACTTGAGAGAAATGAGTGAAACCGTGGGGAAGATTCATTTTGCATCTATACTTATCTTTGAGTGATGGTGCCATTTGTTGAGTTCGCTTATGTATACTAATGAAAAGCAGTCATGATATGTGTAGTAACTTAATATTTGAGTTGGCTAAAATTTTGAGGGATTGTATGCTTTGATCTTTTAAAAAAATGAAGTGATGGAATTGACTGGTTGTATTTATTTTGCTTGAGGATAAGCAAAGATTTATGTGTGGGGAAGTTGATAGTTGTGTATTAGTCTATGTTTTTCTAAGTATTTGGCATGTGATTCTTGCATAATAGTTTATTATTGTTGTATTTTAGGATTCATTTTGTATGTTTTCGTTTAGTTTGGTCTTCATTGTTGTTCTTTTATGTTTGACATTAATTTAGGGTAAGAATTGATTATTTTTACGTAGGAATGAAGATTGAGCAACATGGAGACTAAGCTAAAGACCAAAAGAGGAGAAGAGAAGAGGAAGCTTTCTATTGCAAGATCCCACGATCATGGGATTCATTCCAATTCCCACGATCGTGAGAAATTTTATTCGAGAAACTATGCGGGGTTCAATTAAACTTTAGGTTTTCTGGTCTATATAAGATATTTAACCTCCATGGATGAAAGAGGACGTGATAGCTCTATAGAGAAGAGCCTTCTTGAATGAAAAATCTAAGTTTTAAGCCTTGAGGAAGGTGGAGATTCAAGGATCTTCCATTACAATTAGGAAAATTGCAGATCAACATCAAAATTTCCAGATTTTGGCAAAGAATAGGAGTAGTTTTTTTATTCAATTTTCTATCATTTTTATCTCTTTTAGTCATTGTAAGATGGAATATTTGAATGTTTTTGATGTTATAGAGACCATAAGTGGCTGATTTGTTTTTAGGGATTACTTTTGAACTATCTTGTTAAACTCTTATTTTAATGAATTGAATGAAAGTTGTCTTTGATGATTGTTGATTATATTTATCTACCTTACAATAATTGAGAGATTGAGTTGGGTTATTTGTGTAGGATTGTACAATGAGAGTTGACAACATATAGACTTACATTCATCACGTTTAATGATTAGTTAGAAGAGAGATCTTAGCTAATTCAATTGATCACCCATAGGATAACTTAATAACTAGTTAAATTGGTGGAGTGATTGGGCAGATTGAGAGATTGTTTAATGAACTTCATTTAATTTGATTAGGGGAAATTAATTACACCTTGAGAGAGGCTAGTTAATATAATTGGACATCTTAGGTGAGACACGATTTAATTAATAAATTAGGAGGAAGACAATATAGGGAGAAAGTGATCTCTAGTTATTTAAACCTTGAATTCCGATTTTCTGCATTTTGGTATTGTCAATTGTTTATTGTTAGTCATTTAATTTCAATTTAATTTTTCAATTTATTTTCATTAAGCAATTTCGTTTCTTAAACAAAGTGTAATCTGGATTAAGTGTTGTATAGGCATCAATCCCTGTGGGATCGATATCTATTTTCTAACTAAAAGTCATGACCTATATACTTGCAATTTTTGAGCATAAACTGTTTTGCAAATTCAATCAACAGTCATGACCTGTATACTTGCTATTTTTAGCGTAAAACTAGTAGACTGTTTTGTAATCAACAAGTTTTTGGCATTGTTACTGGGGATTGTTTGCTTATCATCTTGTTTACTTTAAATTACTTTGATTTATAAGTTTTTGATACTTTTCCTTATGTATTTGCTGGTGCATGAACAAAAGGAGTACACGAAATCGACAAAATTTAGTAAGAATGAGTTTCCTGATATCACAAGATATGAATGAGAGCTAAGAAGAGTGAAGTGTCGAGATAGTATACAAAGAGATATGACTGAAGAAGGAGAGCAAAGAGGAGCTGAAAGGACATTGATGGACTTTATGAGGCCCGAATTCAGTCCTCAAGGAGTTACGAGGCTAGTGGTTCAAGCTAACAATTTTGAAATCAAGCCAGCACTCCTCAAGATATTGCAGAATTGTGTACAATTCTATGAGCTATCGAATGAAGATCCAATTGCCTACATTGCTAATTTTTTAGAGATTTGAGACACTTTTCGGTTCAATGGAATGTCTGACGATGCAGTAAAACTAATATTATTTCCTTTCACTTTGAAAGATCAGGAAAAAGAGTGGTAGAATTCGCTTGGTTCGGGGCAGATCACTACTTGGGAGCAGCTAGCCCAAGCATTCCTCGCGAAATATTTTCTGTTGACCAAGATGACAAGGATCATAAAGGAGATCACGAATTTTCAGTAGAGTGAAGGGGAATCTCTCTATGAAGCCTGGGAGAGATTTAAAGAATTACAGAGAAGCTGTCCCCACCACAACCTTCCGAGGGAGTTCCTGTTGTAGATGTTTTACAATGGTGTGAATCCGAGCATAAGAGGAACCATAGATGTAGTTGCTGGAGGTTTTTTAATGAGAAAGACTATTGTAGCAACGCATTACCTTTTAGAGCAGTTGGTGAGCAATAGTTGCATGTGGTCAAGTGAGAGGAATAGGCAAGGGGAAAAGGAGCAAAAGGTATGATCCCTATTAAATCTATTACTGCTTTACAGGCATAGATCACGACCCTTACAAAGCAATTGAGCAACATACAAGGAGCATCGTCATCTACAGTAAAAGTGATGCAAGTATAGTGTGAGCTATGTGGGCAAACTATGGCTCATCTAAATGCTTCTTGTTAGGAGCTAGTGGTGCAGAACAGGTAAATTACATGGGTCAGCCACAGAGAGATAATACCCCATACTCGAATACTTATAATTTGGGGTGGAAAAACTATCTAAATTTTTCTTGGAGCACTAACAATACAGGTGGTCAAGCAAGATCTAAAGGACCTCCTAGATTTCAGCAAGATTGACTTAGATTGATGGAGAGAAAAATGGAAAATTTAAGGAGATTTTAGTGTCTAAACTGGCAATTTAAGAAGAGAAATAGAAGAGGATGTTTACCAGCCAGCAGGAAAGTTAGAAGAGGATGGAAGCAAAGTTTGACCAGATTGTGAAGAATCATGCCTCATCCATCCCCAACTAGGAGGTTCAGGTAGGTCAACTTGCTAACAATTTGTCTTCTAGAAGTGCAGGTAGTCTACTGAACAATACTAAGGTTAACCCAAGGGAACAACTCAAGGCTATTACACTTCGAAGTGGCAAGCAGATGGAGGAACCAAGTGTGCCTAAGGATAACTAAGAAAAAGAGAAAATTAAGGTGATAGAAGAAGAGAAAGAAGAAGGAAGCCCTATGCACCATCACCACCACCTTATAAGCCTAAACTTCTATATCCACAGAGGGTGAAACAACATCAGGTGGACACTCAGTTTTCCTAGTTTTTTGGAGAAACTGAAGAAGCTACATATTAACCTGTTATTGGTGGAAGCTTTGGAATACATACCTAAGTATGTGAAGTTTCTTAAGGATACACTTACACATAAACACACTTGGGAGGACAATTAGACGGTAACTTTGACAGAAAATTGTAGTTCGATCATATCAAGCCAAATGCCTTCAAAACTACAAGATCCAAGGAGTTTTAGTATTCCATGTGTTGTTAGTGATTTTGAATTCTCTAAATTTTTATTTGATTTAGGTGCAAGTATTAACTTAATGCCTTTGTCTATTTTTAGGAAATTAGGATTAGGAGAGGTCAAGCTAACATCTATGCTAATTCAACTTGTGAACCAATCTATAAAGAGACCATTTGGAGTTATAGAAGATGTATTGGTAAAAGTGGATAAGTTTATTATTCCTATTGATTTTTTTGTGATGGATTTTTAAGCTGATTGAAATTGTTCACTGATTTTAGGTATACCCTTTATGAATACTAGTAGGGTATTAGTTGATGTACATGAAGGGAAATTTTTGTTGAGAATTAGTTATGAGCAGGTTGAGTTTAATATGTCAAAATCTTTGAAGAAACAGATGGATGGAAATGTGTGTATGACAATTGATGTAGATGAGTGTGTGAAGGAGGTTGAAGAGGAAGTTAATAAAATTAATGAAGTGCACATAGATGAAAGTGTGAAAGAAGAGGAATTAGGTGAGGAGGTTGATCCATAGAAGCTGGGGAGAACAGATACACCCATACCACCTTCAATTATTAAGCCCCCCACTTTAGAGCTTAAACCCTTACCTGCCCATTTGAGATACACCTTTTTAGGTAAGAACTATACTCTACCTATCATTATCTCCAACCAATTAGATTGTGAGCAAGAAGAGAAAGTGGTGGAGACCATTAGGAAGAGGATGAGAGTAGTGGGGTGGAAAATTTCTAATATTAGGGGGACAAGCACCAATATGGTGATGCATAGGATTAACCTATAAGAAGGATGTAAAACTGTGAGGGAAAGACAGAGAAGGTTAAATCCAAACATGCAAGAAGTTGTGAAGAAGGAGGTAGTGAATCTTTTGGATAGATGGATTATTTACCCGATTTCAGATAGTGAATGGGTGAGTCCAATACAGTGAGTGCTGAAGAAAGGTGGCATGACAGTGATAGAAAATGAAAAAAGGCAAGAAGATTTCTAGTAGGACCATCACAGAGTGACGAGTGTGTATTGACTATAGAAAACTAAATTTGGCCACTAAGAAAGATCATTTCCCTTTACATTTTATTGACCAAATGATTGAAAGGGTGTCTAGTAATTCTTTTTATTACTTTTTTATGGATATTTAGGGTATAATCAAGTATTTATATACCAGAAAGACTAAGAGAAGACCACTTGCACCTGTGATTATTGGACTTTCGCTTATCGGAGAATGCTTTTTGGTTTATACAATACACTACCACATTTCAAAGGTGCATGATGGCCATATTTGTGGATATGAATGAAAAATTTATAAAGGTATTTATGGATGACTTCTCTATCTTTGGAAATTCTTTTGATCATTGTTTGCTTAATTTAGATAGAGTACTTTAAAGATGTGAGAAGTCTCATCTAGTCTTAAACTGGGAGAAGTGTCATTTCATGGTCTAAAAAGGAATTGCATTAGGCCATAAGATTTCAGGAAAGGGGATTAAAGTGGATCGTGCTAAGATAGAGGTGATTGAAACACTACCACCTCCCACTAACATAAAGGGTATTTGAGCTTTCCTGGGTCCTGTAGGGTTCTACAGACGGTTCATCAGGGATTTTTCCCTTATTGCTAGACCCTCGACTCATTTATTAGTCAAAGATTTGCAATTTGTTTTTGATGATGACTACTTGGATTCTTTTAATAGGTTGAAGAAGGCAACCATAACCGCACCAATTTTGATGTTGCTAGATTGATCTCTTCCCTTTAAGATTATATGTGATGCAAGTGACCATACTATTGGTTGTGTACTTATCCAGCAAAAGGAGAAGAGGTTGCATTACGCAAGAAAGAAATTGACAGGAGCACAACTGAATTACATAACTAATGAGAAGGAATTGCTTGTGGTGGTATTTACTTGTGAAAAATTTCGTTCTTATCTTTTAGGCTCACAAGTTATTGTTTTTACAGATCATGCAGCATTACATTACCTCTTTGCTAGGAAGCATGCCAAGGCTAGGCTCATCTAATGGGTGTTTAAGAGTTTAACATAAAGATTAAAGATAAGAAGTGAGCAGAAAATGTCGCAGTAGATCACCTTTCACGACTTGAATGGGGACATCATAAGAAGAAGCAGAAATTAAGGAGAGCTCCCCTAATGAGGCCATCATGATGGTAGATAACCCTTTTCTTCCTTGGTTTGCAAATATTGCAAACTACCTCTCTGGTGGTATTATTCCTTCCGATCTTTTATATCAAAAAAGGAAGCAGTTTTTATTTCATTGTTCTCGTTATATTTAGGATGAATCTGTACTTTATAAGATATGTACTGACAGTGTGATCTGCAGGTGTGTCCCTAAAGATGAAATGACCAAAATTTTAACTTAATATCATAGCTCACTTTATGTGTAGCATTATAGAGCTAACAACACAGCTATTCGAATCTTGGAGTGTGGATTCTATTGGCCAACCTTATTCAAGGATGTCAAAGAATGGACAACATATCGAAGAAGGATGAGATGCCACTTATAAATATAATGGAGGTAATAAAGATATTCGACGTGTGGGGCTTGGACTTCATAGGACCATTCCTATCCTTATCTGGTAACATTTATATATTAGTTGGGGTTGATTATGTGTCTAGATGGGTTGAGGCAGTAGCTAATCTAACTAATGACGGTAAGATGGTACAAAAGTTCATTAAACAGATTTTCACTAGATTTGGGGTGCCTAAAGTGATTATAAGTGATGAGGGGAGTCATTTTTGCAAAAAACCATTTGAGGCCCTTATGAGAAGATATAATGTTCATCATAGAGTGACTACCCCTTACCACCCCTAAACCAGTGGCCAAGTGAAGGTGATGAATAGAGAACTGAAAAAGATTTTGGAGAAGACAATAAGCACTTCAAGGAAAGGTTGGGCTTTGAAGCTGGATGACGCATTGTGGGCTTATAGGACATCTTTCAAAACTCCCATAGGAATAACACCATATGCTAAATGGTTTTCAATAAAACTGAAAGTAATAAATGCTCAGCTAAGAACTTTTCTTCCTTTGATGCATAGATCGAAAAATCAAAATCAATACTCCTTATCAACTTTTTTGATCTATTGTCAGTTGTGTTAATAAAAAGAGCTCTTATTTTGGCATGTCTTACATTATTATTGCTTTGTCTTTGTTTTACAATCTTGATTTGGATAGTGTATGTAAAACTTAGTATGATATATTTGACATATCTTATTTGAGGTGCTTTAAAATTTTGGAGTCCCATTTTATACAACTTCGAAATCCTCATGCGCACACGGCAGTTAAGAACAGGAAGGGCAAAGATGCAGCCACTTCCTAACCATCCACATTCCAAGCAGTCTGGGAGCCACAAGAAAAGGCAGTGGAAGAGGAACCAACTGTACCAGTAGAGGTCGACATATTGTAGCAACTCCTTGACCAGATGGCCTCTAATCTTCAGAAAATGACGTTGGAAATTAATGAGCTTGAAAACCAGATGAGACAAGTCCACAAGGAGCAGCCATATATAAGGAAGAAATTCCTCAAATTCTTTTAGAGGAATAATTTTAAAGCCCCTTTCACAACACCGTCAACACCAAAATCTCCATAAGCCCTTCTTACTCTAAACTTTTAAATTGTGTCAATTACTTTGTTAGTTATCTTATTTTTTGCTTAGTTTCATGTCTTTTGTTTAGTCTGATTTCTTCTGTTTGGTTTCATATCTTTTGTTTGGTTTCATTTCTTTTGTTTGGTTTTATGTCTTTTATTTGGTTTGATGTCATTTTTTTTTAATTTTGTGGTTACCTTGTCACATTGAGGACAATGCGTTCTTTAAGTGTGAGGAGGTGGCGCTTGCTTTGTCAATTGCATTGTTTTAGTCACTGTTTACATTTTGTTAATTAGGATGCATGTTTAGGCATATCATGTTGTTTTATGCTAAGCAATGGAATTGCACTTGAATCACCTTAATTTGTTTTGCCATGATATTCTGTTATGTTAGTTGGAATGAAATTGAATGCATGCTTGAACTTGGAGTAGGTTATTTGAGTGAAAAGTGAACCATGTTGAGTGATGAAAAGTAGTTGGTTACATAAGCTTACTCATAAATTGACACTTGAGTAATGAGGTAGTGTAGAGATGCATGATGAATTTTAATTTGAGCCAATGTGAGGATTGAGCTTATATGACTCCATCTATAGTCATTCTATTTCTTTGTTGTGTAATGCTTTCTTAGAATAGTACCTTCAGAACTTACTCTGAATCTATTTGAGTCTACTAGATGCACGCTTAATAGAGATGATTAAAGCCTTTATTTGTGTTAAACCTTAGCTTAAATGACCTACCTTTTTATTATCCCTTGTTACCCCCTTAAGCCTTAACCATTTTGTTTCTTGAAAACACCAAAAAATTTAAAACCCAAAACCCTATTAACCTACGCATTCACAAGCTTAGTAGAGTATTAAGTAATGCATTAGTTGGGATTATTGCGAAAAATATTTTCTGAGATGAGTTGAAGATACTTCTACTTATAAATCACATTGTATTTAGTTGCTATTTTATTCATAGTTTCTTCCACGTATTAAGAAAAAGAAAATTGAAAAAAAAGAAAAAATTTTGAAAAGAAAAAGCAAAAGAAAAGAAAAAGGAAGAACATTTGAGTAGCATCAATAAGTGCAGGGTAGTAGCATATTTACACTGGTGTATCTTGGAATTATGTTTTGTTATCCCTTTTACCCGCTTTTTACTTTACAAATGCTTATGTTAGACTCTTTACTCTCTTTACCCACCTTAACCCTTACCATACTACAACCTATAATAAGTCCTTTTGATCTATTTATGCATGCAATCATTGTAGAGGAGAATTGGTGTATTAGCAAGACTATGGTAGCGTAGTTTCCTATAGGAAGTTTGAGCAAAACAGTAACCATCAAACACTTGAGAAAAATAAATGAAACCATGAGGTAGATTCATTTTGCATCGATACTTATCTTTGAGTGATGGTGCCATTTGTTGAGTTCGCTTATGTATACTAATGAAAAGCAGTCATGATATGTGTAGTAACTTAATATTTGAGTTGGCTAAAATTTGAGGGATTGTATGCTTTGATCTTTGCAAAAATGAAGTGATGGAATTGATTGGTTGTATTTATTTTGCTTGAGGATAAGCAAAGATTTATGTATGGGGAAGTTGATAGTTGTGCATTAGTCTATGTTTTTCTAAGTATTTGGAATGTGATTCTTGCATAATAGTTTATTATTATTGTATTTTAGGATTTATTTTGTATGTTTTCGTTTGGTTTGATCTTCATAGTTGTTCTTTTATGTTTGACATTAATTTAGGGTAAGAATTGATTATTTTGATGTACGAATGGAGGTTGGCAACTTTGAGATTGAGCTAGAGACTAAAAGAGGAGAAGAGAAGAGGAAACATTCTAATGCAAGAACCCACGATCGTGGGAATCACGCCAATTCCCACGATCGTGGGATGTCTAATTTGAGAACATATGCAGGGTTCACTTTATTTTTAGGCTTTCTGGACTATATATGGATGAAAAAAACGTTAGACTTCTGTGTAGATTAGCCTCTTTGAGTGAAAAATCCAAATTTGGATTCTTGAGAAACGTCGAGATTCAAGGATCATCAATCACAATTGGGAGAAGAGCTTACCAACACCGAAATTTCCAGATTCTGGCATAGAAAAGAAGTTATTTTTATTTAATTTTTAGTTGTTTTATCTCTTCTAGCCATTGTTGTTGGAGTTATGAAAATAAAAAGCCCTAGAAAGCAAGTTATAACTTAATTTTCTTTCAGTTACTTTTTGTAATGAAAATATTTTTTATTAATAAAACAAAAAAGTTTGGTTTTATATGTATGATCATAATAAAACTAGTTATAAGGTACCGAGATTCTTTTGTAAGTAATATACATATACATAGAGATGTATAGGGAACAAGCATATTATTATAATCTAAAATAATTGATTCACAATTGAATAATCAAGTTTGTTGCTTGATTATGGCTTAAACTATAGTGTTGCGATTTATCTCCATGTAAGTAAAAGAGTTTACTTGAAGGGAATGATGAGTTTCATATCATGATAGTAGTTGACTATCGATAATGGCACTATTAAATGAATCTAGAATCACGTATGTTTTAAATAATAAAGTAGGTCATTACTTTAATCTTAAAACATACACTTAAGCATTCGTTTATTATGGACCACAATCTTGATGAGTGGTGAACTTATACATATTTCATTATAATTCTTGATATGATCGGAATGGATTTTTACAGAGTATCAATATAGTGTCTGAATGTTTAAATTATTAATAGAAACATGTATCAGGGAACATTCACTCAAATAAAAAGTTTATAGTGATATCATCACTTCTAGATGTTCTATGGAGATTGGTGATTAAACTAGCGCCAATACATTGATGGACTAGCTACCCATCAAGTCTTAACACTAAGATGAGATCTTGTGTGTTAATCACCATATAGAGTAAAACGGGAGATCTAGAAGGAAAATCAACATAGGGGCAAAACGGTAATTTTACCCTTTATTGTGCATATGGCTATAATATGGTTCATATTAGAGTTTGCAATTAGACATCTTATATGAAACATGTGTTCTCATAATATTTAGTATAATTCAAGAGTTCAACTAATTGTCTTTAATGGAATGACATTTAGTTAATAAGCTGGAATTAATTCTAATGAGATTGAATTAATTCCGGGCTTATTGGAGCTTGAATTATAAAAGTCCAATTACATTCCCCATTTGGCTTCTAGGAAGGTTATCAAGCAAAGTAAGAAATACAAATATAGATTTTAAAGCCAATGATTGAATGTTGAGCTTACTTTAATTAAAAACCCAAATGAACATTTAGAAATGGGCTAGAGTTTGGTTTAATTTGATTAATTATATTAATTAAATTAAATCAAAGTTATTAAAGATAAAATGAGGTGGGTTTTCGGTTTTAATGGGCTTACATTTAAGATGGTTTTTAACATGCTTTATCATCAATAAATGGAGTTATATCCTTATCATTAAATGTTTTAAGGGTTGTCTTTTAATGATAGCGTGTAACCATTTAGCATTCATTTGATTAAAGAAGAAAGAGATGCATTTGATGGACCCTCTTCCTTCTGTCATCACAAAACTGAAAATGAGATGTAACATTTAGGTTATTGGTCTTTTCATGTAGCCATCTTAAAACAAATGAGAAGAGTCTCATTTATTGGCTTCTTTATGATCGATTAAGGAAGGATGTGATGCATTGGATGCACTTCACTTCTTTCATTAAGGCTTAACCAAAATTGAGAGAAAGAATACAAGGGGGTTGTTAAATTTTTATCTCTCTCTCCTATCTTGCATGAGATAGCCAAAATTTGCATGAGAGGTGTCTCATCTTTAGCTTCCTTTTCTAAGACAAAATCTCTTCAAGTTTTCTTCTCCTTTCTCACCAAAGGATCTTGTTAACCAAGTTATCCAAGGAGAACAAGTGGTAGACCGAATTGGTCAAGGATACAATAACAAGGAGAAGATACATCACCTAGGAAAGGATACATTGCCGAGGATAGGATAGCACAGCGAGGAGCTATAACAAAGGAGTCGATATAATTCTATCATCTTGTTCTTATGTTAAATATTTTCCTTACACCGTATCATGTATGGTTTGGCATGTTGATCTGGTTATATTGCTTCCACTGAAATTTTATTTCTAAAAAAAAGTTTTGAAATCTACCGTTTTAGCCAAATCTTGCATGCTTAAGTTTTCGATCCAACATTGTTAGCTTTAAAGGATTTAATATCCTTATTCAAAGTAATACACCATCGTTCATCCTTGACTGTCTTCAAATAATCTCTAGGTTCCACTTGAGATGACATAGCAGCCAAAATGGTCTGGTGCTTGTGATAAAAATTAGCAAATGATACATAATGAGCTAGAGGACAATGCGTACCTGAAGACCTTTTGTTTTGTGGTAGCGCAAAGAAAGTTTCAATCATATTCTTCAAAATCGATTCCTTCTGCCTAGAAGGATGGTTGGTGGCAGTTGTTTTGTTAGTCTTTGTTATCTGACCTTGATCATTTTTTGATCATTTTTTTATGCAACTCTTCTACACTCCCCCTCTCTTCAGGAGTAGTCTCTTTAAGTACACTTGGTATAACACCTTTAACATATCGATGCTTAAACATGTCGTTAATCTTATCAAATATTTCACTTTGTGAAATTTATGCATTAATTACTAATCAATCATGCTCAATATTATGTACAAAAGGGAAAATATCTTAATGAAAAGAAACATCACAAGAATAAAAGAACACATCCCCTTTATAATCATATAATTTTTAGCCTTTCTTTTTGTATGGATACCCTATGAATATGCATCACCTACTTTTTGCCCCAAAACTTATAATTTTTTTCTACGATTATTATAAGCATAATTGAGACACCTTCTATTGATTAAATAAATAAGAATCAAGACACACTCTTCCAATTTAATAGGCAATAAAGTCTAGAAATTGAGAGTCTTGGAAACCTCCAAAATGTGTCAGTTTTTTTGCTTAACTCTCCCATTTTGTTTTGGTGTGTCAACATAACTAGTTTACTGAATAATCATGTTTTCCTTATAAAATTTTGTTTCGAAATCCAACTCATTTTCACTACAACCTCACTTTATCACTTTTCCAAATTAATTTTTAATTATAATGAAAAAATTTATCAAAAGTTTACAAGCCTTACTTTTTTATTTCATCAAGAAAACCAAACGGCATGACTACAACCATCCACAATGGATAAAAAATAATGAGCACATCATATATCACAATAAATTAGATTAAAATAGGTAATAACATTATTATCACTATTTGAAAAAGGTAGACGAGATTGTTTTGCCTATAGGGTGCATCACAATACTCTTTCTTTTCTAAATTACTAATATCGAAAATAAAATGTAAATTTTGACTTAATTGATGACCTATTCATCTGTGTCAAACTATTTGGGTCCATCTTCTCCACCTTCATTGCTTTGTGTGCTTATAAGATGTGGTACTATATCATACAATGCTTATTATTAAATGTTATTTGGCAATTTAACTCATTAATAAGTTGGCACATGAAAATTGAATTGCAAATAGAACTTAATATACATAAAATGTTATATAACGTTATTTTCGAACCAAATACAATATGTATACACTTTGTTACACTGGTTGTCCTATTTGGCAACAACATGGGCATTAGTGATGCATTATTAATGTCGTTCATTAACTCAAGCCTTCCTATCATATAAAATGCTATATAACATTTTTTAACTAAGTACTATCTGCACACTCTTTGTTGCACTCATTATTGCCCCATTTGGTAATAACTTGTGCATCGATGATGCATTCTTAACATCGTCCATCAACTCAAGCCTTCTTGTAATATGATTAAAGGCTCTATTATCGAGAATCCAAGTCAATAAGTTAAGGTTCTTACCTAAGAGTTTATCATTGTTATTAGTGCGTCGATCCAAAAGACTTAACAATTGTTAAAATTGCTCATTTAACAAACCTGGCATAATACTTTGACCAGCTTCATTATTTACGATTACAATTGGAAATTTATTGCAGTCGTTACCTACCCTCATTGCCCTCGAGCAAAATTCGAGCCACTTTGGTTGTCACTTTGCCTAGATCTAGATATTTTGTGACCTCTTCTTAACATTTTTATTAAACTAAGAATGGTTTCAAAGGTCTTTTTGGACATCAAACTTGTACTGTAAGTTTTGCCTATTCCTTTGCACGACAATCTCAATTAGGTCCGTTTAAGCAAGATTCAGCCTTCCTATATGATCGTTGACAAACTAAGTTGTTTTCGAATGCCTCACAACCCTCGTAGTGTTTAATTCTCATACTCTTAAAGATTATTAAGAAAGCACTAAACTAATAAAGACAACAATAGGAGCACGAAGAGATACAGTAAATGTTAACCTTTATTACTTCCTTCAAAGTATACAAAGAATGCTCTCTCAATCTAATATGTGAGGAGTAAGGCTCAAATAAGTTATTTATAGGCATCTCTGGCTTGATGGACAAGTTAGAATCCTAACTAAACTCAATTGCCTAGATCACATCTTATCCTTATCAGATTACATTATCCAACTAGATGACATCTCCATCTGAATAGGACACTGTTTGATAGGATTTAGCTAAATAACAACTAACAAGATAAAAGATTATATCTATCTAAGAATGATCTATCCATATTCACAAAGATCTCCACTATCTCAAGATAATCCTCCTACACAGTCTTTATCTTTTATAGCTAATGTTATTCTTTGTGATCTTATTTTCCATATTATCCAAGATCTCCCTGTGATATCTATCCACTGATGATGAGTCATTTAAGTCAAAACCTTTCATAGCAACTGTTTCAATCTAATGTTTACCCATGTCAAGTCCATCAGTTTGGTCCGTTCATTTAGCATACACTAAGTCTTTAGTTCATTAAGAACCCAGTCTTAGCTAAGTTAACTCGTATAAGGTCCAAAACTCTACTAAGACTCACACTAGGTTTGATCTAACTTACTAAGTTACCTTGGAACTCTTGCAAGCCACCATCACACGTGTGATCCAGCTAACGTTCCACCTAAGGCTCATTTCCAATTAGCTATGAAGTGTCTGCATATGCTAAAGGGCTAACAAGTAGCCTATTATTTTAAAGCACTCAAATATTTCGTACCCTGACTCATTATAGTTTGAGTAAAAACATTCACCATAGAGTTGTTGATTTCCCATTGATATAGTGGTTGATGATTTTCATTTGCCCACAACTTGTGGTCCTAAGGTGTAGCAATAGCATAAGCCTTGCTTAGTGATGGCAAATAATCTATCCTAAGAATTTGTGAATGAACTGTCCCAAAAATGGCGTCATCTAAACCCATAAGGAATTAATGAATTCTCTCTTCCTTTTGTTCCTTGATGAATTCTTGCATTACATTGAATGCTCAGGTTGGGATTTTGGAATAGCTATTCAGATCATCCCACATCCCTTTCAACTTAGTGTAATATATCACCATCATAGTGCCTTATTGTCAGAGTGAACCAAATTTTCTTTTGAGTTCATGAACTTAAGTCATCCCATACCGCTTTAGTGGTATCCATAAAAACCATACTCAGTTGAATAGATTTTTTAATTAAATTAAAAATATAGGATATTAACATCGAGTTGCAAGCTTCCCAATTGGTATCTTCTAGTGAATTGATTGCAGATCTAGTCAAGGTTTCATGGATGAAACCCAATTTATGTTTTCCTTGAGAGCATTCATCACGGTTTTCTCCCACATATTGGGATTCACCCATTCAGAAGATATAATGCGATGGTTGTACTGAGATTATTTGAAGGATGTAAAAAGAAAGGTGAAGTCATATTAACCACCTTCTTGACAATTTCACTTATGATGGGATTCGAACAAAGGAGCATAGAAAACAAAATATACAAGGGAAGTTTTTATTGAACCTTCTTTGATACCTTGAAGAAGATGAGAGAAAATATTCTTCTTATTGTCACACGATTACAAGGCTATCTCATACAATAGTGTCTAACTAAAGCTAGAAACAAAAATCAGATAATTACAAATCAGAAAGGAAAATCTCCTCTTATCCTTAAATTATCTCCTCCTATAATTACAAAATCTTACATAATATCATATTTTACAATATGATGCCCTTTATCGTGTAATGGATACTACAAAAAAATTAAAAATGTTGAGTAAAATTTATCTACAATGCTTATAAAATTATTAGAGGATTTTCTAGAGCTGTAAATATAAGCATGGTGACGTTGATTTTGCAACAATAATAGTTTTAATTCATAGCCAATCAAGTCCTTTACCAATGCTAATAATATCTAACTGTTAACATTGACATGGAAATGAATTGCAATAAATAGGGATGGTACATATTAGTATGGACTCGCTGCACTTCTGAAAGAGTATGTTAAGATAGAGCATGATACATCTAACCACTGAGAAGATCGCAAAAATATAAACCTAAAATAGGGTGACAATAATCTCTCTTTTATATCCTGAAAGATTATGAAATAATACCCAAACTGAGAAAAATATAATGTCAAGATGAATAAATGCTTTATTATGTATACTAGTGTCTTCAATTGATACTTTTTGTTAATAGATGATGGAAGAGTATAAAGGTCATATATTTACAGGATAACCAATTCTATAGTGCCTAACCTTTTATGATTTTTGCATAGGTCAGATTCTTGGGATATAATGTAAGGTGGGTCGATTATTTGAGCTTACCTATCTTTACCTTCCTTGAAAACTTGTGTCTAATGTCACAGTTACTAACTGTTTCATTCATAAATGGGATTTTCATTTTAATATTATTTAACTAGTAAAATTCAGCCTTTAATTTGTTATAGGCTTTTAGGTTCTACAAAGTTTTGAGTCTTTTAAAGATTTAGATATTCAAATTACAAAACAACTTTATTCTTCCTTTAACAATAATGATTCTATTTTTGACATACCATTTAACTTGATTCATCTAACATTTAGGTCCTTCCCCCTTTTCTTTGGTCAATGGATTTTGTTGCCTTGTATAATTTCTTAATGATCATTATCGGTTCATTTGGATATATTTTTAAAATATCATTATAAGTTACCATAAATTTACATTACATTTTTTACATGATTAAAGCAAGGCCTTGTTGTTCAATGTTCATGACCTCACATTTCATAACAAAATGAATGGGCTGAAAAAAATATTTCATGTTTTTTATTATATTCTTGCTCTACTTTTTCATGATTGTTGTTTAGACAAATTTTTTGGAGAAGTAGCTTTTACTACTGTCTACACTATAAATTGAATTCTCACCTTATTTTTTTAATTCATCTCCTTCTGAAAAGTTATTTAGCAAGCCTCTTGAATATTCAATTCTCCATCCCTTTCGATGTGTTTTTTTCTCTTTTTTTGCAATCTTATGAACACATAAAATCAAAACCTCTTGCACCTATGTTGCGTCTTTGGTAATGGGATATAACACAAAAGGTATCAATGCTAGGATCCTTTCACTAATAGATTACACATTTCTCGTCATATCACCTTATAGAAAAATAGCATGTTCTCTTCTCTTTTTAAATTTTATCACTCTACCACCCAGTGCCTAGGTCAGGCCAAGCACGGCCTAAGCCCAGCTTGACCCATTGTCATCCCTAAATATACATCAATTATTAATCCTAATCCCTATACTTATATATGGTTTTGTCACTTCTCTTCATCATTTGACTCGAGTAAGACAAAATCTTCATCATTTTATTGATTTCTACTATTATTCTATTATTGCAACTCTTTATAAACCTCTCTCTTATTGTGAGGCGAGTATTTACCCTTTTTAGCATCTTGATATAACTGAAGAACTTCAAGTCTTAGAGAAAAATCATATTTGGAACTTAATTGAACTTTCTCCCATTAAGATATCTATCGATTGCAAATGAGTCTACAAAATCAAAACTTATTTTATGGCTCTATTTAATGTTCTTAAACTCATTTAGTAGCCAAAGGATACACTTAAGAGTATGGTATAGTCTACAAAGAAACTTTTGCTCTAGTGACTCAATTAATATCTGGTACTAGTCTATTAAATATTGCTACAGTTTGAAAATTTTCAACCTTTTCAGATGGATGTCAAAAATCCCTTTCTCCATGTTGATTTCTTTTAAGAGTTTTACATTCATCCTCCTTCATGTTATCATTTTTCTTATAAGGTGTGTAGGATTTGATGAGCTTTACATGTATTGAGACAAGCTCTCACGACTTAGTTTTTAAAATTTAGATTCACCCTTACTTAATTTGACTTTACTTCTAGTCCATATGATTTTTCATTATTCAATTGTAGAAATGCATATGGCATTATTCTTCTATTAATTTATGTTAATGATATTAAAATAACATGTGATAATGCATATGTTATTTTATAATTACAACATTACTTTAGTTAGCATTTTGAAATAAAGAATCTAATTTTTCTCAACCACTTTTGAGTTTTAAAAGTTTCTTATGCTTCTAAAGGTTATGATCTTTCTCATGCTAGGTATACATCTGAACTTTCTTGAGTTGGCATCACTAATAATAAAACTGTATCAACTCCCTTGGAACATATAACTGCAAGATTACTCCTTTAGATGATACTCCGATTGATGATACCACTTTTTATTAACATCTTGTTGGTGGTCTTATCTATCTCACTATTACCATACCTCACATCTCTTATAATATTTATCTTGTCAACCAATTTATATATGCTCTTAGCTCATCTCTCTTTTTTTTGTGGGATTTTAAAACTTTGTTATACTAAAGAAACTTTTTTCTATGGATTACCTTACTCTACTAATTCTTCATTGGTACTATTTGACTATTCTAATGTTGTCTAGGTTGGTGATCTAATAGATCATCATTCTACTACAAATTCTCTCTTCTAAGGCAATTATCTTATCTCTTGGTGTAGAAAAAAGTAAAATGTTATTGCTTAGTCTAGTATTCAACAACAACAATACACTATGAATCCCACAAATGAGCAAAATTTGGAGATGTCCAATAGTACACAGCCTTACTCCTAACCAGTAGAGAGGTTATTTCAAAATTATCTTGCTTTTATTGATGCTACATTCAAATTACTTTTATTGTGGTGGTTATTAACTGATATAGATATCACATATTCTTCTCCCTTATGCTCCATTATGAGAGTAGAAGTGATATACAAATTTATCACAATGATATTGTTCATAAACTTACCATACACATTGAAATTAATTGTCACTTTATATGCTGCCATGTTACAGAAAGCACTATTTGATTCTTGTTTCCTCAATCAACCAAACAGTTGATATGTTTACGAAAATGCATCTTCCAACTTGTTTTCAAGATTTGTTAAGCAAACTAAAGTTGACATCTAGTATTATGTATTGAGTCTGAGACGAATGTTAAAATTAGCTGAAATCATAACAAAAAATTCAGATTTTTGTATATCTCATGCATACTCATTTATACCTTATATATAGTCTGGTTTATAAATAAGTTGTACCTTTGTACAAACAACACAATGGAAGAAACGCTTCTCTATTTTAACTTTCAGGTACATAGATATAAATGCATTAATCATCCAAATGCAACGAGATTGACCTAAAAACCATTAAACTCATGCACACGCTGATGGTGCCACAAAAATGGATTAGGAAAAGTGAGCTACGAACAAACACTTTGGCAGATAATAGCTATGTTGGAGAACAGTACATGGGGCAACCAATTCATGTCTAGAAAACTAAAATCCTAAGATATGCTTAGGAGTAATAATAGGTTACTGATAGCGATACCAATCAATGCTAACAATCTATTAGTTTAAAAGGTACGAGATTATAAGGTTTCCCGTCAGATTCTAAAAGTTGTTCAAACAACACTAACAGATACTGGTTAAGACTTTTTCAAATCGAGCAATATTTCAACTTCGTGTAAGAGCCTAATTCTAACATCAGTATTTTATTTTTAACTTATATAAGAGCCTAAATTTAACATCAGTATATATATTTTCATCACAGAACTTTTTTAACTTCTGCATATGTAACATGTGAATCTTAACTGCATAATTGACAAGAACGGCATCCACCTAACCAAACTTGGTACGTACATGCCCTCATAACGAGTGAGGTCTACTAATGTGTCCTATACTCGATCGATAAGATTATCCAATTACCAACTTTATTTACTCGAGTTCATATAACACTCGACTTCTCTTTCAAACTTAGTATCTTCTAGTACACACCACAAATAGCAAATATCAAGGAAATCAATCATAAACTCTAATTGTATTCTTACATAAAAGATTCTATCGAGCGTACCCAAGAATTAGGCAGCTATCAATGAAAGGAAAGAGCATCTGATGTAAAGACCAATCGCTTGAAAACTGGTATTGCACCGAGGACCATTACTAGGATTTGAAAATCTGCGTCTATGGGTGAAAACTGAGAAAGAAGAGCCATGAAAAATAAGTGGAGTGAATTTTTCAAAGGCACAAAAGATTAACAGTAAGAAAATATAGGTAAGTAGCACTGTAAATAGAGATCCTGAATATGCTTATTAAAAACATACAACCATGTATGTGCACATATATAACAAAAGAAGACATTTCTTGGACCATTGACTGAAATTGTTGTATATGTGCGTGTGAAAGAGAGGGCATTTGAATAGTTTTGAAAAGTTAGAGTGTTTTTTTTTTTGGACATTCTAAAACATTAAACATTATTCCACTTGAATATAGAGTATACAATTAGTGTATACTCTATTAAATATATTCATGTTAATTCTTACAAATTAGTAATTGATTTATAGTTGATATTTGAAAACAACTGTTCAATATTAATTAACTTTGACTACAAAATTCTCAAATTATTAATAATAAAAAACAAATAGAATATTCTCCCTAATTACTTTAGAGTGATGAGTTCTTAGTTGATTTAATCAATGATTTCCATATAGTGTATACTATATCTAACATAAATATAGTGTATACTATATTTGTGCACTCATTATAACAAGAAAAATTTTAAACATAAAAGTAATGTTTCATTTGGATCCTCATTATCAGCTCATTTTAGTGATATTATTATCCAATAAGCACTTATACTTTTATTTAAATATTTTTATACTTTAATTTATAAAATTAGTTACTTTTTTATATAAATAAATATGCATTTGTTAATTTTACTGTTCTATTAATATCACATTTTGATATAAATATAGCTAAAAATAGTAGGTAGAAGGTGTTATTTGCCCTCTAACATTTTGCTTAAATTCTAATATAGCTCCTACCAATATCACTGGTACCAATTTGCTCCATAACATTTACAAAATGACATGATTTGCACTCCCAAGCCTAACTCCATTAGGTTTCTATTAGATCTTTGTTAAGATTAGCAGTGGGTTGTGCTGAGTCAGGACAGATTCATGCTATAATTAATTGAGCCTGGATCCAACTTGAGACCTGAGGCTAATTAGGGTGGGGCTCAAGCTAAGCCTGATTATTTTCTTTTTTAATTTAAATTTTAAAAATAACATTATTTTATTCAAAACAATATCATTTACACCTGATATATATAAGCATTGAGCACGGTCGAGCATAGCAATTATCATCTTTAATCTCTATCATGATACTATTATTTCGTGAGGCGTAGCATGCTAACTATGCAATCTGGCTTGCTATTATAAATTTTGTTTCTTGAGGCAAAAGGTATTATCCACTCCCTAACTTTTTCCATAAAGTGTAACATAGCCCCTATTATCGATTTGCACCTTAACATTCCAAAATAGCGCAACTGGCACCCTCAAACCATTAGTATCAGTCTTCGTCACGTCATTGTTACCTTATTGCATACTAACTATGTAATTCTGACCATATGGACACTAATATGGCTATTATGAAAGTTACTATTTTTCACTTTTATAGTCATTTAATTATTTAAATTATTGAAAATATATTACATTTTCATTTTTGTATAGGGACTTTTTATTAACTTCTTTTTCAATTTCTCATGTAACACTTTTTTTTAAAATTATAATAAACTAAATCTATGTCAATTGTCTTTTAATAATATGTGTTAATAAAATATAAAATTAAAATATTTATTTAATAATAAATATGATACAAATAAAAATTATAAAAATTAATTTACATAAGAAAACTTAAGTTATCATACTTTTTCCAATTGTAGAGATGTAAACATTATTTATAGAAATAAGGAAAGATATATAAAAATCACTAAAAAGTTTTCATGTATAATTATTAGCTATAGTGGATAATTTTGACAAACATGTTAAATTTAAAAGTTCTGTATTAATAGCTTAAAAGTTCTATGTTAAAAAAATATAATACACTTTTTATAGTAGAAAATAATGGTGACAACTTTTGGAATAAGTGAAGATACTATTTGTAGTCAATCAAACTTCTTATAAATGAATATAAATTTTTTCTTTTATATTATGTTTTAATTATTATATAATAGAAGTTTTAATATTATATAATTTTAGAATTAAATTCACATTTTGCATAACTAGCATGCCACTAGTCACAAGTTAACAATGTCGTGACAGAGATCTAATGGAAACCTAATAAAGTTAGGTTTAATTTTGCAAAATGTGTCATTTTGTAAACACGGGGATATAAATTGATATCAGAGATAATGAAATGAGTTTTTTAGACTTTATGCAAAACTTTATAAGCCAAACTACAAAAGTTCATAATAGCCATGTCAACATTCATATGTCTAGAATTATACAATTAGCAATAAAAATCTAACAAACAATTAATAAAATTAAGTTTGAGGATGTAAATTGTGTTATTTCGTAAATGTTAAGAGTATAAATTGAAACTAATAATAAAGGAAAATATTATCTTAAACTCTATGCAAAATGTTAGTGAGTAAATAAAACCTTTTGCTAAAATAGTAACTAATTATATTTTGAATTTAAGTTTTTTTAAAGGTAAAAGAATTCATTAAGCCATAAAAGGCAATTTGTGTCTTTACAAGTTTGATCAAACAAAAGAAGTACAATGCTCATATACACAACCTAGGGAAAAGCTAGGAAGTTAAAGATTCCATTGTCTTCTTAAGAAAGAGCTCAGATGTTCTTTAATATGATGGGCTACTAGTGTTTCCCTTGTCCAACAATGAAGCTTGTGAATTAGGACTTACTTATCTATTATAACCTTTTTAAACAATCTCTAGTTTCTTTCTTTCCAAATGGCATACACTGCACAATTGAGGCTTAGACTAAGGTAGACTTTATCTTTGCCCATTGAGTTGAATTTATGATCAACCCATACCAAAATTATGGTCCAATATGATTCTTGATAGTATAACTTCATATTGTGTTAAATGTTTGCCTAAATAAAGGAGGTGAAACTATATTTTAAGTACAAATGGCCTATACTTTCACGTTTAGTCACACATAATTCACGTAGCTTGTCATTTAAACCCATTATCCTATCTTTAGTCTTCATTCTACCTTTGGTTGTAAGCCAAGTAGTGAAAGAGGATTTAGGCTTTAGGGACCCTTTCCACACAATATTGTACCAAGGAATGAGAGGATTATAAGGCTTAAGAGTTTTGATGCATGAGGAGTTTGAGTAGTCTCCATTGTTGCTTAAAGATCAAACAAGCACGTCAAGAGTGTGTGGATTAGGATGATAGTAAGAAAAATAACTTTGGAGTCTTTCAGCACCCCTACCTTGAAAGTTCCAAGAATAGTGATTAATTACATTGTTAACTCTTACCTGAAGTGGGATTTTTGAAAAAAGAGGAAGGACATTATCCTTAAGGTTAAAAGGACTTTGTGATGTCCAATTGTCAAACCAAAACTATGCTCCTGTAAGACTATAGAGTTCTCTCAACTTGTTATGTGAATATTGTTAGAGGCCGGACACTTATATGACTATGGTGATTAAAATGAATCGATTTTAGAAACTGTTCAGGGGAGATGACAAGATTATGATCAAGCTTCGAAATAAAGTATGAACTAAGATTCATGCTTTATTATGTTTTAATTTTTAATCATTTTATAGAATTAAAGTAATTTTAATTTTTAGGAAATTAAAATACGAAAAAGCATCGTAATTATTCTGTTGCTTGGGATATGATCCCATCCCAATTTTTCGGCATAAAGATGGTTCGGTGAAAGGCAGAAGTTAGTTAGTAGGCAATTTATGTAGATAGAGGAATGCATGCACCAAAGTTGTTGATTACGTTTATTGTACTCCTACAATATCAATAAGACCATCAATCACATAAAAACCCATCTTTCACCCAAAATTTGGCCTGCTGATCTGGGGACTTCAAATTTCCCCATTCAAGTATATAAAAATATCCTATTGAAGGATTTTTTTTATGATAAAGAGAAAGAAGAAAAGGGTAGGAATTGATTGCACAAGTAGGGTCTAAAGGTTTACATAATAATGATTATCATCATCAAGCTACTTTAAACTCATCAACCATATTCTTTTTATATTCTATTAATGTCCAATCTTAATAAAAAAATGACTAGAAACATTTAGGAATAATACATAATTACAATATGAATCTCATAATTATAATCTTATTATAATTTCATTTGTAATGTATAATTATTCCATGGAATTTATCATATACATCTAAACATGTACAAGATAAAGAATGATTTTAAATAATTTGTCACTAAACTACAACCAAAGCGATGAGTTGTAGAGCATAAACCAACGAGAGGGAAAGAACATGGAGGGGAGATAGGAGGCGGGAAGAAAGAGAGAACTAAAAAAATTTCCAGAAGGAAGGATGGTTGTAAAGGGTATAATTGACTTTCTTATATACTAAATTTTCAGCTGAAGCCAAAACATTCCTACCAGTGTTTAAGATATCGTTCCGTACCGTTCGAAAAATGAAACGATAAAGGGGATGATGGTACCGGCGGCAAGTATCAGTCGGTATCGGGCGTTTTCACCTGGTACCAACTAATACTCACAATACCGGATGGTACCTTGTCGGTGTCGTGAATCCCCAATTGTTTAGGACTAATATGCAAAAACAAAAAAATTTCCCCAATATCCCCCCCTCCTGCCTTTCATCTTTCTTCTGCCTCTCATTTTTCAATTTTTGGTTTTTGCTCTCTCTCGCACCGACTCATCCTCTCCTCTCTCTATTGCTTTTGTCGTCCTCTCCTCCACTCCCGGTGGTTCGCGGTGCTCTCCAGTGGTGCTTGGTTGCTCCTCTACCAAGTAACGTCATCTTCGCCTGTCGCCACCTCCGCCTGTCGCGGGTCACCACCTCCACCTATCGCCACCAACCACCATCGACTCTGCTCTCTAGTCTCCAACGACCATCAAGGCACCACACACGTATTGATCCAACAGATCTGGGAATAATAACCAAATTTAGACCTGACCCATCACCGAATTCGATTGTGAATTTCTATTTGTTGGGTGTGTTTTTTTTTCAATTTCTGTTAGAATGTTTTTGTTAATTGTTTGTGTTGTGAGGAATGAAATTGTGAAGGCTTTCTGGTTAATTGTTTGTGTTGGAGACTTAGAGTTGGATTGGATTTGAAGTTAGTAAATGGTAACGGAAATGTGAAATTTTTGGTTGGTTCGGTTGGTTTTTGGTTTTGGTAATGAAAATATGAAATTTGTAGTTGGTTTGGTTGGTATTTAGTAATGAAAATGTGAAAGCCGAATGTTTGGTTCATTTGCTCGATTCATTTCATTTGTGGTTTGAAAATTGAAACAAACAAATTTTGTTTACTAAATTTGAAAATAAAACAGAAAGTTAAAAATAAAAACAAAAATTGTCTATGATTCCAATTTACCAAATTAGAAATCTCCCATCATTTATTGTCTATAAAAGAAAATTTCAAAGATCAGTGACATCAGTCCTATTTTCTCTGTAAAATTCACATCCCTTCAATGTTTTGATCTTTGTTACTGGGCTATTCACTTACTTGAAGTTTGGGTAATTGGCTGAGTTAGGTTGACAATAGGAGGTTATAGGAATGAATCAATGAAGTCTTCCAAAATCATAATTCAAAAACTAATCAAAATTATGGATCCTTAAATAGTACAATCATTTTTGCGTATCTTTCTCCTCTATTATGTAATTTTATTACTTGAATTAGTGCCTTGTGTTGTGTCATAATTTTGTCATTTAATAAAATGAATATTGTTAATATGTTGATGTATCTTAGAACACATTTTTCGTTCTTTTATCTTGTAGCTGCTCTACTATTTTTTAGTTAAGAGTTAAGGTTAATAAGGGATTAAAGTTAGGGTTATAATTATAGTTAGATTTAAAGTTAATCATCTAATTAACACTTTTTTGCTTGAAAATTCGAAGTTTAGAAATTGCAATTTTTATGGTATATACTAGTTTTTAAATTTCAATTTAATTATAATAACCTTATCCAAATTTAGAGTGGAATATTTTATTATCCCTAGTTTTCTTAATTCATCTTGATTATTGTAAGAGGACAATTAGTAAAAAACTATGGGATAATGGTTTGGGAGGTTCTTTACATATCATTGCCTTGTGAAGGACTTAGCGTTAGCAACTTAGCACTGCTAATTTTGTTGATAAAATTACTAAAGGATTAATTTCTTACAAAACTAACGTCTTCATTTTTTTGTTACAAATAAATGGAAGGAATTTCAACTACTTCTGATCAAACTACTTCAGGAATTATATAATTTGCTTGTTTTGTAACAATTATACAATTTGCTTGTTTTGTAACAAGCATTGAAAGGTGGAGGAATTACCCAATTGAAGAAGCATTTAGCTGGGATTAAAGGAGATATAGAACCTGTAAAAAGTAACTCATGATGTGAAGTGACAAATGAAAACATTGCTTGAAGAATATCAACATGAGAAAGATAGAAGGGAAAGGTTGAATTTT
>JAOTAY010000006.1:32427445-32449508 GCA_025629805.1 Erythroxylum baracoense | reverse complement strand
GGCACCCAGCAGCTTGCTAGTTGGTAGAACATGATTAAAGAAAACAAAGGCTGGGATCATATACAATAACGATGGTAGCACACGCTGTTGCTCGACACGTTCCGTCAAGTTGAGATGAACAGATTTTTGTAGATGCTCTACCAACGGGCATTAATTCGTTGGTGGATTTGGATCTTTTCTAATACAATTCCCCTGGTTTACTTTCAAAAAAAAGACTAATAGAGTCGCCTTAATTGCTTAATTAATGACCCATGTTTATGATGCTTATGGACATGCATCGAAGTTATTAGGCACCCAGCAGCTTGCTAGTTGGTAGAACATGATTAAAGAAAACAAAGGCTGGGATCATATACAATAACGATGGTAAAATTATAGAGTTGACAGGACATCAGGGCCTAAATAGTATTTTATGTTCCCGTTCCAAAAGATTTATCAAATTCTTATTTAAGATCAATTTCTAAAAAGAAATTTCTTATTTAAGATTAGAAAGGCAAATTATTTTGAGAGTAGAACTTAATAAATTTCTTTTAGATCTAAGAGATTATGATAAATTATTTTAAATTTATGTTAAATTTATATTTTAATACTTAAATTTAATCAAAAATTTGAGAATTATTTTTAATTCAAAGTTGAGTCTTAACCACCAAAATTGGGAACTAAATATGTATGTAAAAGTGTTGACCTTGTTCTCGCTATTCGATATAATTTTTAAGTAGATGAAACTAAACAAATAATTTCAGGCACAGGTTTTCCGATGCTAAATTAATCACAACACAAAGAAAATTATATTTAATTTAGCTGTCAACCCAACTTTAGACACCCACACATATATATAGCTGGTTATGTTTCCCCTCCTTTTAATTTTTCCCCACTATAAAAAATTTCTGAAAATTATGGATAAAAATAGAAAGTCAAACAGCAGCGTAGAGAGGTGATCAATCAAGTGATTTATCTTGTTTCTAAGCCACTTTTGTTTCTTTTAATTGTTTATTACTCAGTGGTCTTCGCTGTTCATATCCTCAAAAGACATGACTTTAACCTCCTTTTGTTGCATTTATGTATCTGTCCACCAAATATCTCCGCCTCCCCTTGTTGCATTTATGTATCTGTCCACCAAATATCTCCTATTTTTAGAACATACTACAATTCTTCTTCCCTAGTCTTTACTTCTGTTCTAGTCAAGTTCGGATGAAGATGAAATTGAGATAGATAGGTGTTCGATTTAGCTACAAATTAATACAACCTTCCCGTCGGATTTGTTCTGATAAGCTCTGGAGGGAAACGTTGTTGGAACCTAATCCAGATGATACTCACTGCGATACTATTGTTCGTGGCTGTTGGGGTTTTGGTGATCATCCATGTTTGTGTAGTCAATAAATCCCTTCGCCGAAGGGATGGTGATGATACAATCCCGACGACCACCGTGTGTAATGGTAGACTGGAACAGGTGACACAGGAGGACTTGAAGAATCTACCTTGCTTCAACTACAAAGCAGCAGAAGAGGTCAGCCCTATAGACTGTGTGGTTTGTTTGGAGCATTTCAGGGTCGGAGATAGTTGCAGGGTGTTGCCTAACTGCAACCACAGTTTTCATGTTGTGTGTATTGACTCGTGGGTGTTGAAGTCTCCCATTTGTCCCATTTGTCGAACAAGAGTCTATCCCACCAAAGTTGCCACGGTATTGGACGAAGAAACTGGAGCGTCTGTTGATATTGGAGTTTAGATTGACATCGAATTAGGATTTTTTAATTTCTTTTTCTTTTCTTGTCAACAGATGTCAGATGTTGAATTCATGATACACTGTAAATTTTAAGTTATTCGATCTATTTCCTCTAACCAAGTCAATTAATTTGCAGTTTCAATGGGCTCGACCCAAGTCTATTCTTAAATTTGACGGTTTTAATACTTTTCCTGTCCGCTTTAGGGTTTATTGGACCTTCCGTTACAGTCTCTCAAGAATCAAGTTAGTGAAAGGTGGGCAGAAGTTTGACTCTTATATAACACATGGCAAAATTGAAAAGTAATTTGATGGAAAACTGAAATAATCTTTTTCTTGGGATCTTATATGGAGAAGTTTTTGCTTTCCTTTGTTCGTCTGATATGTCCAAATTCTGAGGAAATTGTCTATCTACTGCCTTTTTAATATATATGTGATGTTCAGTTCTATGATTCACTGGGACCTTTCTACAACCTATAAAACCAACTGGTTCGACTTAAGAAGCAGATGAAGGCTTGATCATATGCTCATGGACCAGTTTTCAAATCATCTCCATAAGAGTTGGGCAATGGAGCGCCTTTAAAAACAATAGTAATGGCTTTTGTTCTGCAGGATTCAGTTATAGCACAGATGATTTGAGCCTACTGGAGTCGACTCTGGCTACACTGGCAATCTTAGTGAATCAATTAACAAGTTCACCTGCCCAGAGAACTCCCTTTTTCCATTTTCAAAGGAAACAAACCACCAAGTATATAAATGACAAATTAGTCTCGTATACCAGAATCAGTTTCTAACAAATAATCACATGTCGTGAACATTTCACCAAGTTCTAAAATGAAACTGTGATCACTGAAATTTTCACCCAGGACATCTAAGTGCAGCTTGTAATACCCATATCCCTAGCTCTCATAACGTAAGAATTCAGAATCACATAACCATTAAAGACTTGTTCAAATGAACTTCAAAAATATATTGCTGCTGACAAGTACTTGTGTTCACAAGCTAATAATGCAACCTATTCAACTCATTAACTACACACTCCAACAAACCAAAATATTCAGAATGTAAAACAGGCATAAAGTTGTACTCTTTGTATTAAGCTTGCTCATCTCAACCTAACGTACTTAGGAGAGCCAGTTTGAGTTCAAATAAATGACAAACACTGCACATTAAACATTGACAGAGAGACGCAAATTACAGAAACAGTTCAGCTTTTGTTGTTGCTGCTGCTGATATTATTCTCCAATTCACTCTTCAGCTGGAGTGAGAAATCATCATTGACGTCGTCATCATCCCAATCGTCTTCCCACTGCTGGGTCACCTCCTTCCCTTCTTCCTTGGAGTCCCATTCTGTCCACTCACAAACCCATTTCAAACAAAGCAAACCAATGCAAATTAAAGCCATAGAAGCCAAACATGTAGTAAAACAATTTTACTGAAAACACAAAAACACCAACTCGTTCGATACCAATTCAAATCCCAAGTACACGAGATTAAGCACAATAATTATGTATTTTTAGATGAAAAAGAATATGAAATACAAATAAAAGCAAAAGGAAGAGTTTTTAATTGTAAAGAAGGGCACCTTCGTTGATATCGAACTCTTCGAACTCGTCATCGTCTTCGAAAAGGTCAAGTTTCACGTCCTCACTCGCTGCCTTTACCTCCGTCGCCATCGAAAGACGAGATCAGACCCAAACCCTAAGCTTTCTTTCACCGAATTCGATCACACCAAATCGGTACAGGCTTCAAATGCCCAAGATCAAATTCGAAAATAAAAAGATGTTTATGTACAACCACACGGCATCGTTCTTAATCAAGGGTGAGTGGCAAATTGTCGGCGTAAGGGATACGACGTGCCGTGTTATGCGTAATAGGCCGTATGAACATACAAGTTTTTTCTTTCGATAATCAATTATAAAATGTTCAACTTTTTTAATTTCTTTTAATTCAATACTCAAGTCTTTAAAATTTTCAACTGAGTAACTAACTTTCTAAATTTTAAAAAATTCAGTTTAAAAGGTTATTTTTGATAATGTGACTGAATTATTAAAGCTTTAAAAGATTGGTCACTTAATTAAAAATTTTTAAAATTCAAACATTGAATTGAATTTTTTTAAAAATATTAGATTTTTTAAAATATATTATATCCTTTTTTGAAAAAATGGTATGAACATACAAGTTGCTAAAAAATGTTCATTTTGGTTTTTTTAAAAATCTCAGGTGTATAACTCTGGGAACATCTTTTTTAAAATCTTCCGAATCTTTTTTTGAAAATATTATTTAAATTTTATTTTTCTTAATAATTAAAAGGTAATCAATAAACACTTTTATTGATCTATAAATTCAATAGAATCAATTGTTGGATGAGAATTTAGTAATATTACATATTATAATAATTAAATTTAGTGTTTGCTTTGAAATTTATTCCAATTTGTCATAGAACTTGAAATAGAACTTGAAATAGTTAAAGTTTACCTTTTTCTTTTGACAATCTTGTAAGAAATTGAAACAATATTAAAACTTGAATACTTTCATTCACAAGGTAAGATCTTGTGTGCTTAAATGAACCATCATTGGAGCAATATTGAAGTTGAAGGATAAATTGTTGTGAGTAAATGTCTAAGAAATTATTTCATTTTAATAAAATTTTGATGCATTTGTCTAGATTTCGTAAACATTACTCAACAAATTTCTCTATAAATCTCATTAAATTTTCATTAAATTCATCATGTTAATGTCATTAATAGATAATTATATTATAATGTAGTTTTGAGTTCTTCTTTAGAGCCCACCATCATCATTTCTTCTGTATGCAATTTGTGTATTGTATTATTGAGCCATAGAAACACTTATATTTAATATTTAGTTGGTATAAGTATCTAATTAGAATAATATATGGTGAATCTTCCAAATTAATATGAAGGAGTTGCACTTAAAGCAATATAATGAGCATGTTTTTTTGTCGATATGGAAGTTGAAACACTTTGATGGCATTTTGGATCAATGACAATCTTAGAACTAAATTTCATGGATGTCTTAATTATGATGCAGATAAGTTGTTGATCATTAAGTTGTTTTTGATTCAATATGAATATCTTATCTTACCATATACTTATAGGAAATAGGATGAAATAGTTTATACACATGGACAAAGATTTGAGTGAAAGGGTCAAATATATTGTTAATCAACTGAATGCTAACAGTAAAGGTTGAAGGTTGAGAATAGGAAGTTAAAAAAGGAGGTTGGTATGAAGAATGATTGTAATTATATCGAGGAGATGCATAAGTTATATAGTGAATTGATAAAAGTTAAATATGCTATTAAAATATACAATTTGTGAAACTAAAAGATTGCATATATTGTTATTTTACTATAGAATAGGTGTTATAATAAATTTATCTATATTTACAACTTTATTTAATGAAAAGTTGAATAATTTAAACTTTATTAACTTTGGTATTACAGCATGGTAATTTGTTATAAACAATGTTATTATTATTAGGTTTTGCTACATTAAAATGTATATGTAAGAAGTTTAGATGAATGTTTTAATATAATTTTGAAAAACAATTATATTCAGCTTACATAGGTGCCTTTCTTTAACTTTGGTACAATATTTCCTATGAACTGGTACTTTAGTTCATCTCCTAATTTCTTGTAGTTCCTTGTTACTGTTCCCTCACTATGCCTTCATTTCTTAATGTGTAAGATGGCATGCCTTTTGGTTGCTTCTATTTTTGTATCTTCTAATAGTGAATCACCATGGGGTAGTGAACTAGGTATGCTTGTCAGTTTCTGATGGTGTTCGTTCCATAATGATTGAGCTTCGATGCAATTGATAATTGAGCTTCCATATCTGGCCCCACTGATTTCATGCATATCATTTATCTAATTAATTGAAACTCAAATTCATCTTAATTGTATTACTATAATTCATATGCACTTTTTTTACTACAATTAGTTCCCTCAACTGACGGTAACTGTATCTAATAAGCACTTTTACTTAATGTTTAATGTTGTGGTGCCTCTCCTTTTATAGCTCATATATCACATAGCTTAAGAATATCTTACATCTTAGATTTATTGTTAGTGAAGAATTTTAGAGCCCAGTCTATAGTTTCATCCATGGTTGTCAGTTGAAACTGCAAGTTACATCTCTATAATATACTATTCCACACCATCAAAGACTAGTCACATGAAAATAATAAGTAATCTTTAGTTTATAATTATGATTTAAATAGTATGCAAATATTAGAACCATTCTGACGCATTTTGTCCAATATAAGAAGTCCATTTTTTGTCGCTAATCATATGATGTTTAAGAACTAGGAACATGATTTTTGAACCACACTAGTTTATGCCATATGACTTCCTATAAAATGTGATTAAATAAGAATGTGCAATATATAGTTATGAATCTATTAAATGGACACATAAGCAAACAATTTTATATATAATGGATTGATTAGAGGAGTAACTTGGAAATTTAGGAATAAGGCCTTCTAACTCTCTTGAGGGGTAGCTCTACTAATTGTCCCTTTTCACTGCTTTTACCAGTGCATTAGAAGGAAAAGTTTATTTTAAGGTAGGAAATAAAGGGAGAAGATATATAGGTCCTGTGTCTATCTAATTATCAAACTAGAAGCTTGTTTGTTCCTTAACTCCTATCATATGCTTTATCTTTTTACCTACTTTTTCCTTGGGTATTGGAAATGAGCTTCAAATACCAAAAGCTTGATCTTTTGATGTATTCCTCATGCATACATTTCACCAAAGTGCTTCTATATTATTGAATAAACTCTATATTCTCTTTGCCATCAAAGCTTTAGTTGAAGCTTTAACTGACTTGATTCTTATTCCCCTTTGTGTTTTAAGGAGGTATATCTCCTTCCATTTGACTTTAAGAATCCCTTTGTTGCTCCCTGATCCATTATATAGAAAGTTTCTTAGAATTCTTTCAATATCTTTGATTATCTTGATAGGTAGAGCCACATGTGAACTCCAATAAATATACATGATGTTTAGGACATAATTATTAGTTGGACACTCCCTGCATAGTATAAGTTCCTAGACATCTAGTTGTAGGTCCTGTTTTAAATAACACCAAATAATGGTTTACAATCATTGTAGTTCAATATAGAAAAAGGGATATGTAAGTCAATTTATTTGAAAAGGGCTTTAGACAGTTGAAGTCTTGAAATTTACACCAAAGATTGTTTTAGGAGAGTAGGAATAGATGAAATGAATATATGAAATTTAATCTTGTTGATGGTTAAACCAGACATCTCTGCTAATTAAAGAATGCAACCCATTAGCATTGAATTAAGTCTTTATCATCTCCATATATAAGTAATAAGTTATCCATAAATGATAAATTGAATAACTTGGTTTTTCTACACTTGTAATGATATTTAAAAGATTTTCCTTGAGATATGTCGAATGATATCATTCCGGTGAGAACTTTTGTAGCGAAAGAAAATATGTAGGGGATAATAGATCTCTTTGCCTGACCCTTTTTGCTCCTTTAAACATATGAGTGGCCTCTCCATTCATAAGAACACTAAAAGAAGAAGTTGTTAGATATTGTAATACCTAATTGATGAAAATTGGGGGACATCTAAAGGCCTACAAAGGGTTTGAATGAAGCTCCAGTTTAGGGTATCAAATGCTTTAAAAAAAGTCTCTCCATTGAATAGCTTTTGATGGACTTTTTGAAGTGACAATCCTTGAATATTTACTAAGCTATTAACACGAATGCTTCTACCTGTAATAAGGTCAGACTGAGAGATATTGATTAGATCTTTCATAATAGGTTTTAATCTTAAGGCTAAAATCTCGGAAATGACTTTATAAAGAATATTGCACCAAAAAATAGGTCTGAAGTTTTAGGAAGTAAGAGATTTAGGAATTAGAATTTTCTATTTAATTCTTTGAGTAAAATTATTGAAAAAAGCTCTTTGACAAGATTATAGATATGAGATTCCATTAAATTCCAAAACATTTAGAAAAAAATGCATTAAATCCATAAGGTCCTAGAGCCTTATCTAAATTGAAAATGAAGAAGGCATTCCTAATTTCTAAGTTGATAATTGGTTTAATGGGATGGTTGATCTGGGATTAATTCAAAGAGGGTAAGATAGACAAAGCTAGAAAGTTAAGTAAGGGAGCTTCATAAACCAGATGCAATTCCTAGAAAGGATTTGAAGTGGGCATAAGCTAAGGTTTTCAACTTGTCTTAGTCATGATTCATGATATTTTGTTAGAGTTTCTTCTATTTTGGATATATTTTTAGAAGAAAGCTACCCCATCTTTCAGTTAAGAAGTTTTATCCTTCTATTTTAGTAGAGATTTGTAAGCATAAAGTGTTGTGAGATAGGAGTTTAACTTGGATTTTTCCTTTTGTTTTAACTCATCAATGATTGGATCATCATAAAGATCTCTTTGAGTAGCATTGAGATCATGGCTGGAATTTTCAACTTCTTTTAGCAAGTCATTGTTATAATGTTCCTTGTGAAGTTTTTTCAAGTCCTCTCTTATTAACATCAATCTAGTTACCAATTTATAGGATTCAAATCCTTCAACTGGATAGTTCAATCCTTTGGTAATAATGCTCTTATAAACGTCCAAATCTGTAAGGAAGTTAAAGAACCTAAAAGGAGTTTTAAGCTTTCTTACATGGAGATCCATTTTGACCTCTAACGGGGAGTGATATGAAATTCTAAGAGTACTGAATAATGCTAAGCTATTAGGAAACTTTGTCATTCATTCAGAATTCACTAGTCCCCTATCCAACTGTTTTCTAATGTGATACAGTCCCTCTTACTTATTAGACCAAGTGAATAAGTTCCCTATAAATGTAAAATCCCCTAGGCTTAAATTATTTAAGCAATCTCTGAAATCTTCATCATTTTCATTGGTTTTTTTTCCTAGTCCTTCAACTTCATGAGAATACATAATGCAATTAAAGTCTCCTAGCATAACCTATGGACCATTAATGCTTTTGGCTAATTTTTTAAATATCCTTCCAAAGACTATTTCTTTGAAATGCATGATTGGCAACATATATAAAGGTAGTTTGGATTTTTTCCTAAAGTGATAGGGAATATATACCTCAATATGTAAATATTGGTCTTGTTTGGGGTTGATTACTTCAATAGTAAATGGATTATAGCCTATGATTATTCTTCCTAATCTATGAGAAGCATAATTTGATATGGTACTCCATTAAGCTCCTAAGAATTATAAGGCCTTATTAAGGACTGTTTCCTTAATTTTTTTTTAATTTCTAACATGCCTATTAGGAATGGACTTCTCTCTTTTATAAAGTAATTCATTGCTTGTTGGTAATATTATAATCAATTGTAAATGAATAAATATGTAAAACTATTTAAAAGTTTCAATTTCTTTAAAAGTAAAAATATGTGATAACTAACATACTTATAAATATGAACACAATTGTTTCAATTTAAAAAGTAATAAGTTGTATATTATTTTTGAATTAAAAGATTCTCTTAGGAAATAAGGTCCAAAATATATAATCATTTTAAAAGTAAAAAATAAACACAGTTATATCTAAATAAAATTTGACATAAACTTAAGGCATAATATGATTGCCCCTGTCCTTTTTTGTACCCCCCTCAATATATAAGCTAGATGAAGAGATGTTATTCTCATCATTCCATTGTAGTCCTTTTGATTGGAAGTCAAATTTTAGTTTGACAATTAGATTCGACAGTTAGGAGTCTTTGTGAGTTGTCTGACCTTATTTTCATGATATTCTTCCTTATTGTGTATATAAAATAGTGAATTAGTATTTGTATAAATTCAAAAGGTACATAAGCTTAATCCCTTAAATTTATTAGCTTATATGGTACTCAATTAAGTTAGTTGACTCATTAAAGCGTGCTTCTTCTGCCTCTATCTCTCAATTTGTCTTTTCTTCTCTCTAATCGTTGGTTCTTAAACTTCATTATTATCTTGTCTAATGATTTCATACATCTGTGATATTCTAGTTGATACAATATATAATGATATTGATGCTTATACCCTTATTTATAATTGCTTTTGTTGGTGTTAGATAATCATGACATCTATTAATATTTCATAGAAATAATCATTAGTTAAATAATAAAAATAAAATCATTTTTTCAGTTGTAATGAAATATTACTTATTTTATATGTGAAGCATTGTCTCATTATCTTCAATGCCCTTATTATTCATATTTGGTGCAAGGTCATTTTTCTTTTATGTCTGGTATCCTTTCCTATTTTAGATTATTCAAAATTCTCCTTTGTTCAGCAAGTTTTATATTCAATAAAACTCTCAATACACCATAAGTATACAAATCATATCTTGTAGTATATAAGTTTTATATTTTGTAGTATCAGAACAATGCTACAGTCGTGACAAACACTTTCTCTATTCATACCACTATTTGTTCCTTAATATTCATATAGAAAATGTCAGAATTGCATTTTTCTAGACATTTGTCCCTTTGTGTCTCTTGTTTCTATAACCCTAATAATCAGGTCAATTGGACTCCTAAATAATGAGATATAGACCAAATATCACAAGCTGTTCCAAAAAAGGGGCAGGATCGGGTCACTATTTTCGATCTCAATTTCCAAGGTGATAAAGCCAGAATTAAGTCAAAGTTCCTCCTAGAGATGTTTAGCTCTATGTCTTAGGTTTCATATAAAACTAAAATAACACAATTTGGAGGTCTTTAGACTAAGTTATAACTCAAACAACATGACTGACTCCAACAAATCCTAGACAGAATTCCACTACATAATACTCTCTTGTCGTATATAACCAAGTTCATGCAAAGTACCACCAGAATAATAGCAACAGTTATCCCAACAACCATTCCTTATCCAAATGAATCTTTATAACCATTCAAACATACACATAAAGAGGAATTAAACTAAGTGTAGTCCCAAACCTTAAAATTGGCAACATAGTTCTTCTAATGCTTTTCCTTCCCTTTCTCTTTGGCTTTGCTTGAATCACCAAATGAAAAATGATGGGATGAAGAGGGTGAAATGGAGAGGAGAAAAATCTGAACTTAGAATCCCCAAAGTGTTGTCCATCTCCCCTCTCCATATGCCCATTCAAGAACTTTCAAAACTCACACATATGCTTAATTTCTATTGGATACACATGCTTTATTATTATTGGTCACACATGTTCTAATCCAATTGGTCCATATGTTAACTTTTGAAAAATTGCATATTGGTCCTTCTTCTTCCTTTACTTCCCACATTGGCCTATCATCTAATCAATTAATTTCATTCCCACATGTCTTAATTTTTTAATGGAATAAATTTCATGCAATTTGGATAAATATTCTTGGAGTTATACTAAAAACACTATAGGCTACTAAAAATAGGGATAACAGTCATAACTCAACTTCAAGCCAGAATTCAAAACTCTTTAAGGTGGAATAAAATTTTGGTTCCTTCATAAAAGTTTTAGATATATTTCTCTAGTTTAATCTCCAATTTGAAATATCTAATTTGGAGGTATACAGGCCAAGATATGCCCAAATTACATAAGTCTATTCAATGGAACCCATCCATCCGGTGAGGTACACACCCAAATCATCTAACTTCAATCTTATCATGCAAGAGCAAGATAAAATACATCCAATTTATCTAAAAACATCCCATTTACTTATGGAATACTTCTTTTATTAATTCCCCTCACATCACGCGTATAAATCCAAGCAAACATATGAAAAATTCCTATCCATATTTCACGCCTAAGTATGCATATCCATGCCGAAACGAACAAATTACCCATTTATCTATGTCTTTTACATTAAGTACCGTTATGTCTCTTACTATACTTAGATGTTCTTAATTTTTTATGTTCACTTCTTAATACACCCTAGACATGCTATAATACTTTCGGGGTATATGTTGGGGCGTAACATTTAGAAAAAAAACTCAATTTTAAAAAATAAGTTTAAATATATTAAGTTTTGATTTGCAACCAATAAAGTGTTTCAAAGTAAAATTTATCAAATAAATAATAAAGTTATTTGATTAATAAAAACTAAAAATTAAATCCAATACAAATTTTCATATTATGTTTATCTTAAAGAAACTTCGTTAAACTGTATGTACTAAGATGGCATATCTTTATAAGTGATTAATTGCCTCTCGATGATATAATGACATTACATATGCATTTAGTGTTAAATGTCCATCCTTATTTTAAGATCTTAGATGCTGTGCGGATAAGATTACAGTAGATATTCATCAGCTTTAAAAAATAAAGATCATGTGGGAGGATCATTTGAAGATAGTGAAGATCTTTGTGGATATGGATATACCATTCCTAGATAGATGTAATATCTTATCTTATTAGTTGTGATATAGATAAATCCTATCAGATAGAGTCCTATTTAGATGGGGATGTCATCTTATTGGATAATGTAATGTAATATGATTAGGATGTGATCTAGTTAGTTTAGTTCAGTTATGATTCTGAATTATAATGCCAGAGGTGCCTATAAAGAGCTTATTTCAGCCTTCCTCTAAGAGAAAATAGACGAAGAGTGCAACCATAACATCCAAAAGTGAGGAAAAACAAAGAGAGGGCAAAGAGGGTTATATTCTCATCCTTGTTTGATTATTTTAGGGATTGGTTTGAGTGATTGTTAATTGTAATATCAACTTAAGTTTCAATCCTGAAACTTTATGAGATAACTTGTTGTTTTAGGGGGTAAGAGATCAACTTTTTCTGTAAATCCTTATTGAGTTTAGTTGATTTATTTGCCCTATGGTTTTTTCCTCTACGCTAGAGAGTTTTTCACGTTACATATTGGTGTTTGTTTTATTGTTTAATTTCTTCTCTTGTTTTTCTGTTACTGCAATAAGGAGAGTTATTTCTTGTCGTTAATATTTGATTGATTTTTTTAAAAAGTTGTATATTTGTCTCCTAACAAATGGTATCAAAGCCATCGTAATGAAAGGTAGAAACAACTCTATAATTAAGTTAATATCATCAAATTACTAGAAATGGACGCCTATGATGGATTTCAAGGGTCTCTTAATCCTATAGATGTGGACAGAGGTGTGAAGGATGATCTTCCTTGAAAACGTAAAAAGATGACAAACAAAGAATAGGAAAAGATGAAGCGAAAACTTTGGACACTATCAAGCAATGTATTAATATCATCATATTCAACTATGTGTCTTAAGAAATTGATTCTTTTGAGCTATAGAAAAACCTAAAAGGTCTGTATGAAAAGAAGATTACCCATAACAAGGCCTCTCTTATTAAGAGGCTTGCGAATTTGAAGTTGATAACCGGGAAATCGGTTTCAAAGCATCTAAGTGATTTCCAAGACATAATCAACAAACTTACAACAATGAAGATCATTCTTGATGATGAACTTCAAACTTTGTTTTTGTTAAGTTCATTACTCGAAAGCTGGGAAACATCAGTGGCGACGATTAGCAATTCAGCTCTTAAAGGTGTACTTTCTTTAGATGTAATCATAGAGAGTATGTTTAATGAAGAAATCAGAAGAAAGGAGATTGGAGTTGACAACGTGCAAGCTTTCATGAAGGAAAGCCTGGGAAGGAACATGAGTAAGGGTCCCAATGGTCGTGACAAGTCTAAAAATAGTTCAAAGTCTAAAGGTGACAAAAACGTGAAGACATGCCACTATTGCGATAAGCTAAAAAACATTAAGAGATTCTACTATAAGTAGAAGAGGGATCAGAAATTGGAAGCTCATCAAAATGATGGTGAAGGCAAGAGTACAATTGCAACTGCTTCAAGCACGGGTGATGAGGTGTCACTAGTTTGTATAACTAGTGAGTGCTTATATGTTAGCAATTTTGGTTCTGAATGGTTGATTGATACGGGAGCATCTTATCATTATGTTACGAAGGTGGATTACTTCTTAAACTAAAAGATCAGAGATTTTGGGAGTGTACTTATAAGAAACCAAAGTTCTACTAAAATTATCGATGTGGGTGATATTCGAGTTCAGACAAACATCAGATACTTATTGACTCTAAGAGATGTATGACAGAATCCCGACCTAAAGTTGAATTTGTTATTGACGAATGTGTTAGATCAAAAAGGGTTTCAATAAACTTTCAGGGATAGGAAGTGGAAACTGTCCAAAGGTGCAATGACAGTTGCCAGAAGAGAGTTATGTTGCTTGTTGTACAGGACACACTTAAAGGTGTGTGGTAGTGGAGAAGCATACAGAGCCGAAGAGGAAACTTCACTAAGTTTGTGGCATTAATGATTAGGACATATGAGTGAGAAGGGATTAAAGTTGCTGGCTGAAAAAGTCCCGTATCCCAGTTAAGAACTCACAACTGCTTAATCCTTGCAATCATTGTTTGGCTAGAAAGTAACATAGAGTCCTTTTTAAGAGAATATTTGCAATGAAGTTAAATTTATTAGAGTTGGTGCATTCAGATGTCTATGATCCTATTGAAGAGGAGCCACTAGGAGGTAACAGATATTTTGTTACCTTTATTGATAATGCTTCAAGGATGACTTGGGTGTACATGTTGAACTTTAAAATCAAGTGTTTGAAATTTTCAAATTTCATATTATAGAAGAAATGGAAGTTGAGAGGAAGCTGAAGTGCCTACGAACAGACAATAAAGGGGGGTATAATTATAAGGTATTTGAAGAATATTGTACATCATGTGGCATCAAGCATGAAAAAACTAAACCAAAGACTTCACCACATAATAAGGTTACTAAAAGGATGAATAGAAACATTATGGAGAAGGTTTATTGTATGCTCAGAATGTTTATGTTGCTAAAGAAATTTTGGGGAGTAGCAGTTCGACCAATGATCTACCTGATAAATCGAGCTCCCTCAGTTTGAATTTGAGATTTCTTATAAAGCGTAGACTGGAAAGGATTCTACATATCATTATTTGAAAGCTTTTGACTGCAAGGTATTCAAACACGTACCTAAGGATCAGCGAAAAAAGTTTGACTTAAAGTCGATACCTTACATCTTTGTTAGATATTGTGGTGAATAGTTTGGCTCCAAACTTTATGATCTAGAGAAGAAAAAGGTGGTCATAAGCCGGAATGTGGTGTTTCAGGAGCACAAGAAAGATGCCGATGTTTTGAGTGGAGATAAATCATCACATAATAGATTATCAAATGGCATAGTTATCTCTTCGCCAATTCCTTCGACTATTGAGCAATCTACAGGTGAAGAAGATCAAGTGTGTGACCAAGCACACATTGGTGGTGATTAGATACAATATGATATTGATGAGCTATATGAACCACATTTAGACAATACCAGAGTTGAATGAGGATAATAAGCATAAGGAACAGTGGGATACAAAAACTAATGAAACATAGCTTTGAAGGTCAATAAGGGATAAAAGACCTTTTAGAAGGTATCCAAGTTTTAAGTACATGTTACTTACTACTGAGGGGGAGCCTGAGGATTACAAGAGGTTGTATTTTGTGAAAACATCAAATATCATTAGTTGAGGTCTATGATAGAAGAGCAACAATTAATATTGAAGAAGGTTCATAGAGATTTGAATGGTGCTGATATGCTGACTAAAATGGTTCTTTGAAACAAACATGAGCTTTATTGTAAGCTTCTCAGGGTTTATCTCAAGTAGATGATGGAGAATAACGTGTCTTCCTTATATTTGGGCTAAAGGGGGAGATTGTAGAGTGTCTAGCCCTATTTTGAGATTGAGGATGATGTGGCGAATAAGATTACAGTAGATATACATAAGCTTTAAAAGATAAAGACCATGAAGGAGGATCATCTGAAGATAGTGGAGATCTTCATGGATGTGGATGTATCATTCCTAGATAGAAATAATCTCTTATCTTGTTAGTTGTGATGTAGATAAATCCTACAAGATAAAGTCCAATTTAGATGAGGATGTCATCTTATTGGATAATGTGATGTAATCTGATTAGGATAAGATGTGATCTAGTTAGTTCAGTTCAATTATAATTCTGAATTGTAAAGTTAGAGGTGCCTATAAATAACTTATTTAAGCTTTGCTCTAGGAGAAAAGAGATAGAGAGTGCAAACACAATGTCCAAACATCAGGAAAAACAAAGAGTTGGCAAATGGGATTGCATTCTCATACTTGTTTAATTGTTTTAGGAATTGGTTTGAGTGAATATTGACTGTGATATCAACTTAAGTTTCAATATTGAAACTTTGTGAGACAACTTGTTATTGAGGGGAGTGAGAGATCAACTTTTTCTGTAAATCCCTGTTGAGTTTAGTATATTCATTTGTTGGTTTATCCTGTGATTTTTTCCTCTACACTAGAGGAAATTTCACGTTAAATCTCGATGTTTGTTTCATCGTTTAGTTTCTTCTCATAATTTTTTATTGTTGTAACAAGGAGAGTTCTTTCTTGTCGTTAATATTTCATTGATTTTTTCAGAGAGTTGTGTATTTGTCACCTAACGTTTAGTAGCACTGAAACCAAAGACTTCATATCAATTTTATGAATTAAGAGCCAAAATAACTATCTTGCAGAGGCAAAATTGAGAATTATTACTATTTTTGTTACTCCCAACTCATTGTTAACAAAGATCATACCTAATTGAATACAGATTATTAACGACCTACTAATTGTCATAGTTTGGGATAGAAATGAATCGAAGATAAAATTGAACAATATCAACCTATGTTCATCCAAATGGAGAAAAGCTTGGTATCTCTTAAATAAGGTCTCAAATTTGAGTTTTGTAAATAAAACAATTAGGTGCTAGGAGAATTATGTTCCTTTATGAGTACCCTCAATTCTACTTGAATTACTTGAAGTTCAATTATGATAAATCTTGTGAATAATATAAGTAGGTGTTGGAAGAGTTTTGCTTTCTTATAAAATGATCGGATTAGTCAAAACTTGATTATATCTTAAGTCGGTGGTCTTTAAACCAAAAAGTGCTCCAACAATTGAAATTGAAAGCCTTTTTATTCTTAGTTTTTGTAACTAGATAAAGAAACATATTGCAATGAGTTTTTTTGTCTTGTTAGCTATACTTATAATTTAATTCATCTTAATGTGTTAAAATTACTAAAAATCAATTCCAAAAAACTTATTGCAATTTGTTTCTTTAACTGGTTACAAAAAGAAACATACTTGTAATTTATTTATCTTACTAACAATCAATTCCACTCATATCTTCGTTACCATGCATTAATACATGCAACACAAATTCGTCACTAAAAAATCTCTCCTTTTTTTTGTTTTGGGTAGTTTTTGTCTCCAATATGCAATGAAAGGAGGATAGTTTACCCGAATTTGAATTTTGTAAATAAACAATTAGGTATTAAGGTTCAATTATGACAAATCTTCTGAATAAAATAAGTAGGTTTTGGAAGAGTTTTGCACTCTTAAGAATCCATCTGATTTGTCCAAACCTAAACATAACTCAAACCGGTGTTCCTGAGACCAGAAAAATATTCTAACAATTGAAATTCAAAAAACTGAATAAATATATGTTCTGTTCCACAATTTTATTAAATACAGCAAGAAAAGAATGAAAATTACAGATTTGGTGATGCTTGCAAATAATCAATCAAACTTCTACAGAGGTATTAGCTCCTGCAAAAACTGAGCTAATATCACCAAAAAGATTCCAACCCATCAACAGGCAAGAACCGTATTTACCAGCCTGGAGTTCGGTATTTACAAGGAGACATGGCAACCTAAACAAGCTAGTAAAATTTACCACACATTAAGTGGTCGTTCACATTGAACTGCTGAATTCTTCAACCTTGAAGAGCTTGTTTCATGGAATTTATGCAAAACCTTTATGAGACCTTGTGCCTTGCAGCTACCTTGAGACGTGCCGTCTGTTAGAAGTGAATATAGGGAACTCATGAGAGAAGGATCCTTGGCCAAAACCTCGACGACTTCCTCTCCGCCATTTCTGCACAGCGATAACAAGATCGATACACAATACTCTTTCCCAGCTTTAGATGGCAAGGACTGCAAATTCCTGGTAATAACAGGAACTGGAGACGTTTGCAGCATTTTTCTTGTCCCATCAAAACTCTCAGTTAAAGCAGCCAGAACTGCTAACGAATCCGTCTTAAGTTCATCCCTGTTCGAAGTAGACACTAATTCAACTAGCAATGGAACAATACCGGATTCAAGCAACCTGTGATGGTTTCCTGGATGCAGAAGAAGCCCGAAAATCGCCACGAGTGCATTCTTTTTCCCACAGGCTGTTCCGGTCTTGATCAGTTCGATGAGAGCTGGAAATGCTTCAGGCATTTCTGCTATGTACTTCCGGCAGCCCTTCGCTGAAGCAAGGTAGAAGAGTGTTGCAGCGGCTATTTGTCTTGCTTCCAGACTCAGCCCCTCACTCAAGACTGTGAGAATTGGTCTCAATCCATCATTCTCGATTATCACCCTCCTGCCACTAGTATGCTTTGACAGTTTCAGTAGAGCTGCAATGGCATTCTCTTGCATAGATGTGTCGAGAGAAGATAGAAGGTTTAGGAGAGGCAGGATCGTGCCTGCTTCAATCAAACAAGACCTGTTAAAAATGTTTGATTTTGCAAGCAATCGGATCTCGTAGGCAGCCTTGTTTTTCAGTTCATTTGAGCCAAAAACCAGCCTTCTAGCAAGATACCGAGACACAAATTTCATTGCCTCAGCGACAACGGGACTTCCCGGAATAATAGTTCCCGTTATATCTCGACTTCTTTTCCCTGATTTTGATAGAGAAATGCCATGATCAGCACAAAACTGCTGGATTAGCTTTCTTAGAGATGTGTTGGGAACCATTTCTGTGAAAGTCAGCCTCTCTCCTGTTTTGGGGCAGGTTGTATTTCCAGCCTTCAGCCATTTCTGAATCGAGGACCGATCATAAGTTTGTCCTGTCGAAATTGTTACAGGATCAGTCATCAGCTCTAATGAAATTGGACAGCGGAAATCTTCCGGATTTAAGCAACTAATGATCTCTGGGCTGTATCTCACGTCCCTATAATCATGGTCTCGATGGTCCATAGTTTCGAAAATCACTACCCTGCAGTAGCTCATCAACCCCACCAAGCTATGCAAAAATGGAACATCTCTCTCCTCACACTCCAACCGATATCCAATCTCTTCTTCCGAGAACTGGATTTCCTTGTTACATGCACTCCATCTTTTAATCTCTAGATAATCAAGAACCGGCTTAACAAAGCTTGAATCAGGTTCAATTCCCTTCTCAAAGTAATCCAATAAACAATGAACTTGCTTCAATGCCCACTCATCTTCAGGGTCTATCTCAAACTTGGCTCTACGTGCTTGTTTTGCTACTAATTCAACCAATTCCTTAACTTCACCACAAACTTCTATAGAGTTCAACGGCAGAACATCAAGAGCTGTGGCAACTGCCTGAATCAACACCCTAAACTGATGAGCGACGAGCTGAGATTTCATCAACATCCAAAGCCTGGCACCTTCACGCGTACAATCCTCGAATAAGAATTGGATTTTCTGAAATGTGAGGTGGAGCTCGAAGAATGAGAGGACTACCGATTCAGAGAGAACCAGTCCATCGTCTCTTATCTCCTCGAATAATATCAGAAGAATTCCAATTTGTCTAATGGTCTCACGGGCATTTCTTCTTTGTGTGGCAAAGAACTTTGAGTGGAAATTGCAGATGGATTGAGAGAGACTGATCAAAGAACCGATAAGGGTCACTGGAGAAATGGCCTCACAAGGATGAACTGCCGGAAATGTTAGAATCCGGCGGTCTGAAAACTGTAACTTTTGAATCATTTAAAGTAAGCAATGGAAGTGGGAAAAAAAGAGAACTCTGTTTTTGTTCTTTGTTTAGTTTGGTCTCCAGAATGTTGGAGAGGAGTCCAAATACATATAAGAGGGAGTAACTAGGAAAATCAATCTACACGTGGCACTAGATCACGCATCTTAAGTTTGATGAGTCGACGGCTAAGATTTGACACAAGAAACCATGTGTACGAAGACACGTGGGCACTGGGCAGGCTAACGCAGCTTCTTGGATCTTGGGCATCATTAGTGTACGGAAACTATTCACGTGGGACCCACTAAGCCGACCAAGTACGTGGTCCAATAGGAATGCGGCATCATACTTGGGTACTGGGGCTTCTCCGATTCAAAGTCCGCGTAAATGCGGGTTTGAATGGAGTATCCTTTTGTAATTAGCATAAATTATACTTAAGAAAAGTGTGGTATAGAAATAATCAACATTGTTATTATTAATTCAGGCTTGAAGCGTAAAAAGTCCGAACTAGGCCAAACTTAATGTCACTTCATGTGTAGTCAGCATTTGGCTGTAGATAAGCATTTCATGTATCCTTTGCTCGCGTATTTGAAATATACTTGGCTCATTATAGCTTCGCCACATGTTACATTGTTTTATAATCTAGTCAAGATTCAAGAATTTTATTTAATTTGATAAAAATTGTCTACCTTAGTACAGTGGTCAGTATATCTATACTTTAACAAAATCTCTCATTCAATTTCTAAAATTTAATAGAATTGCGAAATTTAATCTCTTAAAGACAATATTAATACAACCAAAATTCAAGTACTAGTCTGTAAAGGAGATTTTAAAACACCACTTCTTTCAATTTATTAAATTAATTTACTTTATAAAATATTATATATTTACTTCAAAAATTAATTGTACTTCATTCTAATAAACGCAACAAATGAAGGTCATTTTTTACATCCAAGTAGCGATTAAGCAAAAGTGAAAGACTCAGATTGAGTTTGAAGCTAAGATAGCTTGATAAGACGTTTTCTTGGGTTTTAGGTGACAAAGGGACGGTGAGGGAGGAGTGTCGAAGGTACAAATGTACCCAAATCTTCAGGGATGCTCGAGTTTATCTTTGACGAAAAAGCATGTAGCCGATTTGTCGAGTTCCCTTTATCCCTTTTTTTTTCTTTGAAGGAAAACCAATATGAGTTCAAAACTGCACGGATAAGTAATTAAGCATGGATGATATTGAGGATACAATGTCAACTTGGAGGAGTGAAAACTGGACTCCAGGTTTGGCAATTGTCGGCAGAGAAGGACAAATGCTAGTTTGCAATATCTAGCAATTAAGTCAATTCAATCCCTAACAATTAAGCAAATGTGTTAAATTGATATATTAGCGTAAGTTAATACTCGTTACAATCTTATTTGGTATATTAAAAACTTTATAGTGCTAATGAAATATCTAAGTCCTTTCTGTCACTTAAGATCTTCACACCATCTTAACATGACCTGTTGTCCTATTCCTATTAAATGAGGACGAGTGGTGCTTATCAGCATCTCAGGTCCTTGTGCTGAGCTATTCAATTCGATAAATAAAATTTCAGTAATAATGCATTTAGATTTGAGTAGGACATTAGTGACAACACTTACCCGACCCCAAAGACGTGGGGTTTGAATTGTGGATAGGACAGGGTGTGGAGTTACGAAATGACTCCATTTGGCATTACAGAATTCAAAGTATGCCTTGATAATATCTAAATCGTTATCACTAAAAATACTTATAATTTTTATTCTTTATTCTTATTTATTTTTCTCAAATGCTACTACATTAATTATAACTTTTAGATTCATATTTATTTTAGTATTTATTTCTTTTTCATAAGGAAACGAATAGAACTTTAATTTTTAATTTAGCTAAAAATTAAAAGAAATTATAGTTTTCGTACAATTTTATTTTTTAAAATATGAAAGTATCAGATTACTTTTTTTAGTATAATAATGTATATTGTATTATTTAATTATAAATATAGTTTTTATTATATATGGAACGAATTCTTGTTGAAGGTAATATTTTGTTAAAAATACACAAAATGATACGCAATATTACTAAAAATAATTCACTTGAAAGTTAATTTAGATGATCTTTCAAATCTTAAAGTACATTAAATTATTATGAAAATGATCAGGACAGAATTCAAAGAGGTTATTTCCAATTTGTGAAGAATAAGTTGCAAAATTGGACAAGAAAATCTTTGATTAATAATTATTTAATTAATTAAGTTCAAAAATATATTTAATAATATCGACTTTAAAATATTAGAAGCCGTAGAGATAAATTGTAATTATATTAATGTAGTTTTTATAGCAGTATATCTTTCGCAAAAATTTTTCCGCTTAGGGGGCGGTTGGTTCGCATGAGGGAATGCTAATAAGAATGGGAATGAATATACTGAGGAATGAGAATGGATATTATCATTATAATTATGATGGTTGGTTAAGAGTAAGGAATGATTATCATTACTATTGACAGTGGTTGGTTCGTAAAAAATATTAAGATTAAAATATTATAATTCAATATTTAATTAATTACAATATTTTAATTAAT
>JAOTAY010000006.1:32385053-32397732 GCA_025629805.1 Erythroxylum baracoense | reverse complement strand
ATATATATATATATATATATATATATATTGAAATGCATGTATTTTACGTACGATATTATTACATGTAATTCTGTGTTTCATGGGATGAATAAAATTAAATCCTTCTTTAAAATATTAAGTATACATTGATAAAGTGATTATTGCCTTCTATTGTTATCAGAATAAATCAGAGTTCTATTTATTATTAGGCTTGTTGAGCAAACTTAAGGCCGTTTTAACTCGAATATATTTGGTCTTATAACAATTGGTCCTAATTAACTAAATTTGTGTAAATTAGATGAGGAAAATTATAATCACATGAATTTAGAGTCAAGCTTAGAAATGAAATATAAGGTATGTTTTGACAAGAGTTCACTTAATAGATCTAAAAATCATATGAGAAGTGATTGATAAAGTTGTTATTTCCCTAATTTAAGATTAGTTGGTTTTTGAGCAAACTCAAGATCAACTACATTTGAATTAGATCCTAGCCCACTAGAGCAATGAAAGTAATCTTTCCAAATAGTATATAGAGAGGGCTATTCTTTTGAATAAAATAGTGGGAATAACCAAATAAATGATTAAAATGTTGATCTTATTCAGTAGTCATAAATAATTACTTACTTTTCTGACATTTATATTTTTCTCTGAGTATAAATTACCTTTGTGTCAACACTACGATAGTATGATACAAAAGAATACATAAAGTAGAACTGAAAGGTAAAGTACCTTAATAGAATTAATTCACTAAAATTTGTCCCACTAAATTATAAATATGGACTACAATTAAAGATATTGGTTTAGATATGATAATAGTTATTATTAGAAGAAATGACTGCATGAATTTTTCGCTTATATGAAATATGATAGAGATCATATATATTTTTAGTTATTGCATATAAGTATTTGATACTTACATTCAACATTATTACAATGTTTAAGGCATGATAAGGAATAAATTGTTAAACATAAGTAGTTGATCCTATTTATACAAATAGTTTTTATAAATTGGACTAAGGTAGACTTATGCTTAACATAAGTGGAAATAATGCAGAGTTGAATAATAGAGACTATCCTTTTTTTTCCATACTAGTTAAATCAACGCGATGAAAATCATAAAGTTACATACAAGGATATAGGTATCCTTTTAATTATAAATTGTATGAAACTTATGAAAATTATTAGGTTGAAGAATAAGCTAATCAACTTTTGGTGAAAGGATGATGATGGTAGTGAATTACTAAATCTTATATATAGGATGTGATAAAATTCATAAAAGTGTGATACTTGCTAATGACTTTATGTGATATAGTTATATATATTAAATTAAATAATGGTTTAAAATTTTGAATAGTTCAAAGTTTTTAAATTTAAGAAAAAAATTAAGCATTAAGATTGCTGAATCACTTTGATGAGTTTGATGTGGTGAGATTGAATTTTTTAGTTATCTATAAGGAATGTGATTCACCTTTCTAACTAATTCCATAATTGTACAAAATTTAATGTAAGGAGAAAAAAGAAATAGAAGATATTGTATGATGCAATATTTATTTCTTCTATAGCTAATCTTAATACTACAAGTACCTTTAAAGGTTCTAATGAAACCAATCAACAAGATTTCATATTAGATATAAAGGTTAAGGTTTTGGAAGAGTCAAAGTTAATGATTTAGGGATGTGACACTTTTTTGAAGCATATATTATCCATTAAGTTCATAAATAAATTGGATAATAAAAGATTATAAGATATATAAAAAGATATAATCTTATAGACCTATATTTTAATGAACATTTATAAGAGAATGGTCCTTAAGATAAGTTATAAGAGTAAGATGAAATTTGAAAAACTCCAATCTTATAACAATACATCTAATTAGAACTAATGCCTTTATTGATACATTTAATGCATAATTCAAAGGCTACGAGATGTTGAAAGATTCACTTTCATGAATTCAAAAATTTTATTTTGGAGATGATTATGAATTTATCATGTATATGAGAAAGTTAGTGAGAGTATAGTTTTCCTGTTCAATGAAAATATATAGAGATATATTGCTCATAGATAGAACAATAATTTGTATTTTCAATTGTTGAAATATAATTATCAAAGAATAATTTATATTAGATATAAAAAGGTAACAACTTAATTCTAGGAATTAGATCTATAAAGATAGATACGAGAGTTATTTACCTATTTTAGTTCAAGTACATAGATAATATGCTAAAGGTGTTTAGTATTTGAGATATCTGATGCTTATGAAGTATTAAGATATCTATTATTCTATGTATGAATTTATATTGGAGTTCAAGGTCATATAATTATTAACTTTATAAGTAAGGCCTGATTAAGGTATATTTTACTTAGAACAATATTATTTTAACATTAGAAAGGTTCCAATGTAGCAATAATTTTTAATAAAGCCAAAATACATTTTCATTGAGTGATATGCTTAATTTTATCAAGTTCTTTAATAAACTTGTTATAATTCCTTACATTTTTAAGAAAATAATTGATTTATATAAATTTTAAACTGTAAGTGCATAGTGTAGTTGTAGCTAGCACTAGCAAGTATAGTTCGATTCCATAAAGATTATAAGTATTAATAATGGCCTCTTTTTATTATCTATTCGACGAATAAGATGATTTAATTTAAAACTAAACTAAACTAAAACTCAAACATAATAAAGGATCAAGACAAATATAACATAAAGATTAATCCAATATTAAATAACTAGTACCTAGGTAATAAATCCTCGCAAGGTATCTTAAGTATTGACCCTTTATCACGTAATTTAATTATTGATCATTAGACAGTGAAAACTACTATCTTATGTTAACGTCTTTCTTAAGACTATTAACAACTAATCCTTAGTTGATTAATTGAATCTATTTCTACGCATTATTCATTTCATGAATTTTTCTATTAGGTTTGACCTTAATATGGAGGATTTATGTCGACCTATCTCTAGGTTTGCATACAACTTTACAATTTTTGTACATCTATTTATACAAAAGGATTTCTCAATCTCAATCATATGAAATCGAACATTGAAATAACATCTTGAACATATCAATTTAAGAAAAAAAATGCATAATTGAATCTCAATGAATCAATAAAACAAATTGTATTAAATAAAGGATCAGATCATAGCATATATCCTAACTTAGGTTACCCTACCTAGGTGCTAAACAATCTTAGTTCCTAAACATTAAAAATGAAACATCAAGAGTTTAAAAGAATAATCAGAAAGAAAAGAATCCATAGATATGTATATCCCCCTTTTCTCTAATGAAATCCCCTTGAATCCTTGATGAAAGGCTACTCTTTATTAGATCTATTAAAGTAATCTTTGTGTTTTCCTTATCTTAGGTCCAGATTTATGTCTTCTACTTTAACTTTGTTTGTAACTTCCAATTCTAGCCATTTCTCTCTCGTCTCCTCTTTATAATTGCCTATTATATTTTGAAACTAGGATTTCTGGATTATACAAAACCAGTCACACAATCATGTATTTCAAAAATACTTCAATATCGTAACTTTACACGTTTTCAGTTATTTATATGGGCAAGGGACATGATTTTCTATATTACTTACACGGACCTGTGTCTCCATAGGGAAAAAATGGCATCTTTGAATCTTTACACATTTACAGTCTCTTATATGGTCCCTTTACACAATTGTGTATATTTCTCACACGGGAACGTGTCTCTGAAACAACTATAATTCTTCTATTTTATGCTATGATTTTCCCTGAATTCTTCTCCTTTTGATCCATGAAAGCAATTGAGACCTAAAAACAAACTTGAAACAAAATAAGTACCAAAAATAACATAAAACTCTCAAATAACAAGCAAAACACAATTAATATAGTCATATAAACATAGTACCATAATCATTTATCAAACATCCTCACATTTAAACTTTTTCTTATCCTCAAGAATCATAATCCAAATCATCAATCTTAAAAACATCCATCCCTTATTAACCTTAACTTGTACATCCGCACCCTAAATCATTATATCATATTAACCAAATTAACATACAATTTCATTCATATTATCCTAGAACCAAATTTCATAAATCAATATCAATATCAACTATATTGATAACTGATGCGCGTTGAACACACCAGAAAATAAACCTAACCCTGCACACTAAAATTTACGGCAACAGTGAGTAGGGATCATATCCACAAGGAACGTATGTGTAGCTTTTGTAATAAAAAGAATCGGTGTTTAGGAAATAGGGGGTTTAGTTCAGCTCAATAAACAAAATGAATTATAATTACACTAACATAAGTAATTCAAATTAAAAAATATAAACGTGAGAAAATTGATGAATTAGTTTGGAATTCGATTCTTAGATCAATCTCAGCCTATACACAGATGCATGCTTCATCGACTTGTTACTTTCAATCCTCTCTTAGAAACTATTAATCCTAGGTTAACAATAAACTCTGATAACTCCAGTTTTTCCTTAGGTCTTGTTTAATCAAAATAAGCCCTTCGACTAAACCTAGCTATCAAACAACCTAAAATAAGCTCTCTAAATTTAACAGGACAGTCGTATTACAAACTATGAAAACAAATTAATCAAGGAAATAATCATACGAGCTTAAGTCATTGATCCTGTGTTATACTATTCCTAATGAATTAACATCGTTAGCTACCATAAATAAATCAAAGATGTAAACATTATGTATTTTATTTCAGATTCTAGCAATGAGTTTATATATAAACAATCTAATGAAAGCATTCAAATCATTCTTACATAAATACCCAAAATAATAAGCAAAGAATAGAAAAAACAATCTCTAGAGAGAGAAAGTCAACAATATATAATGAAGACATGCTCAAAGGTGATCTTTGGCTTCGATTTCCCCTTTGAACTGGAAGAAAGGAGGTTAACTCTCTATGGATCTTAAAGAGGTAGGTGTTTTACCCTTTCTCGTGTTCCAAAAATGATTCATCTTATGTTTTACCACTCAAATATCTATTTATAGCAAACATTAGGTTTCTAGCTATGTATCCAACTGTGCATCACAAAAACACCCAATTCGTGATTATAAATGGCTAAGTAAGTGGATACATGACTATGTATCTTGCAAGTCATGTTGAATTCTTCACTTTCTTGCATTTTCTTATCCTATCTTCACCCTAATCCATCTCCTTCTTTTTCCAAGAAGAAAATTGAGTTTGGACATTAAGAGGATGGCTCAAGGAATGTGCTTTTAACTCATTTTAGCTCTTGTGCTCCTAACTTCTACCTAAAACCAATTTTGAACCAAAATGAGTATCTTAAGCATTTTATAGCATTAATAACTAAGTGTTATAGAGTAAATGTATAGTCAATTAAGCACACATAAAGTTCCCCCGCACTTAGCTTTTGATCGTCCTCGAGTAAAACAACAAAATCAAAGTCGCAATCTAAACCACTTACTCGTTTTCTGTATTTCCTAAGAATAGATAGTCATGAGAAAAGAGAAATAACCTTCCAAACCATGGGCAGGAACTAAACATTAAATGCCTCTACATATGAACAATCAACAATCATTCCCTTCAGAAATTGAGCAATCTAAGGGTAGACTATGAAAAATGTATTTAAATAAGATAGATCTATAGGTACGCTCAAACATCATTCATGATTAAGACATTCCTAAACTTTTCATATCATTTAAGTTCTCTACCACTAGGATTCACATGCATAATCATAAATCAAAGGACATTTTTAAGTTTGTAATATGATCAAAGGTTAAGGTGAGATGTATTTGGGTAGTGTAGCATAAAAGCAATCAAAGCTAGTGAAGCAAGAAAAACACTCAATGTAATATTAAGCACAAAAACTAATATTCACTCAAAACTAAGTACCAAAAGCTATGATGAATACGAAAACTATGTTTTAAAGCTCAGATTTAGCCCTTCACGCTATAAACCATATGAATTATAAATCACTCGTAAAAATTGAAGATAAACAATATAGGAGTAACCCTTTAAAACAACATCTCCCTCATTCACATATTAATCAAATCACCATTTCCATACAACTTTAGGAAGGAAGACTAATCATGAATAACTTTGCAACACAAATGCATTTCCTCTTTGATAATTTTAGTTAAACATATTTTTCTTGCTTTTTTCTTTTTCCTTTTTTTTTGATTTTTCTTACTTTTTTCATATAAAAAATTGAAAGAAGCTACATCAACATTGGAATTCATTGATAAAGGATAAAATGAAATTCAAACAATTATAACCAACCCACATATATGTACACCCCTATACTTACACTCTTGTACATCCACAAACATCAATAATCATAAGGCTCCACTAGCTTTAAGGCTTGGGGTAGGAAATTTGGTTAGGTTTAATGCATGTAATGTGGTTAGCACAAAAAGAAAAGGTAAATAAAGCTCAAGGGAGCTTATCAAAAGGAAAAAATGTATCGATGGGTAGGTTATTTAGCTAATGTAACTTATGAAACAAAGAATGCCCATATCATTTTCATGTTAAAACATTTTATAAAAATATGGTCTCAAATAGAAAACAAAAGAAAATTCAAGATGTAAAGGTCATGAAGGTCACAAATAAATAAAAGACAATGAGACTAATATGGATGTGTCAGTTTATAAAGGCTCAAAATCTCACTAGCCTGTGTCTACCCACTAGTCACTACTGTTTTAAAGATAATGTTATTGAACAATCACAAGAGTAAAAATACATGCTCAAGTTACCCTAAAATTTTCTAATTAATTCACTCTGTAATTATGACTATATAGTCTTAAAAGCAATTGAAAAAGAGAAATTGTTTGTTTGGTTGATTGATTTTTAAAAACTCCTAAAAAACACATATGCAATAAAAAAGCTTTAAAAAGTGCATGAAAACTAAGATTCGTACCCCCATAATCAAAACTTACATTGTCCCTATTATAACATCAAATGTAAGAAATGAAGCATTTAACAGAAATAACAAATGTGAGAATGGAAATGAAAAGGAACAAACTTCCTTTAGGTTGCCTCCCAAGCAGCACCTTTGTTTCATATCATTTTCTCGACTCCATATTACCCTCTTCAAGTGATGCCATCTGTGTCTTCAAGCACCACCGCTTCCACATTCTCTATTTGGAAGCCTTCATAGTACAGGTTCAGGTGATTGCCATTCACTTTGAATGTCTTTTCTATTTTTAAACTTTGTATCTCTACTGCACCAAAAGGAAAGAAATGAGAAACAACAAATGGACCAACCCAACAGGAATGCAACTTACTTGTGAATAATTAGAGTCTGGAGTGATACAGAAGCACTTTCTGACCCACAATGAAGTTTTTTCTCAAGATCATCTTGTCATGAAGGACCTTGTACTTTTCCTTATATATCATCACATTTTGATAGGAGTCATTTCGCATCTCCTCCAACTCTTACAATTACAATTTTCTATGTACTCCTATGCCATCAAAACTCATATTACATCAATTTATGGCTCAATATGTCTTATATTACAGCTCCACTGGAATATGAAACAGCTTCCAAACACTTGTCTATATGGAAACATGCCGATTGGCGTCTTATAAGTAGTCCTCAAGCCCACAATGCATCTTCTAGGCTCACGATCCAATCCTTTTTATTAGGCTTAATTTTTTCCCCAGGATTGACTTAATTTCTCGATTGGACATCTCAGCTTGGCCACTGGTCTAAGGATGGTAATAGGTGGAAACCTTGTGCATGATGTGATATTTCTTGACTAGCATTTCCAGCACCCTGTTGTAGAAATGGGTTCCCCTATCGCTTATGATTACTTTTGACATCCTGAACCTAGAAAGGATGTTAGATTTGACAAAAACTGCAACAATTTTAGCGTTATTAGTTTTAATGGCTTTAGCTTCCACTTATTTGGAAACATAATTAACTGCAAGTAATATATAATTAAAACCAAAAGATGGAGGAAAAGGTCTTATAAAATCAATACCCTAAACACCAAAAATTTTATAGAAAAGAATGGAAGTTTCCGCCATTTGATTTTTACGAGACAAATTACCTAATTGTTGGCACCTGTCATATAACTTGCAAAAGATGTATGCGTCTTTGAATAATGAGGGTAGATAAAACTACTCTCCAAAACTGTATGGGCAGTCCTCTTTACCCCAAAGTGTCCTTCACATGTATACGAATGGTAGAAAGTTAAGCTCGAAGATGTCTCGTTCTCAGGCACACACCTTTTATGACTTTTTGCATAGTGCCTCTATAGATATAGATCATCCCAAAAGTAGTACTTGGCTGCATTCTTCAATTTATCCTTCTAAGCCTTTGACAAACTAATAGGTAATTTATTAGTAACTTAAAAATTCACAATATCTGTATACCAAGGTGTCAAATCGATAGAAAATAATTTTTCATATAGAAAACTCTCTTTTAGAGGGATATCATCTTCCTTTTTGATCAAGTGACTGAGGTGATCAACAACCACATTTTATGCCCCTTTCTTATCTCTTATTTCCAAATCAAACTCTTGAAGGAGGATAATCCATTTGATAAACTTAGACTTTGCTTCTTTCTCTGTGAGTAAATACCTCAAAGCTACATGATCAGAATAAACAATACCTTTAGCACCTAGCAAATATGATCAAAATTTCTCAAATGCAAAAACCATAGACACAAGTTCTTTTTCTGTTGTATAATAATTTAATTGAATTGGAATCAAAGTCTTCAAAAAATAATAAATGGCATGTGCAACTTTGCCCACTCTTTGTCCTAGAACTGCCCCTATTGCTTAATCACTTGCATCATACATGTCTCAAATGGGAGGTTTCAATCTAGAGGCCGAATTACTGGTGAAGACACTAAGAGCTCCTTGAGTTTGTTAAAAGCCTCCTTGCACTGATCATCAAACTCAAAGGAGACACCTTGTTATAGTGACTTGCACAAAGGTGAGGTTATCTTCGCGAAGTCTTTGATGAATTTGCAATAAAAACTTGCATGGCCAAGAGAAGAACAAACTTCCCTCACATTTGAGGTAAAGAAAGGTAGAAATGAGATCAATTTTATACTTGTCTAACTCTATGCCCCTAGCAGATATAACATGCCCTAACATTATACCTTGATTTACCATAAAAAGACATCTTCCTAATTAAGTATAAGAGCAAGATTCTCCAAGCATTCATCAAAGGAAGAACCATAAATACTAAAATCATCCATGAATACCTCTATGATTTTCTCAATGTACTCTAAGAAAATGCTCACCATACCATTTTTGGAAGGAGACAAATGTATTGTAAAATCCAAATGGAATCCTTTGGTAAGAAAACATACCAAATGGGAATGTAAATGTGATCTTTTCTTAATCCTTTAGTGCAATTAGGATCTGAAGATAACCTAAAAAATCCTCTAGGAAATAATAATACTCATAACCATCCAATCTTTAAAGCATTTGATCAATAAAGGGGAGGGGAAATGGTCTTTATAAGTTGCCACATTCAATTTTATATAATCAATACATACTCACCACCCAGTTTGCACACGAGTGCGAATCAACTCACCTTCCTAATTAGCCACTACCGTGATTCTAGACTTCTTTGGAACTACCTAAACTGGACTTACCCACTTACTATCAGAGATGGGATAAAGGAGCTTAGCATCGAGAAGCTTCAACACTTCATTCTTCACTACTTCCATCATTGGAGAGTTCAATTTATGTTGTGCTTGCCTTATGGACTTAGCATCCTCCTCCAACAAAATACAATGCATGCTTATAGAAGGACTAATTCCTTGACTATCTGCAATCGCCCACTCAATGGCCTTCTTATGCTCTCTCAATATATAAACCAGTTTGTCTTCTTGATTAAAAGTTAACACTATCAAAATAATGACTGGAAGGGTCTGCTTATCTCCTAAACAAGCATACTTCAGGTGGGCGGGCAATGATTTCAACTCCACATCAGGTACTACCATGTCAGAACGTAAAAGACTTCAGTAAGATTTAGGTAACTGTATAAAAGCTAGTTCATGCCTTGTAGGAGAAGTTTCCAATGACTACAAGGTAGTCGTCATCTCAATCAGCTCTTCTCCCAACTCAACATCATTATTAGCTTCTGATTCAAGGTGTTTGGTCAAGACTGCTTCTAATTGATCCTTGCAACTTTATTTAAACATTTCCTGCATTAAGGGACCAGTCACATCAACAGAGAAAACAGAATGATCATCTTGAGAGTGTTTTATTGCATAAAAAATGTTAAAATGTATTACTTCCCCATCAAATTCAATCGTGAGGGTGCCCTAATGAACATATATCTTAGTTTAGGACATGTTTAGAAATGATCTCCCTAATAAGATCAGTATTAGATTGTGCGAGGTTTCATTATTCATATCCACTTCATAAAAATCTGTATGAAATACCAACTTATTTACCTGCACTAACACTTCCTCAACTACACCATTAGCATAAGCATTGGTATGGTTAGCTAATTGTATGATAAAACTTGTCTCTTTAAGGGGCTTAAATTTAAGGAAGCGTAAATTGAACGGGGCATAACATTGATTGATTCTCTTAAATCTAGCATAGCTCTTTTAATCATAGTGTTACCAATTTTATAGGGAATAGTAAACATATTTGGATACTTATCTTGAAGATTGCAGAAACATTCTCACCCATCAATACTTTCTTGTCACCTCTTAACTTTCTTTTATTGGTACATAATTCCTTAAGAAATTTTATGTACGTGGGCACTTGCTTGATTGCATTTAGCAAAGCTATGTTTACTTATACATGTTAAAAATTCTCCTTATCTTTTTCCTCATTGACTGATTTTTCTAATCTGCTAGGGAAAGGTGTAGGATTACTTTTAACTATATTAGGGCTTTCAAAGTTTACCTTTGTGCTAGATGAGGGATTTCCTTCATTTCCTATCTCCGTCTCGATCTTTTCTTCATTAGCCATCCTCAGTGGGGTCCTCTTGGGAACCTCAAGCTCCTTTTTGCTTCTCAAGGTTACCATGCTAATGTTCCTTAGATTCACCTCAGGTTGAGATGGCAACTTCCCTCCACTTTGTGATTCGAGTCAATTTATAGCCACTGTCATCTGACCTATCTAGCTTTCCAAGTTATGGATGCTAGACTTTATATTTTGCTGGAATTGTTTGACATCCTATTGAAATTGCAGAATATTAGTGGCAAGATACTTAACTAATTCTTCTAGAGATATAACTGAGTTGGATGATGAGGCTTGTGGCCTTGATTGGAATTATTGAGCTCCTCATGGCCTATTCGAAAAGTAATTTTGTTGCCTATTGCCTTAATTACTCAAGCTTAGATAATCCCTCCTATCTAGGTTACAAGTTTGGGAATACTGGTTATATTGATTAGGAAAATTCCCTCCTGCGGCATTGACGTACTCCATACTTCCTTCTTGTAAGGTTAGGCACCCATCAGTTGGATGATTTGTATTTGTATATATTCTACACGCCTTTACCTGTTCCTATTTGACATTAATTTTTCTAACAAAAAACGTTATCTCATCTAAATGATGTTCAATGGATGAAGTACTTGCCTTATTTACGAGACAAATATCATTGTGAGTGCTAAATTGTTGAGTATTAGTGGCTATATGCTCAATTAAAATCCTAGCCTCTAGGGGAGTCTTCTCACATAGTGCCCCAAGGCTTACTGCATCTACGAAGCTCCTTTCCATAGGTAATAATCATTCGTATAAGTATTGGATAAGGAGTTATTATGATATGCTGTGGTCGGGACAACTGGCACACAACTTCTTAAAGAGCTCCCAATCTGTTATGTTGCTTTATCCCACATATCTATTTTCTTATACTAGCTGTCTTCGATGCTGGAAAATATTTCTTCAAAAATAGTCTCTTTATTTCAATCCATGTGTTCACACTCCCAGTAGGAAAATCAAATAGCCAGTCCTTTACTGCATCTTTCAGTGAGAATGGTAAAGCCCTTAACATGATTTGCTTGTCTGTTACCCTTAAAGGTTTCATACTCAAACATATCACATCAAGTTCTTTGAGATGTTTATGTGCATCCTCACCTGTAGGTCTATGGAAGTTAGGCAAAAGATGAATTAACCCAGACTTAAGTTCAAAAGTGACATGTTCAATAAAATTAGGAAAAGTAATGCATAATGGTTTTTGAGTCAAGTTTGGTGCAACCAACTCCCTTAATGTTCTCAAATTAGCCATTGTCTCTTTGAATTCAAACTCTTATTGTACTTATGGAGTTGTTCTGATTTCTCTTTGCAACCTTCTTAGTCTCCTTTCAATCTCTGGTTCATATTTTATAAGTTCTCTATGAGGAGATCTTGATTATACCATACACCAACACTAACAAACATGAAAAGATCATAAAATAACTAAAAATTTGATTATAAATATATATATAACACCAATTGAAATCAAAAGAGAAAACTAAAGCACCGTACTTCTTGTTAACAACACCAAAATTCTTGATGGATGTCAAACACACTAGAAACTAAACCTAACTTTGCACACTAAAATTTATAGCAATGAAGAGTAGAGATCTTATCCACAAGGAATATACATGTTGTTGGATCCAGTTTTTAGGATTTCTATATTTTTATTTTATTGTATTTATTTTATTAAATTATCAAGCATGAAAATAGATGAGAATTTATGAATTAGGAATTTTTGGAGTCTAATAAGGTATATTTTGAATTTTATATGGTGGTATGGATTAAAAGAA
>JAOTAY010000006.1:32364925-32380120 GCA_025629805.1 Erythroxylum baracoense | reverse complement strand
TAAATAAACTCCATAAATTTCTAATTCAAGAATTCTAATTTTTACTCATGACTAAACGCCAACAAATTCTCATTTAATAATTCTAACTTTCAAGAAAAGTTTAGGGTCCAACACTAGAGGTAGGAGGTAGAAGTGGGATACAATGTGAGCAAAAAAGTAAAGAAAAGGAAGTAGAAAAGAGTTTGTATTGGTTACAAATCAAACAAAAGGATGAGTTTTGAAAACATTAGCAGAAAACTTCAGCAAAAACTCAAGTAGCTCCATCGTGAGCACTATTCATAGATGTGAGCACTGTTCATGTGAGCATTGTTCATGGGATTGTGATTATGAGTATCTTAACTAATGAAAGTCTTGTTAATCTCCTTCATCATCTTTTCTTTCTTAAAAAACTCTAGAATAGGCTCAATCACCATTTACTAATAAACGTCCATTCAACCTATCAAGACAAGGGGCGAAGGGTTTAATTCGAAGAACACTTCCTCTATGTCTTTACATACTGAAGGGCCTATTTAAAATATCAAATTCTTTAATTGATAACTAGTTGTTAATAAAGGATTCAAGGACTTATTTGGTTTAAACAATTAGATTTGGGGCTTCTAGAGTGTTCTTGAAAAAGAGTTATACCTCCTTGCTAATTCCTTTTTAGGATGAAATGGTATTTCCATTCTACAAAATTATAGAACATATTCTATTTGAATTCCTTCTTGCTATAATTGAGTTATGGAAATGAATTATGTTTTTATCACAATTCTTAAGCTAATTAACTCTAGGTATCTCTGATCAATGAATTCTGGTCTAAAGCTGCTTTAATGTTTGATTCAAGAGTTATTTTTTCATCCTTCAATAACAAAAAATCCTCTATGTAGTTTTCTAATTTCTCCTAGATTTCTTGCAAGTGTAGCTTTGCATCAGTTACATTCATATGAATGCCCATGCCTATGTTAAGATTCAAATGCTTTAGTTCTTCCTTGATAAGATCAAGCTTCCTTATATAGATAAATGATTTATTTCCCTTGATATTATGGTTTAAACTTCTCATAATAGCATTATAGAGGCCATTATTTTTTGCAAGAAAATTATTAAACCTAAAAGAGTTCCTCTTTTTTTTTCTGATAATAGATTTTTCATAATGATAGGTAAATGATTTAATATCAAAAATTTTACAAACATAGCTTTACTATTAAGAAACTAGCTAGCCATTCTTCATTAACTAATGCCCAATCCAACTTTTTCCTAATGTGCTACCTAGTAGGTTGTTTGTTACTCCAAGTGAAAAAGTAGCCTTTTGGTTTTAAATTAGTTGCTTTTATGTTCTCAACATAGTCCTTAAATTCTTTAGAGAAATTCCCAAAACAAATGTTACCCTCATCCTTAGAATAAAGAGAGTGTTGTTGAAATCCGTTGTAATTAACTAATGAACTGATTTGGATAAGTGAATTTGCTTATTCAACTCCCAAAGTTCTTTCCTTTTAAATTCAAAATTGGATCTATACATAAAAGAGATAAATATTTTGATGTTTTTCTTGAATAATAAAATTGAAATACTTATTGGTTGGTTACTAGCTCTGATCATCTTAACCTCAACTAATCTCTTATCAAAAGCAATAATTATCCTCCCATAGTGGTGCTGCAGATGATTAGACAAAAATGCTTATTGGCTTCCTAAGCATTCCAATCTCTTCAAGTTCGTAAACTAAGCTTGGTCTCTAATAGACCAATTATTGTAGGTTTATTCTCCAATATAAAATATTTTATGGGGTAATTGACGTGCCTTATATTCTAAGATGCTACATACATATTAGGATAGTTTCAACTTTGGATCCCTTATATTCTTTTTGGTTAACTTTCTTCCGGTATCCACTTTAAATTTTTCATCCTTCGTAGGTTCTTGACAGGTATCAGTTTTTACCAAAGATTCTTTCTCATTGGTTACACCCTACCTCGTTTATTTCCTTGGTTAAGTTCTCTTGAGTTTGTCCGTCCAACCCCAATTTCCCATTTGTGAGACAGTTCTCCCTATGCTCCTCTAAATTTTCCCTAACTTGGCTATGTAAAATTGATACCATTTCCTCTTCAGCGTTATGCTTAGGGATCTCTTTGACTGCATTCAGCTTAATTTCTAGATTCCTATTGCTTGCAGCCCCGGTGGGCCCCTGCCCAGCGCCCACTTTTATTTTTTTAAAAAATTACATGTAAAAATATAATATATTTATTAAAAAATTTAAAATTTATTTTTAAATAATATCAAGGGCCCATATTTTCTCTTTCATCCTGGGCCTATAAAATTTCAGGACCGGCCCTGATTGCTTGTAAGTGTTCCCTCCTCCATTGGGTTATTAATCCCCATCAATTCACTATAGTTCCCTCTAAAAAAAATTTATAGTTAGTCTTTACTGCTAACCTTGTGCTTAAATTGGTGATTTCGATTAATAGGAAACACTAATGAAATCCTTTAATAGGGTATCATGCTCCCCTAATATCAAAATAGGGATAATGTCTGGTAACTCCTTCGTCATTTTCATACTAACATATACTCTTATGTACCATATTATGTTCCTCAAGGTAGTATTCTCGTTCATACAATTTTTTTTACAAATGAAACTCGCTAATCAACTTAAGCCTTTGGTAGTCCAATAATTCAAAAGAACCCTATGCATATTTATCTAGATTGGAATATTTTCCTATTTAACAACTTTTAAGCTTATACTTGGCTTTTATGGCTAAATGAAGATCAAATTGTTTTGACCATGACTAGAACCCACTTCTACTATCTTTTTAGCATTGATCTCTGCACTAAATTTGAACAAAATGAGATTATGTTATATTAATAGTGCCTTGCTCAAACCTCTTCCTTTCTAAAGTTTCTGGGCCTAAGAGTTAATGATAGGGAAAGGACTTGGAAAGAAGTTGACTAAAGTTAAAGACCAACTTTTTGCTCCTTCTTTCAAAGTTTCCCTGTTTAAAGCTATAAGAGCTCAAATCTGACATAATTGGACAATAAAATTCTGGATAGGTGTTCAAGCTTTCTCCTAAGACCTTTCTCCAGTTCATCAGTGGATAAACGTAGTAAGGAGGGTCTAAAGGTGTAGTCTGGTTTCACTAAGAACTAAATGGGTTGGTGACATAAGAAATGGTAGACAAGCCTAGGGTGGTGGGTAAGAGAATTGTAGAAATATGGTTTGTGCATTCAATAAATTTTGTCATTCCATTATTGGGCAGAGAGCCTAAAACTAAAGGAGGAAGGAGTAGCGCTACGAAAGAACATTAATTCAGAAAGTAGTTACAAAAAATGATAACCAAAACAGGAGCAAGATATTGAAAGCTTAAAAGGACCAAAAGGTCCTTAATGAACCCTCTTCTTCCAATAAGCGATAAAGCTTTAATAGAGAGTTGATTAGATAGATGAGGAGAGCAATATCACAAAGAAATACCAGAAAGGGGAAAAGAGTCACTGAAGCTAGAAAGAGACCTATACTAATCAGAAAGGGAAGGAATGTAAGAAACTGCAAGTTAGGAGGAATGAAAGAGCTCTTGAGAATCCAAACCCTCTCTATTAAGCGACCATTTTACCACAATAGCTTAAGCTGTTGTGTAAGACTAACTTAATTGATTTTATATATTCGCTAACACACCCCCCTCAAATGAAAGCCCTTTGGACTTGAAACTTGCACAGGCCTACTATACCTTGTGTTGAATTAATTTGATGACAAGCAGGTGGATGGTAGGATTTGAACTCAAGACCGTTTGGTCATAAAGGCTTTGATACCATATTAAGCAACCATTTCACCACAATAGCTTAAGCTGTTGTGTAAGGCTAACTTAATTGGTTTTATATATTCGCTAGCACTCTCTCTCTCTAAAATAATATCTTTCAACTTTCTCGATATTAAATTAGATTAACCTATTCATTTCTTAAGTAAATTAAATTTATGTTTTAAATAAAAATTCAATTTGATTTGAATACTATTTTCAAGTTCAAATTAGTAACAATTTCAAATTATTTTGAACTATGTTTAATAAAATTTAGTTGAAAACATTTTTTTATCAAATGACTCTTCTTACTTATTACAATTTAGAAAACTCCCTTTTCAAAATTCAATAATTGAGACATTCTAATCTAATTAAAAAATCATTTTTAATTTAATTAAAAATAACCTTTCTCTAGTTAGAAATTTGTTTTCCAATATTAAAGGAAGCAACTTTTAAAATTATATAAAGTATTTTAAAATCAATTAAGATTAATTTCTTAATTAATTAGAAAATTATTTCTTAATAAATTAAAAATATTTTATAAAATACTAAATAATGTTCATTTTTCTTAATTAATATCTTAAAATTGAATCAAAATAAATATATTTTCTAATAAATCAAGAAAGATATTATTTAGGTTAATAAATTTTTTATAAAATAGAATAATAATTCTCTAAACCAATAATAAGCTTAATTAATTTCAATCAAATTGAAATAATTTATTTTAGTTAAGAAATATCTTTCTTAATTACTTAAGAAAATAATTTCTTAATCTTAAGGAGTTTAATTAATTACTTCTGATCTAATTAAAATATATTTAATTCTAATTTAAGAAATAAAATTTTAAGTTAGAAAATAATATAATTATTAATTTTAGTCAAATTATTAAAAAAATAGATATAATTTTATAATTGATTTAAATTTCAAATTAATTTCAAATATCATATTTGGAATTAGGGTTATTTTATTCAAGTTAGGAATATGGTATTTAACAACTAAACAAACTTTGTTTTGACTTCGAATCACACTAACTCAACAACCAAATAATCCTTATTTCAGATTCTTAGGTTAAAACAATCTTATTGCCAAACATACCTAATCCATTACATAAGATATCTTATCTTAGTTATCATCAACTTTAGGAAACCCTAAAGTTAAAGGAAAACCCTAATAGCTGCCACCCTTATCCAAGCCATTAACCACTACCAATGCTATACTACCAATTGCCACTAGCTAAACTGCTACCTTAAGCTGCCACAAAATTACCATTAACTAGTTTAGAGATAGTTAGTGAGACCATTACGACTGCAATTCCACTAGCACAACGCATCACTCCATGCATAACAATTCAAATAACAATAAAAAACTTGATTTGTGTTTTTAAACTATGTTAAAGATCAGCCAGGCAAAGGTACCTATCATTTGTATAAAATGGTCTAGTAAGAGGACCGATCTCACGAAGACTACAAGTATTAGTACTAATCATTTTTTTATTATATAATTTAACAAAACAAATGATAAGAGAGGATTAATTGAACTAAAATTACTAAAACTATATTATTTCTCAAGATATGCAATCCTTACCCTTAAGTTAATTGATTGAATTCTCTTTCTAATCAAAATTATCAAGAATGCATTAGCTCGTCCTATGAATTCTCATAATAGATTTAACTCTAACCTAGAAAATTTATATGGCCGTATCTATATGATTCCATATAACTCTTGTTATTTATGTCACGATCTATTCATACATATGATTATTTAATTCCTGTATATGAAATTTGAAATTGAATTAAATGCTAGTATACTTCAATTCAACCTCAATAAGTAATCATCAATAATTCATAATAAAACCTAAGTTATTCATTAAATTAAAGAATCAATTTAAATAAATAGTTCTAGGATTCATCTTATCTAGATTTATCTCAATGTAGTTTATACAAAAATTAAAAAAATTACTAATAACAACCGATAAAAGAAATAATTCTCATAGATCTTGAAAGCTTGATGTTCTTTGCGTAAATCTTGATGGAATCTCCTTTATTTCATCTAAAGTTACTCATTTCTTGTCTCAAGCACCCCAATTTGTCTACCTAATGACGTGTTATGATGTAACTCCTAAAAGCTACCTTTTTCTTACAAAATCCTAAAAATTCAATTTGTCTCAACCAACTTAGGCCTAACACAAACCCATATTAGTCTCGTATTCCTATCTTTTATATATTTGAAACACCCTTAGAATTTTAAGACATCTCGACCAACATAAGTCAAATATAGATGATAGATGCATATTTGACTATAAGAGATATGATATGATAGAAGGCTAAATCAATGAAAATTCAAAGTTAACATCAAAAGAAATATGATAGAAGGCTATATCAAATCCAAACTCACAAGAAGATTCAATAGAATAGGAAAGGAGATTTAAAATTACGAACTCTTTGTTTTTTATTAGTTTTTTGCATGTTTATATTTGACTTCACTTTCTATTATAAGTAACTAAATGCTTTTTAGTGTCTAGGTGTGATGAACCCCAGTTTGTGATTTATGTCTTAATCTTTTATTCATTGTAATTATTTTGACTGATTTATTGAGATGCAATTATGAGTTTCATACTTGTTCTATTATATCCAGAATATTAGTGCATGATTTGATTTCATATAATTGATTGAGAAATCCTTTATATGAATAGATCTACAACAATTGAAAAGGGTTGATTGTAAACCTAGAGATAGGTTGACATAAATCCTCTAAATTAGGGTCAAACTTAATAGCGAAATTCATAAATGAATAATGCAATCCTAGGGGTTTTAACTAGTAAGATTTATGTTAATCAACCGATGGATTAGTTATTAGTAGTCTCAAGAGAGTTGTTAACATAATATAGGAATTTTCACGGACCAATAATCAATGAATAATTACATGATAAGAGGTTAATTATTTAATAATTTTTACTGGGATTCATCGCCTAGACACTAATCTTTGATATTAATTTTTCTAAGTAATTTCCTTGATCTTCTGCATTCATTATTGTTTCCAATTTTAGTTTATTTGTTTAAGTTTTGTTTTTAATTAAAAACCAAACATCCAATTCGTAAGCTAGATAATAGGAGAAGGGTAATTACTAATACTTACTATCTTCATAAGATCGACCCGTACTTGCTTGTACTAGCTATAGGTACATCGTGCACTTGTTGTTAATTTAATATTGATATAAAAATATCAAGTTTTTGGAGTCATTGCCAGGGATGGTAATATTATGAAAACATCAATTTATTACTCTAGCTTTTTATTTTATTATGTTTTATTCTTGTTTTTATTTTACATTATTTTACTTCATTAATTTGTTTGTTTTTCTTTCTTTTTTTAGACTTGGACTCTTGGTTAGTTTATGACCCAGGGCTTCTGAGAGCTTGACAGATAGAGATTGAAAGAATAATGCACAAGAATCTTTGAAGGACACAACTATGGGAGTTTAAGTTAGATCGTCAAATAGAAGACTTGAGTGGTTAAGTAAACACTGAATAATTGTTCAACATGGCTGACCAACTGAGAACTATGTTTGACTATGCTATACCAGACTTGACTGTTACAAAGTCCAGCACCGTGAGACCGATTATCAATGCTAACAACTTTGAGATAAGGCCGAGCATCATCCAGATGGTAAAACAGGTAGTCCAATTCGATGGACCTAGAGATGAAGATCTGAATGCGCATATCTCTAATTTTCTAGAGATTACAATACTTTTAAAATTAACGAAGCTAATGATGATGCTATCAGACCACACTTATTCCCATTTTCTTTAAAAGACAAGGCCTAACAATGGTTGAATTCGATGTCACGCTCTTCACTGACTTCATAGGAACAAGTGGTAGAGAAGTTCTTGTTAAAGTATTTTCCACTGGCAAAGATTGCAAAACTAAGGATTGACATCTCCTCATACTCCCAAGTTGAAGCAGAATGAGATAAATTCAAGGAGATGTTGAGACGATGCCCACACCATGGTATACCACTTTGGATGCAAATCTAAATGTTTTACTATAGGCTAAATCAATGTACACGATTGTTTATAGATGTAGCACCTAGGGGAACAATGAACAAAAAGACACTAAAGGTGGCCCAAGACTTAATATAACTCATGGTGATGAACAATTACCAGTAGTGCTCGTTTAAAGCATGAACCAATAAACCAATGGGGGTGTATGAAATGGACGCAATGGCGAAGTTAACGAGCTAAGTGGAGGCCTTGAGTAGAAAGAAAGATAGACTTACAATAGATACATAAGGTTGAGTTATGAAATGCAAGGTGTGCGAGCTAGATCATCAAGGACAAGATTATCAATCAGTTTAGCCCTAGCATTTGGACTATTTAGGGAATGCTCTTAGACCCCAAAATAATCCATATAGCAACATCTATAATCTAGGTTGGAGGAATCACCCTAAATTTTCTTAAGAAATCATAGTCAAACGAGAAACAACCCTCAGCCTAGATTCCAGCAACAAGCACCTCAACCTAAAAAGCCTAGTATGGATGAGATGATAAAGTAATTCATTCAGGAATCAAGGGTGAAACATAAGAAACAATAGGCTTCTATACATAATTTGGAGATTCAACTTGGCCACCTGGGAATGATATTAGCTAAAGGCAAAACGGGAATTTGTATAGTATCATTGAGTCATATCCTAATGAGCATATGAAGGCAATCACCCTTAGAAGCTAAAAGGATCTATAAGCAAATAACATAACCCAAAATGAAGAGGAGGATCACAATAAAACTCAAGAGAAGACCAAAGATATAAGGAATCCTCCAAAAGTGAAGGAATTTCACCCCACGATACCATATTCACCAAAGTTGAAGAAAGATCTCATGGACGAGCAATTTGGTGAATTCCTTAAACTATTCAAACAACTTCATATTAACTTACCGCTTGTTGAAGCTCTTGGCATAGCTACTATCTAACAAGAAGAAGTTGGAGGATTTGGCTATAGTGAGATTAAGTAATGAATGCTCAACGATCTTACAAAACAAGTTACTGGAAAAGCTTAAAGATCCAGGGAGTTTTACTATCCCTTATTTTACTGGTAATTTGTCAATAAAAAAAGCTTTAGCTAACTTGGAAGCTAGCATTAATTTAATCTCATATAAATTATTTAAAAAATTGGGGTTAAGGGAACCCAAACTTACTAGTATGAGTGTTTAATTAGCTGATAATTTTGTTAAATATCCTAGGGGTATCATTAAGGATGTACTAGTAAAAATTGATAGGTTTATCTTCCCAATTGACTTCGTTATACTTTATATGGATGAAGATATAGAAGTATCTTTTATTTTAGGACGTCCCTTCCTAGCTACAGCTATAGCCATTATTGATGTTAGTGATGGTAAACCAGTTCTTAAGGTGCAAAAAGAAAAGGTCACTTTTAAGATATCTGATGCTATAAGACGTACCCTTGATTACGATGATTCCTGTTATTTTATTGATATTAATGGCTATGTAAATTCAGACATTATGTAAGAAATTGTGTCTAGTAATGTGCAGGAATTGTCTATGACTTAAGATGAGGATGAAAATGAGGCTAATAATCCTTTTATTACAAAGAAAGAGATTGAAGAAATAAATACAAATACAAAGACAAGGTTAAAACCTCCATAGAAGAACCACCATAGTTTTAGTTTAAGACACTCCCTAATCATCGTGAATATACGTTTCTTAAGAAGAATTCAAAATTACTAGTAATTATTTCATCAACTTTAGATGTCGATCAAAAAGAAAAATTTTTAAGTATGCTTAAGGAGCATAAAAGGGCTATCGCATAGAAGATCTCCGATAGTAGAGGGATCAAATCTTCTTTTATACACACAAAATTTTAATGGAGGAAGAGTTCAAACCTATGGTGCAACCTCATAAAAAGTAAAATCCAAAAATAAAGGAAGTGGTAAAGGAAGAAGTAATTAAACTCCTGGGTGTTGGACTAATCTACCTTAATTTTGATAGTCCTTGTGTGAGTCTTGTGCAAGATGTACCAAAGAAAGGAGGAATGATGGTTATATCCAATGAAAAGAACAAGTTGATTCCTACGAGAAATGTTACTAGGTGTAGAGTATTCATCGACTATATAAAGTTGAATGATGCAACTAAAAATGATCATTTCCTTTTGCCCTCCATAGATCAAATGTTGGAACGGCTAGCAGGACACATTTACTAGTGCTTCTTGGACGAATTTTTGGGATACCTTCAAATACCCATTGCTCCGGAAGATTAGGAGAAGACAACATGCATGTGTCCCTATGATATGTTTGCTTACAAAAAGATGCCTTTTGGATTGTGCAAGGAACTTGCTACATTTTAGAGGTGCATGATAGCCATCTTTGATGTTCTAATAGAGGACATAATGGAGGTATTTATAGACTATTTTCTTGTTTTTTATGATTCATTTGATTTATGCCTCCATAATTTGAAAAAAATGTTAGAAAGATGTGAGAAGACAAATCTAGTGCTAAACTAGAAAAAAAAGTCATTTTATGGTATAAGAAGGTATAGTTCTAGGCCACAAAATTTCTCACAGGGGTATTGAGGTAGATAAGGCTAAATTTGAAATAATAAAGAAACTACTACCCTCTTCCTCAGTTGAGGCTATAAGAAGTTTCTTAGGTCATGTGAGATTTTATAGAAGATTTATTAAAGACTTTTATAAAATTGCCAAGCCCTTAACTAAGTTATTAGAGAAAGACATACCTTTTACATTTACTAAAGAATGCTTACATGCTTTTAACCTTCTAAAAGAAAAGTTGACTAAGGCCTCAATTATGGTTGCACCAGATTTGAATTTACCTTTTGACCTAATGTGTGGTGCAAGTTATTTTGCAGTAAGTACAGTACTTGGACAATGAAAGGAAAAACACTTTCACAGTTTACTATGCTAGAAAGACTTTGATAAATGCTCAAGAGAATTACACTACGATAGAAAAGGGGTTACTAGCAATGGTTTTCACGTTTGATAAATTTAAATCTTATCTAGTTTTGTCTAAAGTTGTTGTTTATACTGACCATTTTGCATTGAAATACTTGCTGAATAAATCGGTTGCCAAACCTCGATTAATTAGTTGGATTGTACTGTTGCAGGAATTTATTTAGAGATTATGGATAATAAAGGAGCTGAAAATCGAGCAACAGACCATCTATCTCACTTTGAAAATCTGAATTTGGAAAAACTGAATGAAGAAGGCATTGAAGATGCCTTCCTAGAAAAGTGCTTCTATAATTTAGAGGAGGTGAGTAAGGTTAAAACTCCTTGGTTTGTAGATATTGCAAATTATTTGATAGCTAAGATCTTGTCGAAAGGTTTGTGTTATCAGTAAAAGAAGAAATTCTTTACTAATTTGACATACTATTTTTGGGAAGATCCATATCCATTTTATATTTGTGCAGACCAAATAGTGAGGAGATCTGTACTTTACTCTGAGGGGTGGAAGATTTTACAACATTGTCTTGTTGTACCTACCAAAGGGCACCATAATGCAAGTAGGACACCTCAGAAGATCCTAAAGTCAGTTTTTTATTGACTGTCAATTTTTAAATATTCCCAAAGGTATGTAACTCTATGTGATAGATACTAACAATTAGGTAATGTCTCTTGTCAGGATGAGCTACCCCAAAAATTTTATTCTTGTCTATGAAATATTTGATATTTGGGTATTGATTTCATAAGTCCATTCGTAACTTCATTTGGTAATAGATATATCCTAGTAGCTACTGATTATGATTATAAATGGTTGGAAGCATAAGTTTTACCCACAAATGATGTCAGGGTTGTCGTAAAATTCCTTAAAAGTTTATTTTCTTATTTTGGCACACCTAGGGCAATTATTAATGATAGGGGTACACATTTTTGTAATGCGTAATTTGGAAAATTACTTAAGAAGTAAGAAATTACTTATAAGATTGCCACCCCATATCACCCTCAAACTAGTGGCCAAGTTGAGGTATCTAATAGGGATTTAAAACAAATTTTGGAGAAGATTGTAGAACGTTAGAGGAAGGACTGGTCAATTAAGTCATATGATGCTTTATAGGCTTATAAGACAATATATAAGACACTGATTGGTACTACACCCTATAAGTTGATCTATGAAAAAGCATGTCATCTACCTGTTGAATTGAAACATAAAGCATATTGGGCTATTAAACTAATAAATTTCAATCTTCAATGTGCAGGCGAAAAGAGAAACTTTTAAATTAACGAATTGGATGAATGACAACTGATGGCTTATGAAAATTCCAAAATCTACAAGGAAAGAGCCAAAAGTTTTCACAATCGAATGATTAAGCAATAACGAAAGTTTAAGGAGGGAGATCAAGTTCTCTTGTTCAATTTCACTTAAGATTGTTTCCTAATAAGCTTAAATAAAGATAGTTTGGACTATTCATTTTGGAGAAATTATTTCAGCGTGACGTAATCGAGGTATGTCATCTGTAAAAAGGTACTTTTAAAGTTAATGACCATCGAGTGAAGTTATATCTTGAACGTGAGCTCAAAAATAATACCAAAAGTAAACCAAGCCACCTTGAGCATAAAAGGTATGTCGAGCTAAAAACGTTAACTAAGCGCTATGTAGGAGGCAACTAAGAATTAAGATGTATTGTCATTACACTATTTTCTATTTGCATATTTCTTGTTTATTTATTTTTATGTTATTTTTATTTTCTTTTGTTGATTTTATCCCTTTATCTTCATATCTTGCAAGGACGTTAGTCTAATATTAGATGGATAATTCCAAAATCAAAATCAGAAAAGCTTATTACTTAGGGAAGTACTAAAAACTCCATTGTCTCACTTATTTTTATATGCATATATTGTGTACATTGAGGACAATGTATAATTTTAAGTGTGGGGAAGGGGTTAATGATTTTCTTAAGCTTATTATAATCTTTATTATTAAATTTATGAACTAATATCTTGAATTAATTGAAATTTGTCTATAAATACTTGAAATTATTATTGAATACTGATTTGAATTAGTATTCAAAAGAATTATTGTTAAAATAAAATTGCTATTATAAGTCATATTTTTAATAGTCATTAAGATAGCCCAATTAAATGAAATTGAATATTATTTACAAACACATAACCAATTTTTTTGTGAGCTTTTTAGCCTAAGAGTAAAATTCATAAAATTTTTAGCTCTTTTAATTCTTTCATTTTTGTTATCATGCATAGTTAAATAATTCTAGAACTTGCTTTTGTTATACATAATGAAATCATATGTTATTAAATTAGAAGCATCGAAATGATAAAGTCACTTGGATTCAACAATCTGTTTTATAACCTATTTCTTTGATAATTACTTTACCATAATTTATCTTTAGGAATAATCAAGTTTGACCTTTTGCCTTTTTCATTGTTTATAACCCATATGATTAACCTTTGTCCTATTTTCTTTAAAACCTTTTTATTGTTTTAAAACTTGAAATTTTGAAAGGCCTAAAGATTATTGTGATTCCATTTTAAATAAAAACAACCATAGAAGAATTATGGTTAAGTGTATAGTACCAATGGATTTATAATGAATAAACTTACGTATATTGTGAACAAGTTTCATGTAATGTTCTCTTTTGAAAATTTCCTTCAAATTTTTATCATAATTTTATCATCCCAACCATACCTTACCTAAGCCCCATTACAACCTTTATAAAGATCTTTTGATTTTTGTTTCTAGTTTATACATAAGTGGCAGAGATATGAAAATATTACAAGCATATGGTAAAAGTTCTATTATGCATTGATTGAGAATTTGATATTTTTGACCCTAAAAACTTGAGTGTATTGAGTGAAATCTTAGTGAGGTTATAAAGATTTATACGTTTGATTTTAATGAGATTATTGACATAATTATTATTCATATTAACTTATAAAGTTAGCTTTAGGATAATTTGATTCTACTTGTATGTTAATTTGATCAGTATAATATGATGACTTAGAGTATGGATGGACAAGTAAAATTAATAGAGGATGTATGTTATAAAGTTGATAATTTAGATTACAATTTACTTGAGGATAAGCAAAAGCCTAAGTGAGGGGATGTTTGATAGATGCATATTTGACTATAATTATACACCTATATTTGATGTATTTTCCTTAATGTTTTGTAGTTTTGTTGTATTTTTGGTATTTAATTCTCTTCAAGTGCATTTATAGGTTATAATTGGCTTCATGGACTAAAAGGAGAATTTGAATGAAATTGTGGCATAAAACAAAGTTTTGAAGCAGTTTAGTGATACACGGTCGTGTGTGTGCTGGTGTCAGTCTTAGTGCTTATGTAAATTTGCAAATTTAGGTGTTTTTTATTATACACAGTCTCTTATACACCCGTGTATCAAACTGTGTATGTCTAAGAAACCCTAAATTTTACTATAAAAGGATGTGAGCAGAGGCAAATAAAGGAGAGTCGAAGTTAGCAGTAGACTTGAGATGTAAGAAACTTAGAGAGGTAACAATTTTGATCCAGGAATGAGGAAAACACGAAGTTAACATCAAAAGAGATTCGATAAAAGGCTACATCAAATCCAAACAAGCAAGAAGATTCAATATAATAGAAAGAGAGATCTAGAATTATGAATTCTTTGTTTTCTATTAGATTTCTACATGTTTATTTTCATTTTCATAAGTAATTAAACACTTTTTAGTGTCAAGGTGTGATGAACCCTGGTTTGTGATACAATATGTCTTAATATTTTATTCAATGCAATTATTTTGATTGATTTATTGAGATTTAATTATATGTTTATTCTTGTTCTATTATATCCAAAATATTATAGCATGATTTGATTTCATACAATTGATATTGAGAAATCCTTTGTATCAATAGATCTACTATAATTGAAAGAAGTTGATTGCAAACCTAGAGATAGTCGACATAAATCTTCTGAATTAGGGTCAAACCTAATAGTAGAATTCATAAATCGATAATGCAATCCAATTAACCAAAAAGATTTCTGTTAATCAATCGATGGATTAGTTGTTAGTAGTAAAGAAATGGATCTCATACAGTATTGGTCGTCAGCCGGTATGAAACAAGTGTAAATAGTACCAAGTTTAAATACCAATCGGTACTGGCCAGTAGTAGTCGGCACCGAAAATTTTGAAAAATATAAAGACTAAATTGCAAAATTTTCAAAAAAAATTTAAAATTTACCCTTCCTGCCTCTCTCTCTCCCCACCCCTTTTTTTCAAAGCTTTTTTAATTTGTTATTTAGTTAAATTTTTACTGTGATTTTTTAATTTTTATTTTTAAAATAAAATAAATATTTTATTATTAATAATAATTATACTTTAAATACATTATTTTATTTAAATTTATTTTAATATTTTATATAATATTTATTAATAAAGTATTAATAAAAATATTTTATTTTTAAAAATAAATAATTTTAAAATTATTATT
>JAOTAY010000006.1:32348876-32364825 GCA_025629805.1 Erythroxylum baracoense | reverse complement strand
TATTATTTATATGTGAAATATATGAAAATTATTGTTATTTCATATTAATTGTGATTATTATTTATTATTTTGATTTTTGGAGACAGGGTTAAAAATTCAGGACTATTTTGCAATTTTTTTAAAAACTCAATGACTATTTCATAAATTTAAAAAATTTCCCAAAATGGTACCCGATATTAACCGGTACCAGTATAGTACCGTACCAGAACCCAATTTGGTACCAAGTCCGGTACGGTATTCATAAAATTGGTTAGTAGTCTTGAGATAGTAGGGATATCAATAAGTCAGGCTGAACAATTTTGGCATGTGGCTCAGTCAACCTGGGCCAAAATCAAGCCAGGCTGGGCCAGGTCAAAATTGACATTCCTATGAGAGAGTTATTAACATAATATAGGAATGATTTTTAGGAGGATTCATCACTTAGACACTAATCTTTGATATTGATTTTTCTAAGTAATTTCCTTGGTCTTCTTCTTTCATTATTGTTTCCAAATTTTTTTTAAGTTTTATTTTTAATTAAAAACCAAACATCCAATTCGTAGGCTAGATAATAGGAGAAGGGTAATTATTAATACTTACTGTCTTCGTGGGATCGACCCATGCTTGTTTGTGTTAGCTATAGCTATGTTTTGCACTTGCAGTTAATTTAATATTGATATAAAGAAAAATATCAATCAATAGACCTGCATGGCCCTATGTTTCTCTCCTACAAAATATTCTTGAGCTACAAAAAAATTACTATCAACACGGGTCCAAAACATAGAACTATGTTGGACTTATGTTCTATAGCAGGTTCCATGTTGATGCCCTTATGTTGGACCCGTATTCCTCCAAATTCCTATCAAAATTTCTCCAACCTAGCCACGTTTGATCAATTTGTTCTCTATTTATTGGGGAGCTAAAAAAACAAACTCTATAAAAAATATAAGCCGTATTAAGTACCAAATATAATAAAAATTATCCAATCTTGATGCGTTTAATGTCATGCTAAAAACATAACCCAATTAACACTTATCAAATTCCACCACGCTTAAACATTTGCTTGCCTTTGAATAAATCAATTTTATCATTATTAACTTAACTAAATGATAACTTCAGGAAAGAATTTAGCAAATCAACCAAACCAATTGAGACTCTCCATTATTCATTCAATTGTAAAGTTCATCGATTTGTTAGGCATTTAGCTACTTGCGTCAAATCATAAATCAATTCATTTTAACTCTACAATCTTCCAAACTTTAACTCAATCTAGAAAATTCAACTTAATGAATAAAGTAAACATGTACGAGAAAGATGCTTCAACTTTTAAGCTTTTTTATACCCCTTATTAAAAGAAAAGCAATACACTGACCTTAAATTAACATAAGAGCATTTAGAGGCTTGTTTGAAAAGTCAAATAACCTTTTATTGTGACAATAAATACCTTATCACAAATACTCTCAGTTACTTAATTAGGTATTATTTTAAATAACTATTAGTACCACTCTTTAATATCAACTTGTTTACTTTAATTTAAAGCTAATGGAGTGAATTTATTTTACCCTCACTTATTTGCGTACTTTTTTATTTTTCTTCTTTGTTGTGGGATACTAAAAATACTTTAAAAAGAATTCTCTTTTAACTCAATTATATGTTTGAATTACATATAAAGAATCATGGTATAAATCAAGTAACCATTTTTAAAATTAATAGAGAAAATTAAAATTAACTTAATCATTAATGCTCATGACTATCTAAACAAATCAATTCATAAAAACAACTAAACTTATAATAAATTGTCTCAATCATTTTTTTTGCAATACTCAATTTTTTCCAAAATTATGCCCTATTAAACTAATTATAACAAAATTAATAAGCATAACAAATTAATTCCATAATTCCTCCATACTTAAGAATTTGCTTGCACTCAAAGAAGTCAATTTTATCAATCTTAACTTAAATAGGTTGTAGCTTTGGGAAAGAATTTAATAAATCAATCACATCAATCAAGACTCTCTATTATTCATTCAACTACAAAGTTCATTAATTTGTTAGGAATTAAACTATTTGGATCAAATCATAAATAAATTCAATTCAATTACATATTCTTTTAAACCTTAAATGAATCCATAAAATTCAACTTAATTCAAAAAATGATCATACACGAAAAAGATTATTCAACTTTCAAATGTTTTTATACCCTTATTAAAAGAAAAGAACAATATTGACTTTAAATTAACATAGGAGCATTTAAAGGCTTATATGAAAATTCAATTAACCTTTTTGATGCAAGAGCAAATAGCTTATTATAAATACTCCTAATTACTTAATTCAGTCACCATTTCAAATGACTACTAGCTTCACTCTTTAACTTTAACCTTTTTACTTGATTTGAAGCGAACTGAGTGAATTTATTTTATGCTTACTTATTCACATATTATTTTGTGGAAAACTAAAAGTGCTTAAAAAGAATTCACTTTTAACTCAATTTTATATCCAAATTACACAAAACAAATTATAAAGCAAATTAACTATCTATTTTTTAAATTAGTGGAGCAAATCAAATTTAACTTAATCATCAATGTTCAACTATTTGCCTAAACAAGTCAATTTAAAACAACCAAAACTTATAATGAATTATCTTAATTAATGTTCTTTCAATGTTAAAAAGTTTTCCAAAATTAATCCATATTATGCTAATTATAACAAAATTAGTAAGAACAATAAATGAATTCGCTCCTCCACAATTGAGTTAAATATTATTCTCAATGTACACAACATATAAGAATAATAAAAAGCTAGAAAATAAGGGAAAAGAAGGAAATTAAGATAAATGGTACTCACTTGATACATAAAAGCTTACTATCTGCAATTTGGGAAGTACAAATTGGCAATGAGTATCATGATCCAATAGTGAAAGAATATCAAAACGCACTTAAATCCATAACTTCAAACTACTTTTAACTTAAAACACATCTAGTAAAAATTTACGTCATGTAAAAAATAATAAAAATAATGCTAAAGCTCCCGAAAGCTACTAAATTAAAATAAATACTCAAAAATCATTGGATTGCCTCCTAACAAACACTTCTTTATAAATGACTTAGCTGAAATCCTTACTTAATTCTAAGCAACAAGCTCATCATCCTCTAAATATTTCACATGCTTTAATGAATTAGGGAGATGGCTCCTAAAAAAAACTTCTTTATAAGTGATTTAGTTGAAATCCTATAGGCTCATTAACCTCCAAATATTTCTCATGCTCCAATAGGGATATCCATCTCCTTTTCTTTTATTTGCATAATTTAATTATCTATTGGATCCTTTGTGATTATATTCTGCATAGCATTAGAAAGTTCAATATCAATCATATCTAAATAGAAATGAGTATCATCTTTTTTAATGGGATGTCTCATGACTTTAGATATCTTAAAACCTACTTCCTTATCCCCTACACTTAGGATTAATTTCTCATCATGCACATTTATCATAGATTTAGCAGTAAATGAGAAAGTTATCTTAAGATCAAGGGAACATTCTTTACTTAAAGTAACCGCTAATAACTATTTAAACCTCTTCTTATTAGAAAGAAGATTCTTTAAGTACTTGACATATTTTAGCATATCTACAAAAATTCCAATATATAGATTGTTAAGATGTTATTATTTTAAAAGCTCTAAAAACTTACCAAATTTATTTTGCTTGAGTATAAATTATTCTATTGGTACTCTTTCAATACTTTCTTCTCTCCAATCCTTAAAGTCAATGCATTCATTTACACCCTCAGGTTTAGCTCGGTGTTTCTAGGCAAAGTAATTAGATACCTTTCAAATACAGGCTTAAGAAGATGTTTGATATGATTTTCCAAATTTGTGGATGGAGACTTGTTGATCTAAAGAGATGCTTCAATACTTTAGAATTGAGCCTTAGATAAAGTATTTGCTTCTCATGAGCTCCTCATGACTTAGCTTACCTTTTTTTTTGTTGCTTAGTTATAGGTGGAGTACGTTGCCTCTATCGTCTTTGATTATTCCATGAAAAGTTAGGATGGTTTCTTCACCTCATATTGTAGGGATTACTATAAGGCTTATTTTGAGGAAAGTTCCTTACAAAATTAACATACTTGGTTGGTTGTCACATGCTATTAGGTGTTTGATACTTATGGTTAGGGTGTCCACTACTAAAATGTCAGAACTTATTGCTTATGTATGTTGAGCTACCAAAATCATAATATCAATGTTCTTGCTTATGCATGTTGAGCCACCAAAATCATAATATCAAACTTCTTGCTTAAAGCTTCCAACTTTACCTTTAATGTTATTAGTACATTGAAATTATGAATATAATTTGGTTCTAATTTTGGTCTCTAGTTCCCCATTGTTAATTATTCGTAGTTATGTTGCAGTTCTTTAAGAGTATTAAAGCTAGTAATCCCACCTAAAGATACATCAATTAATTGCTTATATTGGTAACTCTATTCACTATGAAATGTATGCATTTGTAATCCCAAATTGAGTTTATTGCATGGTTACTTCTTTAGTAACTCCTACCTTTTATAAGTATCATATAATGTCTCTCTTTCTACTTGTTGAAAGAAAAAGATGTCATTCTTGAGCATTATTGTTTGCATTAGAGGAAAATACCTAGGTGGAAACCTTTCAACAACACTAACCAAGGTGGTAATAAATCTAAGCGACAAAGATTTAAGCCATAATTTAACTTTTTTCTGTTAATAAGAAAGGGAAGACCTCATCTAAATAACATCCTCCAGAACTCCAACATTATTTTTGAAAGTATCATATATCTTCAAGAAGTTGGTAACGTGTTCATTTGAATCCTCATTTACTAAGCAATCAAATTGTATAAGTTGTTGAACCATATGAATCATGTTAAACGTTATTGGTCCTTAATAGCACCTAAAAGGGGGAAGAAATAAATTAGGTTTATAGAAAATTAAAAATTATTCTCTAACTAATAGATGTAATTTGAAGAAACAATATATGATAAAGAATTTAATGTAAACTAGTAGAATAATTAAATAAAAATTTAAAGAGTATAAGGAACAAGAAATACAAACCTATTTATTATATGATGAAAGATAATGCTTGCCTATATCTATTCTCTAAGATACTTATTAGAATTTTCATTAAGTCTCTTCTTTTAATAAAGCAAAGATGAACCTTCTTACAATAATCTTATTTTTCATGAGTAAAAAACAACACTTCTTACAATCTTTCTCTAAAGTCAAGATTAATCCCTCTTACAAAAGAATTTACAACTCAATAGATATGACTTGATCATTTTGATAAAGATAAATGACTTACTTACTAAAATTGAGACAATGAATTCTCAAATTTTGAAAAAAAACCATAGAAATATGTGTATAAAAACACCCTAAATACTTTTTAAAACTAAAATCAATAAGAAACATATATTTATAAAGTTTCAAGATCTACTCTAGCCATTAGTAGACCAATGTAGATAGTTGCAAAGCATCAGTAGACGACTAGTGTAGCACATTGGTTGACAAATGTGTATTGAACATAATTCATTAGCCTATATATTAACCAATGTAGTTACAATTTTTTGGTATATTAATGTTGAGAACTTTAACGTATATTGCTCAACCACTATCCCATATAAGTCATTCAATCTTCACAAAATTATGATTTTAATATTTTTAAATGTCAAACTTCATTTTTTAATTCAAATAGTTTTGAAAATGTTCCTCAAAGAATGTTTTAAAGTTCAAGTCGATTTCTTTTGAAATCAAAACGTTAATCCTCTTGATGAATGAAAATACTTATTTAATTAACTAAAATGATGATGTGATTATGAATGGTGAGCTAAGATTATCAAAATGACTAATTGAAAGTACAATAAACATTACAAATTATCTATATCCTTTACATGTTTTGAACTATTTTTCCCTTCACTTTGATCTTCACTTTAAGTACGTAAACCTCAACTTTTCTTTAGTAACTTTTTAAAACGTCTCTTGATTTATATATGGATTTTAACTTTCTCTTATATTTATTTTATCAAAAATAAAATTGATTAGTCATACTTATGTTTTGTTATCATCAAAATATTAATTGGAATCTTTTTGGTTCAATAATCTCTCCCTTTTTATGATGACAAAACATTTTATGATATTAGAAGAAGCAATAACAAAATCAAACACATACATAATATAAATCATTATCTCCCTGTTAAGTTATGCATGAAAAAGATTGTAAGTGAATCTTTTAAAGCATCCTTATAGACATGATAAACTTCAAAATAATAATAAGAGAAAGTTGACGTGATAAAAATATATTCAATTATTAAACATATCCAGTAGTCAACAAAGTAGATACATATATGATACTCCCCGTAAATTTAATATCACTAAATTTCTCTTCCTTTTTGGATACATAAAGAACTAGCTATCCAGAGGAGGAAATTGAGATTGAACTAAGTGATATAATTCATCAAGACTAAGTGATATAAGTCATCAAGTCAATGCGTCACCTTAAAGTTAAGTGAGCTAATGCTCAATAGCTACTAAACGAACATTAGATAGAGATCTATGACATTGTCATGAGGTAATAGCCTCATTGTTTGCTGGTAGCTTAATGGTGTAACTAAGTAAAGGCTTAGAATTAAGACCATATAGGAGAGCACCGTGTGGTGGTGCAAGTTGTTGAGACTATAGTTATTACCGCTGATATGGTCGAGTCATATGATCGTCAACTAATTAGTAACTCATACAATTAAGGGTAGTCAAATCAAAGAAGATATTTAGATCAATCTCATCTTCAATGATAGGGATGTAAAAATACTATAAGATAAGGCTAAGGATTAGAGCATAGAAGATCTTTTGTTGTCTCTATTTTAGTGTTATTAGAATGCATCATATTATGAAAAAATGAAGTAACCAAGATGAATGCTCTCTCCTAGCATGAGGATGGATAGGAACCAAAGGTCATCATATCTTAAAAGCATAAAGTGGCCACCAAAAGAAACAAAGTTTTACTTGATAAAAAGATGATGAAATATAAGAATAAGATTAAGACTACAGATATAAGCAAGGTTTACACTAACACCTAACTCAAAGATTATTTTGAATTTATCAAAGCACAAAGTATGGTTTAAGTTGATATTTGGTGTGACAATTGTAATAAGTAGGGTTTTTAGGAATGAGAATTCCTAAAATCTCATTTATTATATCACTGGTGATATGGATGTTTATACCTTTGACTCTAGAAAAGTGGTGAGTGTCATCTTAGATTACTCGAGGTCGAAGGTTATAGTAAAGCAACTTAACATTTATTACGTTGATCAACAAGTCTTGGTAAGTAGAGATTGTCACCCTTAATCAACAAAAAATTGTACAAGGTTGTATACTTTAAATTGCTCTAGATAAGATGGAGAAATGAGACAATTTTTGTTGTAACTCATATGAAACATAATTAGTAAACTAAGGAGAGTAAATATTGAAATACACATCCTCGTGAGTGGAACGATATATAGGTAGTAAACGAGTTAGGGATCTCTCTAAATTCCTTTAAATTCTAGTAGGGATAAGCTTAGTCCTACCTTAAGTAAATTGTAAGCATAATTTATTACATAAACATAATCATAATAATTCTTTAGCCCATATTTGAAATTTCTATGCTTACATGAAAATATAAAGTACATACCTTGATCATAAGTGTAAGTTTGATTGAGACAAACCCTTCCAAGAAAAATTGAATGTGAATAAACTTATTTCTCTTCTCTTTCCCTCAATAATTATACTTTTTGATGGTAAGAATAAATAGACTTGTATATGGGCAGAAGAGAGGACCAGTTTCAAATTAAATAAAGATATCTTTGAGCTATTACCATCAAATGGTATGCTTAAAATAAAATATTATCTTAATTAATTAACATTATGTTCATTTATCAAATTGACCAATCATAAGTTAGCATTTAATATTATTTAAACCATAATTATTTAATGAGCCATATATTAAAATATATACAGGTCTTACATTCTCCCACTTAGCTCATTAATTGAAAAATGTTATATCATGGTTTAATAAAAAATAAACATTCTGTGTATAACTTTTGCTAAATTCTTTAATGATGATTATATCATAAATCATATTCAAATAAAGACACTAATAAATAGTAGTTTCACATCTTAACAGACGACATAATTCCTTCAACGTACTATAATATTAGCACTTTATTCAATATGATCCATAAATAAGAGAAACATTAATGGTCCAACAATAATGTCTTAGTTAAAGACAAATCCTATAAACATAAGTTATTCATAAATGTATACTACAAAGTAGGATTAATAGAAAAAAAAATGAGGTCATTGTGTCAAAATATAAACATCATAAATCTCAATAATGGTATCGCATAATACCCATTCTTTCAACATGTTCTTTAAAGACTTCTAGTACCAATCCTTTCATCAAAGGATCTGCAATCATATAAGTAGTGTTAATATGTTGAATTGACATTGTTTGTTTCTGAACTTCTTCCTTAACAAACAAGTATTTTAATTCCATATGCTTAGCAACTTTAGAATACTTGTCATTCTTTGAAAAGAAGACTGCTACAAAATTATCACAATACATTTTCAACGGCCTGGTAATACTTTCGATAACTCTAAGTCCCGAAATAAAGTTCCACAACCATAAACCTCGAATTGTAGCTTCAAAACATGCTACAAATTCAACTTCTATAGTGGACGCAACAATGATAGATTGCTTCGCACTTTTCTTAGAAAGAGCCCCTCCAACTAATAAGAAAAAGTAGCCAAAAGTGGACTTTCTAGTATCAATGCAATCGGCAAAATTTGAATCTAAATATCCAATCACTTCCAGATGGTTGAATCTCCTATAAATGAGCATATGATCTTGAGTACCTTGTAGATATCTCAAAACTTTCTTGGTAGCTTTCCAATGATCCAATCCAGAATTACTTTGGTACCTACCCAACATACTGAAAGCAAAGCTAATGTCTAGTCTGGTGCAAGTTTGAGCATACATTAGGATTCCAACAATTGATGCATAAGGAATATTTGCTATGTACATATGCTCCAATTCATTCTTTGGACATTGATTAAGGCTAAACTTGTCTCCCTTCTGAATTGGAACTACACTTGTGGAATAATTTTTCATACCAAATCTTTCCAAGACCTTATAAATGTAAGCTTTCTAAGATAAGCCTAATAGTCCTTGTGACCTGTCACGGAATATTTCAATTCCTATAACATAATTGGTTTCTCCCATATCTTTCATTTCAAAATTCTCAAAGAGAATTTTCTTGGTGTTGTGCATTAAACCAAGATAGTTAGTAGCTAACAAGATATCATCAACATAAAGTACCAAAAATATGAACTTACTCCCACTGATTTTAGATATATACACAGATCAATGATGTTTTCTTTCAATCCAAAGGAGGCAATAGTATCATTAAACTTAAGATACCATTTTTGGGAGGCTTGCTTAAGTCCATATATTGACTTCTTAAGTTTGCACACCATGTCTTGCTTTCCTTCAATTGAAAAGCCTTAAGGTTGATCCATATACACGTCTTCCTCTAAATTACCATTAAGAAAGGTTGTTTTCACATCCATTTGATATAACTCTAAATCATAATGAGTCACTAGTGCCACAATAATTCTAAAGGAGTCTTTCTTTGAAATAGGTGAAAAAGTCTCCTTATAATAAATGCCATCTTTTTAAGTATAACCTTTGGCAACAAGTCTAGCTTTATGTCTTTCAATATTGCCATAAGAGTCTTGTTTGGTCTTAAAAACCCACTGACATCTGACTCTCTTACAACCTTCAGGAAATTTGACTAAATCCTAAACTTCATTATGCTCCATAGAATTTAACTCTTCTTTCATAGCATCAATCCATTTAGTAGAATTAATACTTTCAATAGCTTGTGAAAACGAAACTGGATCATCCTTATTTCCTATGCCAAACTCTGACTCTTATAGATATACCATATAATCATTAGAAACGGTTGGTTTTCTAGGTCTTTGAGACCTTCTTAATGTTATTTCTTGTGGTTGTTCTACAATTGGAACATTTATTGTAGGTTCAGTAGGTTCATTAACCACAGTTTCTTCAGGAAGTGTTTGATCATTTATTTGCTTCTCCTGAAAATTGTCAAACTGCTCTACAACTGTAGGAGTAACATGTATTGAAGAAGTTGGTAAGGGAACTTGAACTTTTTATTTCTTCAATAACTACATTAAATGGTCTTTCAACACTCCCATTAGTTTCACCATTCTCAATGAACCTATCATTTCCAATTTCAACAATTCTTGTTGTATAATTAGAATAATAAAATCTATACCCTTCAGAATTTTCTGGATAACCAACAAAAATCCACTAATTGTTCTTGGATCCAATTTCTTTTCATGTTGATTATAAATTCTTACTTCCGCTGGGTAACCCCAAATATGTAGGTACCTTATACTAGGTTTCCTTCCAACCTATAGTTCAAAAGGAGTCTTTGGAACTGCCTTACTAGGAACCTTATTTAAAAATAAATAGCGGACCTCAATGCATGCATCCACAATGATAAAGGTAAAGACGAATTACTTAACATACTCATAACCATATCCATTAATGTACGATTACGCCTTTCTGTCACACCATTTTTTTTGTGGTGTACCTGGCATTGTGTATTGAGCACATATACCATGCTTTTCAAGAAATTTGGCAAATGGGCCTGGACATTGTCCTGACTCATTATATTTCCCATAAAATTCACCACCCCAGTCAGATATGACAATTTTCACCTTTTTATCTAATTGCCTTTCCACTTTATTAATAAATGCCTCTAACGTATTTGTTGCTTGAGTCTTCTCATGCAATAAATAGACATATCGAAAATGTGAAAAGTCATCAATAAAGGTGATGAAATACTTTTCTACACTAAAAGATGGAACATTAAAAGGTCCAGATATATCAATGTGTATAATTTCAAGAAGCTATGTGCTTTTTGTGGCTCCTTTCTTTGTATGTTTGGTTTGCTTTCCCTTAATGCAATCCACACACACATCAAAATCAGTAAAGTCTAAATCTAGTAAATTTCATTCTTTATCAGTCTTTGTAGTCTTTCTTTGGAAATATAACCTAAACATTTATGCCACAAGAAAGCTGAACTTTCATTAATTAAACAACCTTTAGTACCAACATTATGATGCAAGGTTAGTAGGTGATCGCAAGTTTCTAATATAAAAAAGCTTTAATAATTAACCTCGATATTTCACAAGCGCACGGGTCATTCGTATAATAACTAAGGTGTCGATCCCACGAGGAGGGTTAATCTAATCCTAAAATATATGGCCGAAAACAAATTGGAATAACTCAAAATGAACAAAACTAAAATAAGAAATTATTCAATCATGTAATTAATTCCAATAATCAAATTTGAAAAATATAAACAAGATAGCAGATGCAACACCCAATCACAAAACAACCTAAAAACTACCAATTAAGAGAAAGGAAATTTTTATTTGACTTTAATAAAATTCTAATTGATTTAGAATTTATTGGATTGCCGGTTCTAGACGATCTTAGGGTTAACTACTCTCTCTCGAGTTATAATCATTAACCCTAATTTATAAACCCTAATTAGATTATGGAAATTGCAACCTCTCGATTCACAATTTATCCAAAACCTAAATTAGATATTAAGTTGTCCAAAAAACTACCGAAAACCTATACCAGATCTCTCTTTACACAAATTTACCAGTTTGATTCAATTCTTTATCTATTAAATTACCTAACTCTCGTTAGCCCAATTTAATAATTTTTTACTCAGTTTATTACCAGATTATACAATTGCATAATTGAAATCACAAGAAATCTAATAAAAATGGAACAATCAAATTTCATTAATATCAAAGACAAAATATCCCGAAGGTGAGTTTAGACAAATCCTCAACATTCAACAAATCTATCATCTATGGCTATCTCAAATTCTATACAATCATAAAAATTGAAATCAAACCAGAAATAGACTCGGAATGGATGATAAAGGTAATAATGGCGGGAAACCTTCTGTTCCGGGAAGTGCTTTGCGTAGGCTTCTTCTCCACGTCTCTCTTCCTTCATTTCTTTCTTAATCTCTCGATAAAACTCACTAGGGTTTCGGGATTGTGGCTGATGCAAAAGCTCCCTCTCTTGTATTCTTCATGTTCTTTAAATACCTTTTTGGTCTTGAGTAGCCCTAGGGTTTTTTTGGGGTCGAACCAGTTCGAAAAATCCCTCAAAACTTGAAGTTTTCTCTTGTTTGTGCGTTTGCCCGACGCAGGCCATGATCGTGGCCTGTATCCAAACCTTTATGTCACGATCGTGGGTTGTGGCAAAGTTTTTTGTCACGATCGTGTCCCTTATGCCACGATCGTGGGATGGCTCCTATGTTTCTGTCACTATCGTGGTCTATTGTGCCACGATCATGGGTCGTTGTTTCGACCCGAAAGTCTCTGAAATTTTTCCGTTCTTTGTTGTTGACCTTGAAACACTAACAAACACACCAAAGTACCTCAAAAATATAATATTTAAGCTCAAAGACTTATACTAACCTATATAAACACTTAAACACACAAACTAACATAATTCTAACCTAAATACATAATAATCACTCAAATTAACACTTAATATATAACAAATTAAGTCCTAAAACATGATGCAATTCACAAACATCAACATCCTTACACTTAAGCATTTTCTTGTCCATAAGCAAATAAAACAACAAACACATAATAGACACATAACACACAACACACAACACACAACACACAACACATAATGCAGTAATGAGACATTGACTTCAACTTCATAAAATAAATTTAATCTTAAACGCAATTATTCAAATTATATCAAATCATTAACATGCAAAATCTGTGTCTAGGGGCTTTGAACTAAATATACAAATTAATCGAGATTCAAGTGTTAATTTATTTATCCTTTTCAATTGCACACACACATTAATAATTCTTTGGTCATTTAGACTCTGTAACTGTTCCTAAGTATGTTTTCATGAAAAGTCAAGCTACTACAAGTTTGGTAGGTTTTTTATTGAAAAACACTTTTTTTATTGAACATGGATTTAGTCTTTTTACACGAAGGCAAACATTGGTAATGAATGTCGATCCGATTACTCGACTAAGTCATGTTTTTATTAAGCTGCTTGGTTGAAACATCACTACAACTTTTTGATGCAGAGGCACACATTTATGATGCGTGTCGATCTGGTTATTTAGCTATATCACATTCTTAACTGGCTATTAGCTCTATTCATAACCTGAAGGCCAACGAAATAGTTATTTATTTAACAAACACTTTTTTAATTTTAATTTTATTGCCTACCTTGTTGTTTTATTTACTCGTTTCTATTAAAAGCACTAGTAAAGTTACTTAAGTTAAAAGGCCTCAAATTATGAATGAATGTGACAATTTAGAGGGCGACAAACTTATACTAAATCTTAATTAAGATATATATTTATCCAAAACCCTAATTCACTAATTTTGTGAGCTAATGATTCTTCACAACCTAATAAACTATGTTCAAAATTAAATTAATTTCAATCTATCTAAGCCATTAACACATTTAAACAAATCCCAAAATGCAACTTAATTGTTATCATACCATATGCAAAATCACATACAAAGTAAAACACATAACCCTCCCCACACTTAAACAACGCATTGTCATCAATATGAGAAGGGAACAAACAAGCACATAAGATAACCCTCCCCACACTTGAACAACGCATTGTCCTCAATATGAGAAGGGAACAAACAAGCACATAAGAAAAGAAGAAACATAAATTAAAGTAAACAGAAGATAAATAAAAATACAAATGAAGACTAATTTGAACAAGAAAAACTGGGTTAGACAAAATCTCATGGAGATGGAGGTGGGGCTAGTGTTGGGGTGGCAGTTGAATGCCCTGAGCCTCAAAATATCGATGGATACGACGTATACTCCAGCTCTGACGTTATTGAGTATGGGCCATCTCCCTCATCATTTTGGAGTTCTCTGCTAGTTGATCTGTAATAATCCCATTATTCGAGGAGATTGTGTCCAGAACTTTCTTCCATCTCGATTCTTCTATCTCTTCTTCTTCCTCGAACTCTTCACTGGTTGAGTCCTCTTCGGCTTACTGAGGTGGCGCTGAACTCGAACTCGCCTGACTGGCCTTAATCTTAACATGTGTCTTCTGGCTGATATCTCGAAGTTTCATGTTGTGGGACTTAAGGATTTTAACCCTCCATAAATGGTGATGGTTTAGGAAGTCAGGGAGATGAACAGTTAACTCAATACAATCCATGCCATAATATTCAGTAATGGTCAAAACTAGGTACCCCATACCTAAATTGTTGCTCCTCTTGCGCGGAGTTGCAATAATAGCATTTAGCACATGTGTGGATATGCATACTAGAATACTATGGTCTATGCACCACAACATAAAAAGTTCCTTTGTGGAACACTTGTTAGTTTCTGATTTATCAAAAACTAGCTGACATATGAATTTGTGAAGTAACAATTGCTCGTCGGACCTTATTATGTTGTTGTGAGCATTTTTGGCATGAAATTGCTCCAATCTAGTGAGCTCATTCCAATAGCAAGAAGTACAAAAATTATTGTGCTGATCGATAATGGAAGATTCAAGGAATCCACACGTATCACACATGATTTTGATATTTAGTTCATAGGCTCGTCCCCTCATCCTAAACCACATTTTTATAGGATTCCTAGGTTTATAGGAAAGGGAAGTAAAGAATTCTACGGTGAGCTCCTGATAAACCAGAAATTGGAAGTGTATGAGTTTTGCCCACTGAATTCTTTCCGCTAAGTTCTCTACCTTGTCGCGCAGTTCTAGCCTATCAAGTGTATCGAAATCAAAATATTTAGGGACTACAATTTGTCTAGAATTAAGGGATTGAAAATGAATACTTTCCTCCTTTATGTAGATCAGGAAAGGTGCTCCGAAGTCTGCCGCTTTGTTCCTTCTCCTTTGTCCCAAGACTTGATTTCGTCCTGATAATTGATCCCTCCTGGCTGATTGCTTAATGTGCGGCATATTAGCTCGTGAGTGAATTTTGAAATTTGATAGAGAGAAGAGAGTGTGTTTGGAAGTTTAAAGCTTAAAGAGATAAAGTAAAAATGAAGTGAGTGAAAAAGTGAAGTTAGAAATGAATACATAGGTAGTTGGAGGGTAAAATGGTAAAACTTGACTTAAAAAATCTCGTGTTCCCTTTTTGCCCAGCCGCAGGCCACGATCGTGGCCTACAATTTTCCACCAATTTCTTTTATTTTTTTCTTCTTTTGTTCTTCTCCACTTCTCCGAAATCACTTCTTAACTATTTACGACCCTTCCACCTCTCCTTGTTTACTTCCTCAATAATCTAATTAATGACAAAATCCTATTCCTTCTCGATTTTATTTGGAAACAAACTAGCCCAACTATAAAATCCAAATTTTCTTAAAACAATCAAAGGAAATAATATTCCATGAGTTACCTCCCATGCAGCGCTTCTTTTAACGTCGATAGCTCAACGCTCTATCCTTGGAAACTCAACTATGATCAATTATGAGCGGCTTGCTTCTACCTTTTTCGTTCACCATCATTTTTGTAGCCTATAAGTAAGCTACAACTTGCAAAACAATCAAAAGGACAATATTGATAACATTATGCAAACAATTAATCTCAATAATGTCTTTTTTTCAAATGAACTGTCAACATAGCAGGGAATAACAAAACTCCCTGAATCTTCCATTGAATCCAACAGTTTGCCCTGTGCGAAGGTGAGTTGCTCTCTTTCTTCCTTAATCATCTTCGTCTCCTCTGCTTCTTCCGCTTCACGAATAGAGACTTTTATTGTAACATCCCGTTTCCAGAGAACGGGTCGGACCAGAGAACGGGTCCAGGTGTGGTAAATTACCACACCTCATG
>JAOTAY010000006.1:32330245-32344638 GCA_025629805.1 Erythroxylum baracoense | reverse complement strand
TTTTTCGTAATACCAACTATGACCAAGTCATAATATTATATTAAATAGAATTAATATATAAAATAAAATAAAATAAATTAAATAATTAATAATAATATTTTTATATAATTAATTATATATTATAAAATAAAAAATTAATAAAATTTTATTAATAAAAATAGAAAATATAAAAAAATTATTCTTTAATTATTTATATATATATTTCTTTATAAATAAAATATAAATAAATTATTTTTATATATAAATTACATAGAATAAAATAAAATATAACATAATATATTAAATAATTAATAAAATTTTTTATATAATTAATAATAAATTATATAATTAATAAAAATTTTATTAATGAAAATAAAAATATATAAAAATTATTATTTAATTGTTTATATATATTTCTATATAAATAAATTTATTATACATTACATTCCATTCCTTCCATCATCCAAACAACATTTCATTACATTACATTATAAACCTTTCCATCTTTCCCAAACAATGTATCACTATATTATATTCTATTTCATTATAAACCGTTCTCTTTCATTATATTATATTCCCTTCCGTTCTATTAATTAACATCTAACTAAAAAGGTCCTTAATGATAATGATTTGTTTTTTAATAAATTGAAAAAGGAGGAAAATAAATCCAGCCAGAATTTGAGCCCTTCGAACTTATGAGGTTTTTAAATTTTGATAGTTTGTAAGTGCGTAGAAATCACAAAAGAATTATATATTAACCCACAGCACAAACGGCATATCGAAGGAAATCCCGCATTTCAGGACTAGCAGACAAAAAGAAATCCTTGGCTAATAGTATTTGGGACTTGTTACAATCATTGCACTGTCTTGTCGAATGTGCAAGTTACTGATTCAAACAACGATACAGGAGTGGTGGTGGTCTATCCAAGAACGTGATAAGCAGTTGTCTTCGGCACAGAAGCTGAATCATAAGAAAACACGTATACCATGCCCACATCAAAACCTGGTCACAGTTGCGCCCCACTGGTCCTCCCAACCAGTGGCGGCAATCTCTTAGAAGGAAATAAGGGATAAGGAACCTGATGATGTGCTGTCTTATTTCTTAATTCTCAAAGCCAACAGAAAAATACGTAGTGTACTTATTCTTACTTCACGTTAACTGAACGGTAAAAGATCTGCATTCTACACGTGGTTTCGTCTGTTTTATTTATAAATTATTTTTAAAACAATTAAAAACATAAACTTTATCGAATCAGTTTAAAATAATTAGTTTATCATTGAATGTAATAAAATAAAATATGATTCACTCAGGCATATGGTCACAGTCAATAAACATTTATGGTTCTCATATCATTCCGACAGCTCTTGGTAAGAAGATTACGAGAATAACCGAAATCACGCAAATTTAAGGAGAGTTACACTATAAGTTTTCAATCTATATATTTTTCGAGTGATTTTAATAATTAAATTTCTGATAAAGATTAAGATCATACAAAAATAATTGTAGTTGTGTTAGCCGAGACACATGTCATTCTTCTCTTATCAGACGTCAATTCTTTAGGCCTACCTTTTAAGGATCTAAATTATCCTATCTTTTCCCAAGTAACTTAGACTTTAAATATGATTTATAGTCCAAGATTTTCTGATACGCGAGATTCTTATAAAAAAATAAGTGTAGAGCATACTTATCTTTCTATATGAATGTAATTACATTATTCAAGAATCAAACTTTCAGGAAAGAGAAAACTTAGAAGAAAGTCGTAAGATAAAAAACACACTCCATATTATTGATAAAACTAAAGATCAATCATATTTACAACTGAAAGAAAACTTTACTTTTATAGACTAAGCAAAGAGGAACAAGACAATTAACTTTTAAATAAAGATATAAGCAACCTCACATAGTATAATAATGCAAACTACAATACAAAAGTGCATAGTTAAAGAAAATATTGGGAGACATGGGGTCTCAATAATATTCCTAAAATAATAAAGAATGAATCTCTCAATATGGTGGTGCTTAAAAGATCAGGGTCCACTGTCTTCATCTGATACTGACATGTCATCATCCAATTTTGTCGTTTATTTAATGAAATGGGCTATTTTAGCATCTATCCAAACTGGGGTCTACGAATCTTGGGTGTCCTCAAAATAGTTTGGAAGATTTTTGGGCTCTTCTTTATGCTTATGAGTAGTCAAGCTTTCTCCAATTTCAAAATTTCTTTTGGGTTACAAATACAAGTGGATATGGTAATTTGCCTGCCATGACATTGAAACCCATATGAGCAAACTGATCAACTGAAGACCAATAACTAGCAATTGGTGAAATAGGTTTTGGTAGAGCGAAATCTCCGGGGCATGCCATATGAATACTATATAGTTGATATTTGTTAAGTATTTGACCCAATTGAACACGCCACTTTATCAATGATTGAGACCGTTCTAAATTTGTCCGCAATAAAGAACTGGCATTGGCTAGATTAGTTAAATGTTGATAAAAATGTAATAAAGACAAAGCAATAGAACAAGCATAAAGGGTAGATAAAGCCCAAAGATACCACATAGTTAGTTCAGTAAGAAAATCATAGAGATGATGTAGCATGCCATAGAGTGTCAGAATATCATAGTAGTGTGGATGTGGAGAAATGTTCAAAGTGGTATGAAAAAGATAAGATAATAAAAAAAACTATTTTGTAGAAGAACAACAATTTTTTTTCTAAATTTTCAGGAGGGGTCTCTAGTAATTGGAGAAAAGATTTATTAACTTTGGTACAGAGGGAGAGATCCATAATCGGTAGGGTGATGAAAGGCATTGGTTTTTTCAAGATAGGAGTGAGAAGTTGACTTGTCTTTCTGCGTCTTAAGAGGAAATTAGCTAGCACATTGTGATGACCTTTGATATGGTGGACTGTGAATTTACAACGAGAGAACTAATATGATAGTCCAACATAGAGATGAGTATGATTTCGATCTCTCCAAAAAGCTATTAGGTCTTTGGGGATTTATAACTTCACATATTGCTCAACTGATGTTGCTTTTAAACCACACTATTATAATCTAAAACTTTGAATAATCTCTTTCACTATAAGATGGTGGGTTTTAAGAATAGTACAAATACTTCTAGTCTAGGAATGATTATGAGAATAAATATGGACTTAGCAAGAGAAGAGAAGCATCATGAATATGATTTTCGTCAAGAAGATGAGTAATTTCAACCAAATTTTCGATTTTATTGGATAGATTTCTTTTGACGTTTGAAGGAAGATTGGCTATAGAAAGAGTAGAAGAAAGGGAAACAGAATCAGTAGGCAAGGATACACTCATGGTATAGACAAAGGTATCCTTACTTACTTTCATCAATAATAATGTGGTCACAATCAACAAACACTTTTGGCTCTGATAGTAGGTAGGATTTGTAAAGAAGATGCTTGTAATATACTTTTATACTAATCAGGATATCTAGGCCAGGTAAATGAATACCAAAAACTTTAGTTCACCCAATGCAATTAGGGAAAAACCCTTATCCTAATTTTTCTTTTTGTGATAATTCCAATTTTAAATGAATTGTCATCAGCGACAGTAAAATATTCATCATAAGATATCCAAGCTTTAGGAGGTAAGATATTAGGCTTCATAACACTTCAGTAGGGTCTAGTATTCATATATCCAATAGCTTTAATTGACTTATCATATTTATCTTGTAGTAATAACTGGATATGTATATAAGGACGAGGAATAAAGATAGGATTTGATTTTACCTTAAAACATGGTTGTTGTAGCATGTATAGGTTATCATCCTTAGTATCATCATCTTCATCAATTAGAGCTTCAAATGAGTCAAACTCATTATCAAAGGAATCGATAGGCACAAAAAATTTGGTTTCCTTATCTTCACTAGTTTGTTCTTCAATGACATCTTCAATGTTGTTGTCATGGATTGGCACAATAGCCTAAATGGATTCCAATAGTTTTAAATCTCTTTTTATCTTGTTAGGACATCATCGAGCAAATTGTCCTAGCTTTCTATAAAGGAAACATCGATATACTTTTGTAGCATGAGGAGCTCTTCGTTTAAATAATTAAACAAATCTATGTCATTTATGCCTTCTAAAAGGTTTTTAATAACCTCCACTAGAGAATGGGGATCTTTGAGATGATTTGTAGGAGAACTTATGACGATATTTCCTTTTGGTAGGACACTAACAAACTTTTTCTCCTTACATTTAATCTTTAGATAAAGCTTTTTATAAGCCTTCTTAAAAAGAGGACCACCTTGAATCATATTCTTGGAAAACGATTATTGATCTCAGAGTTAATTAAGAGATGCCAATGCAAGTTAATAAATGTCTCCAAGAGATATTTCTCTCATATCTCTGCGTAAAGCTACAATGGTCCTTTAAAGTTCTGGTTAAAGCTCATCTGAAAGAGATGTGATGAATTATAACAGAGATTGACATCATTAAAACCTTTAAACAAATAATATCTTTCCATCATGCATTGAAAATGTCGTTGAAGGTCTCATTTATCCAGAGAGCAACATTTTATTTCAAAATATTTTTGTCGATTTTGCTTGTCAATAAGTTGAAAATATATAATAAATTTTTTATGGATAACTCTAAGAAGAATACTAGCAAATGCTACTTGAATATATTGTAGTTTCTGATAGTCATCTAAACTTTTTTGTCATTTCCTTAAATTCTTAGTGAAACAAAAAGTAAACTTAAACAAGATCTCTTAAATTAGTATCTGGTCGGGTAATCTGTAAATCAATCCAAGGACCAAATTCATGAAGTTGATCTCTCAATTTTTTAGGTGGAAGATCATCAAAATTAAACTAGATACCTAAAGTAGGTTTAGATGGAGTTACTTATATTGGTGGCGGTGAAGGTCTGATTGGTTCCTTCCTTGTAGATTCAGCTATACCAATTTCTGGTTTAACCTCAATTAGTTGAGAAGTATCAGACATAGCCATCTTTATCTGGGATAATTCAGATAAGTTAGCAAATTGTTTAGAAATCTCTGAAGAATGTTCAGAAACTTCAAAATATTCAGATACAGAAAATTTGCTTTTAGATTCATCGAAAACATATATTAGTTTAAAAGCTGCAATAACCTCTTATTGAGGACCTTTGTCTTTCCCAATTGATGGAACAAGATAGGTTTTAGGAGGTGAAGACGGTGGAGTTTTAATTTGCAAGGATTTTATCAAAGGATCAACAGGCTTGGTGTATAAGGGTGATGAATCATTTTTCTTTTCAACTTTAGGTATTATAGATTATATTTTGGTCTACTAGTAGTGCGAACATATCTAATTAAAGGATAATTCATTTTGAATACGTTTTCATGATCAACTGCTTCAAGATAGGCTGGGGTCGTATAAAGAGCCTAAACAACTGGAAATGTTGTAGGATAAGCCCTATAAATAGTTTTTTATTGTTCTGTCTGCATATCTACTTTTATTCTTTGAAGTACTTTTTGACTACTCTAAGTTTTTGCTCTTTGGTGGTGGAATCAGGTCCAAAATATTAAGTATCAATATATCTTCTTAGATCAACATCAATTTGAACCATTTGATCACGCAAAGAAGTACATAACTTTTGGATTTGAGAAGACACAAACTCTGCTTGTTTTTAATAGCTTATGTTTGTTGTTATAGACCATCAAGCTTATTATATATGAATCAAAGAAATTTATTCTAAGCAACGACATTGTCTGTCTTCTGACTGAGTACTTCATTAATAGGATTTGATACAAGCTTACCATGAGAAGTAATACTTGTAGCACAAGGGTTTGAAATAACCTTTTTAGTTGCTTCCATCTGTCTATCCAAAAGAGGTAATTCTTCCTCAGAATGTCACATCATCATACATGGGATAGGTGTTGGGGAAGCAATAGGAATGGAAGGGATAATGGGCTCAGTTTCATCTTAGATTTTAAGGAACCAATGTTCTTTTCCAGTAGCTTGGAGTAGTTCATGAATAGTCTCAGGTCTGGGTCGTGAGTTTTTAAGCCCAATGTATGGTCTCAAATCTGGATCATGATCATCATGCTTGGGACTAATTATTGTGGAGGTTGACAAAGATGAATTTCTTTGGATTATTGTCTCCCTTTTTGTCATAGTTTTGCATGCCTATTGTGAACATAGGCCTCTTCCTCGTTGTATGATTCCTTGTTAATTCTAATTCTCTAAACTCTTGTAGTAGTTGTGAAATTAGGTCGAATCCCAAGAGAATTAAATACTAGTTTCTTAATTTCAAATAATTAAAATAAAGTGGGGGATTTTTTATTAATTAACTAATTAAGTAAAATTAACAAGGAATCAAAATAAATCAATTGAATATAAAATACAAAAATTTAAAAGCACTTAGCTTTGATTCAAGAGAAAAATATCATCTAATTGTAACATTGATCATTAGTCTAAAAAGAATAATTGTCACAATTCAAAAAGCTAGTGTGAAACATATTAGGATAGTCATAATAAGTCTTTAATTTTTCTAAATTAATTAGTTCAAATCCAACATTCAAACTAAAACTTACCATCAATTGACTGAGTATGATAGCATTCTATATCAATTAAATGATAGCAATAAGCTTAGTGAAAAAGACTATACTCTAAATTAAATAATTAAGAAAACTGCAATTAAAAGTTAAAAATGCAAATTCATAAATAAACTATTCACTATTTTTACTAATCCTTCATAACAATTATGGATCATTAAATTAATCAATAACTAAAGAAAAATCAATATTAAATTAATTTGTCAGATCAATCAATATTAATTATTCATGAGACATAAGATCTCAAAATAAGAAATAATTGAATTAAAACATGAATAAAAGTTTCGAATAAAACCTTTTAAGGTTACAACTAGAGTTTGAATCCCCTTGAATTAGAATAAGTGAGCTTAGCCACACATTTCTTAGTTTTAACACCAAAGATTGAAAAAAGATGAAAGATTAAGAGGGAAAAAAAAAGAAGGAAGGTTAGAGAAGGGTAAGACATCCCTCCTCTTGTTTTTTCTACTTAAACCCTAGTCTAATCGTATCTTGTAAAGATTCCTATCTAAAATAAATTCAAATCCCTACATAATAGGGATGGAAAGAAGTTTCCTAACTAAACTCCAAATCTTCAAGTGTTGGCGTTAGGCGAGATCTCAACTTATCCACTATAGTAATCTATCCACTTTTTTCAAAATTCAATATTTTCAATAATAATGTTCTAATTTGATGCAATCTCCACTTTCATCTCTTAAAACAAAGCAAACATTAATTTTCCTATTTAAGAACTAAAATATATCCAAAAAAGAGATAATTCCCACTAATATATTAAAATAACATCTTATCAATCAACACCTTATATAAAATTTTCCCAATGATGGCCAATATACACAGGTTAGCCATCAGACTTACATAATGGAAAAGAGGTCCACTATTGCTTTCTCGGTGTGATAAAATGGATTGTAGCGTTAAAATGGGGCTAGATGTATCAGATGATCCAAGCTAGTTGTCATTGGGCTTATGTAGATGGATTTAACAAATCCATCTCTCAATGTTCTGAGAATCAATGGAGTAGAAGTATGGATGAAATGCCTACGACGAGCATGAAATACATTCTTATAATTGGTGATCCATTCTATAGGCATCAACTTTTTCAAGTTCCAATGGTGCCAATTGTTTTGGGATTTGAATTATAGTGGTTTAGTCATGGTTTCGATCTCTTACCATGTACAGAGCATCAGAATTGAGTTTGGAAAGTTGAGATCTACAACATGATTTTGTAAGCGATAAACCATTTGACAATGCAATCTGGCTATAATTATTGTAAGGTCTTGCTTAGCTCCAATAATTTGAACTTGAATTTTTAGCCTTTCAGACAGAGTGAGATCATCCAGTAGGATGTTAAAATAGGACAATTGTGAGGATGACATTTTCATTATTTAGGGTGATTAATAAGGTACTAATCAAAACATTTTAGTATATGGTGCAGGTAATGTCAAGAAAGGATAGTCAAGCAGTAGCTAGAGTCCCTTTTCTTCCATGAAGGGTGAGAATAAATTTTATTTAAATAATTTGATTAAATTAATAATAATTATTTCAATATTTTTAATAATACTAAATATTTTTAATTTATTTGAAAATAAAATATTTTAAAATAACAAATAAAATTGTATTAAGAATCTTTATATGTTATTCTTAAATGAATTGTTTGACTCTTAATCTCAACTTTAATGCTAACTCCACCTCATAATTACTTCTAAAAGAACTTATTTCATGAATTCGTGCAATACTTGCCAATAATAATCCATATTCACCGCTCACTTAGTGTATCTATAAAACATACGTAAGCATATACTAGCTTTTGGAATCTTGTTCTCTTAGGTGGTTCCGGGTGCAAGTCCCTTACATGAGGACTTAAGTTTAAGATCCTTTTTCTAATTTTATAAAATTTTGTAACAGAAGTGCAAATTTATTTTATGTTAGAATTTATTAATAATTAAATGTATATTGATTATTTTAATTTAATTTGTAACCTAAAATTATAAAATTTTAAATATATTATGTAGAACATATAACAACAACAACAATGTCAAAGTAGAAATCTCGCTGAAATATAGAATCTGCAAAAGGTTCAATAGTACATAGTCTTACTTCTAACTAGTAGAGAGACTATTTCTAATAGATCCACAGAAAAAAGAAAGAAAGAAAATCTTGAGAACGGTTTGAAGAAAAAATAACCAAATACATAAAACAAACAATCACATAAATAAAAAATAAGTAAAAACAAAGATAAAATCTACAAATAAAAATAAAATAAAATAACTCAAAATCAAAATAAAGATAAAGATAAAGATAATAGTAAATACATAAATAAACAAACAAGAAAGCAAACAAATAAGTATGTAAAACAAACAAGCAATTGAAAGAGAAAAATATAAATTAAATATCTAGTGGGGCAATTACTACAAATAAAAATATTTAGGGTAAATACAAGGCATAAGAAACAAAGAGAAAGAAGTAAAATGTTCAAAAGGTTTATGAAAAGAGAAGGACCTATCTATGTAAAATCCTTTACCAGTATCCTAGTTCGCCAATGTTTCCTATTGAGAGTCAAGTTATTGGTAAGCTCTAATAGGTTATATCATACCTAATCACCTCCCTCAATTCTTCTTAGGTCTTCTTCTTCTTCTCTTATAGTCCTTAAGTACAATCTTCTCACATCTTCTTACTGAGGAGTTAAGACGTCTCCTTTTAACATGTATGAACCACTTAAACCTTGTCTTCCTTAACTAATCATCAATGTTATTCATCCCAACTTGTCTCTTACTACTGTACTTTTGACCTTATATTTCTTCCAAGGTTGCACATCTAGCAAAGAATCCTCATCTCCGCCACTATTAACTTGTGACTATGCATCTGTTTGATAGGTCATAGAGTATAGCTGACCTAATTGTTAAAAAATAAAATTTACCTTTTAGCTTGAGTGGTATCTTCTTATCATATAAAACTTCTAATGTGCCCTTCTATTTAAGCCACCTTAATTTGATACGATGAACTATGTTATTATCTATCTCACTATTGCTTTGTATGATGAATCCAAAGTACTTTTATGGTAAAACTTATGAACCAATCTTTATCTCCACGATGGGTGCAACTTGTGACTTGAAAAGTTACACTCTAAATACTCAGTTTTAGTCCTGTTTAATTTAAAACTCTTTGACCCTAACATATCCCTCTAAGTTCTAACTTGACATTAACATCCTCTTTTATTTTATCCACTAAAAAAATGACATTAGTAAACAACATACACCAAGGCACATCCTCTTGAATATTTTTGGTGAGCTCATTCATAATTATTACAAACAGAAGGGGGCTCAACAAGGATCTTTGGTATAGCCTAATATTAATAAAAAATACTTCGTATTTCCTCCTATAGTCCTTACTCAAGTCTTAACTCCTTACATATCCCTAATAACCTTTATATAGGTCATATAAACTCCATTAGTTTCTAAACACCTCCATATAACTTCCACAAGTACCATGTCATAAGCCTTCTCTAAGTTAATGAAAATCATGTGCAGGTCCCTCTATCTATCCCTATAATATTTCATTAATCATTTAAGGAGTTGTATAGCTTTTGTTGTGGACCTCCTTGGTTTATAACTAAATTGGTTCTTTGAGTAAGGTGCACCCTTTCTCGCTCTTTTGTCAATTACCTTCACTCATAACTTTATGATATGACTAATTAGTTTCATGCCTCTATAGTTATTATAATTTTAGATGTCTCTATTGCTTAAAGGTTAAGAAAACATCATTTTTATGTTTCAAGAAATACACCCAAACCTTCCTTAAATAATCATCAATAAAAGTCAACATATACCAGGCATCACCTTTAGATGGAACACGAGAGGGCCCCCAAAGATCAAAATGAATATAATCTAAAGTACCTTTAGTTTTATGGACAGCTGAAGAACTGAAACTAACTCGTTTCTACTTCCCAAAGATACAATGCTCACAAAAGTCCATCGTACCCGTACTTTGACCACAAAGTAGGCCTCTCTTGCTTAACAATATTAAACCTTTCTCACCCATGTGTCCTAAACGCATGTGCCACAATTTGGTAATATCACAATCAGTAGAGACTGCCGCAGCAGCTTTTACCGTAGATCCCTACAAATCATACAAACTACCAGACCTGTAAGCTTTTATCAATACAAGAGCACCTTTAGAAATTTTCCAAACTCTACCTTCAACCGAGAACTTGCACCCTTGAGAATTGAGAGTGCCCAAAGAGATGAGATTGTTCTTCAAATCAGGAATGTATCTAACGTCAGTGATTATTCTAATGATACCATCATATATTTTTATCCGGACTGTACCTTTACTAACAACTTTATAGGTAGCATTATTACCCATCAAAACAATTCCACCATCTAATGACTCATAAGTGGAAAAACACTCCCTATCGGGACTTATGTGGTAAGAACAACCCGAATCTAAAATCCACTCCTTATTAGACCTGACTTTATCTTCTGTGGCTACAAAGATAATTCCATCATTGTTATCTGCCGCTACACTAGCTTCGACAATGTTGTTGTTATTCTACTCAATTTTATTTTTCTCCTTATATTTCAATTTATAGCAGTTAGCCTTTATATGCCCCTTTTTCTTCCAATAATTACAAATTTTATTTCTATCTCTAGATTATGACTTGCCTTTGGATCTACTTCTTTCAAAATCTCTGTTTTCAAATCTACCCCGTACAAATAGTCCCTCTGCCTGACTTCCACTAGTCTCCTCAGTGATGTCCCTATCAATCTACTCTTTTGACTTTAATGTAGACTTAATACTATTATATGAGACTGACTCTTTCCCATAAATCATAGTATCATGAAAATATTTAAAGGACTGTGGAAGGGAACATAACAACAATATGGCTTGATCTTCATCCTCAATTTTTACATCTACATTCTTCAAATCTAAAATAACATAATCAAATTTATCCAGATGTGAAAGAATAGATGTACCTTCTGTCATCCTCAACATGTACAACTTCTGTTTCAAATAAAGTCGATTTTTCACCATCTTTTTCATGTACATGACTTTCAACTTGTCCCACATACCTTTAGCTGCACTTTCACCAGCAACCCTTGCAAAACCTCATCGGAGAGATTCAATAGGATGGCTGATCTAGCCTTTTTATCTAGATATGTGAATTTATCTAATGCCACATTTGCTGGCTTTTTCTCCACTCCATCAAGTACAATCTCACACCCATCTTGTATTAAAATGCCCTGCATCTTGAGCTGCCACATATCAAAGTTAATACTCTAGTTAAACTTTTCAATAAAGGTCTTCGTTATCGTCATAATGGCTAAAAATTGATATTCTGACTATTTGTCGACAAGTGGGCCCCACATGTGAAACCTAGACAGCGGGCCCCACAAAAGCACTAGACACGACCCCCACAGGCAAGGTCGAGATGTGGGCCTTACAAGCAAAATTGAACTTTGTTTACAAAACTGAGATAGTGGGCCTACAAGATAAATCCGAGATAGTGAGCCCCATTTGGAGTCACAATAAATTCTAAGTTACTTTCTGATGTAAAGGATCCACCTTAGTGGCAACCACATAGCATACGGTAAGTTAGACCAACAAGAGAATCTTTGATACCAGTTTGTTAAGAAAAAATGCCCTCGGATCGGATACCAGTTGAATTTAATAGCCCGAATCTTAATAACAAAAAATAAAGAAAAGGCAAAATAAATGGAACAGGACACAAGAATTTACGTGGTTTAATCAATGTGACCTATGTCTACTGCCAAAGGGTGAGCCAAATTTACTAATATGTGGAAAATGTATAAAAGGACAAAGGCTGGAATAAAAGAGTTTTAAAACGTCATCAAATATACAGAAAAGAATTGAAGAAAGACTGGAAGAATTGGTTTTGTTTTTGGTGCAAGGGACTCAACAATTTAAGCCCTCTATTTGTAGTGCAAAACTTGAGCTTCCGTCCAAAAGAATTTTGTCAATTTTCCTTCAATCTCTCTGCAATCTTCGCACATGAAAATCTCACCAAAAACACGCTTGAAAACTTTTGGCCAAACATAGCCAAAAAAAGGTCTGCCTTAGCCAACAATATTTGACTCATGAGAGGCCAAAACATTCAATAGTCAACACTCAGGGTAACTAAGAATTGGTAAACAGTGTGTGTCAAATAAATTATGTTATTATTTATTACATTTATAAAATATAAATATATATAATAATAAATAATAAGATTACTAGTATTTAATATTTAATTCTATACTTAAAATAATACTAAAATTATGTGATGATAATATTTGATTTATTTATAAATAATTTATTTATGAAAAATTTTATAAATAATTTATTTTATGTATTTATCAAAATATAAATTTTTTAATAATAATAATAATCATTCAACACAAATATTAACTCAAATAAATTGATGGTAAAAAGTTACTTATAAATTACGCTATGATAAGAAAGATTAATACTTTTGTTAAGTCTAAAGAATCGATGACAGATAAAAAAAATCAATTAACATTATCATTAATGAGGTTAGTATATCAATATGCCAGGAAAATTTAATAAGCATTAACATGATCCAGCAAATAAATAAATTTATATAATTATATGAATTATACTAAAATATATGAAATTGAATAACTTTGAGTTATTAGTATTTTTATCTAACAAATAAAGTTTTAATTATGTAATTTATTGTAATAAGAATAATAAAATACTACCAACTATTAATAAAATATAATAAATTAATATTAATTAATTATTAACAAAATAAATCATCATTAAATATTAAATGCTATTATGTTATTTAAATATATTTAGTGAATGACACAAATTAATAAATAAATTCATTTGTTAATAGTAAAAATATCAATCTAATTAATTATTAATTACTTGTAGAAAATAAATAATATATAAAAATAAGAAATTAATTATCTTATTTTTTATTATTATTACATAGTAAATAAAATATTTAATTAATTGCCATATTAAATTGATTAATATAATATTAGAAATATAATAAATTGATAGCTTTTAATTATTAGTAAAATAAAACAAAATAACATAGTAAATACTTAATATAATAAACTAATAAGGTAATAAGAAGTTTTATAATTTTGTTTATAATAGCAAAAAAATTCAAATAGTTATTAATTATTTGTAAATTAAAAGAAATTGATTATCATTATGATTATATTATATTAATGAATATTTTTTATTATATATGATTACATATTAATATTTTTATATAAGTAATGGTATATAAATATGATAATCAATTTATTTGATATATTTTATTTACGTGATTGAAAGATAAAGAAGTCATGGGATCGTCTGCACTTAAGTCGTAGAATACGTAATTCTTGCCTACTTGCCGCTCACACTTGAAATGAATGTGGGTTGCCATCTGTCGTTGCCTTAATCTTTCCTGAAAGGAATGTCATTTCAAATTCTTACGAACAAACTGTTAAGAAGCTGTGATTGTTTAATATTTGCTGGCGTGAGAACTTACATTATGCACGAAGATGAAAACTCGTGGCTGTGTGAAGGTGTCCACATTCTGTGGTCAATACTGGTCGAATCACATCCTCCTTATCTCTGCCATTGAAATGATAAGTGATACAAAGGTCACCTTGGGACTCGAACTTTCACCGGATTTTATTGCCAACACCCTTTGTACGGCAGTCTCACTTAGTCCCCTTAAGCAAGACTCAGCCTTCAACGACCCTCACAGTGTTTCACTCGCTCACTCGAAGAAACAATGCTTAAGAAAGCAATAAGAAATAAAGGCAACAAAGGAACAACAGAGATACGGCTAAACCAACCTTTATATTACTTTCCCTCAAAAGAATACAAGGAATGCT
>JAOTAY010000006.1:32301951-32326481 GCA_025629805.1 Erythroxylum baracoense | reverse complement strand
GATTTCCAGCTAATGTTTCTTCCACAAAAATTTTGATTAAAATTTCAAGAGTTCTATCATTCCACTCCGCTTTAACCTTTTTTTTCAATTTATCCCCACCTTGAATATCTTTGCTTGGTATTAACATTTTCTATGAACAACAAAATCCCCAATACATATAACAATGAAATTAACATGCATAAGAAAATATTAAAGCATAACCAAAATGACATAGACAAAAACTTAATAAGCATTAAAAGCATTAAATCTTTTGTGAACTCAGCATTAAAAGCATAACAACGACTATGGAAGTTTATGCATGTACAGAAGTAAAGAAACAGACACACTTCATAAAGAGTTGCTATCTTAAATACAAATTACTCATCATGAATTACTTTCAGCCTATATTTAAAAATAGTTTTACATGCCTACTTTGAATCATTGAGTGCACTTAAAATAACTAAATAACAACCGTAAGGAACTAACATCTTCACTTACTGGTTCGAGAAAGAGCTGCAAATCTTATCATTGCATTTATAACCCCGAAAGAAGAAAAATATCATTGCATTTATAAACTAGTATGGTTCATTCATCTAATTACGTAGGCCATGACGATCTTGGACTTATGCTTAAACTAGCAATTCTCCATTTAATAAAAAACCAAACGCCCTATCTCACTGAAACCATGACCTGTTTCTGACGTCTGCGTTCAACGCGGACGTCTGCAAAATGCAAACCTCATTTCACAGACGTGATTGGCGTCTGCGTTTCGCAGATGACAGACGTTGTTCGTCTACGTTTATATCAAGAAAGATAACAACGATAAATCCTAAAAAAACATACAAGAAACAAAAACTAACCTGTGATGAGTTGTTGCTGCGGAAAAGTTTGGAGAAGATAAACTTTTGTGCACGGAACAAAAAACAAAGAAACAAGTCACTTTTTAAAACTTTCGTTATATACGTAACTGACGCAAATATATATACCCGAAATAGCTAAAATAAGGAGCTTTTTTTAAAAGCTCCAAATTTGAGTTTTTGAAAAAGCTATATTTTAGCTTTTAAAAAAGTTATTTCTACTCTAAAGGTGCTTTTTTATTTTACAGTCAAACACTCATTTTTCCTTTAAAATAGCTTTTGCGGTAGAAAAAAGTACTTTTCCAACTACCAAAAGCTGAAACAAACGCACACTTTGTAATGAAATGAAATGGAACGTAACACACTTATATCGTTTGGATGAGAGTTTTATAATGGAATGAAACGGAAGCGGAGGGTTTCATATTACGTTCCATTCCATCACAAACAGTGAAAATAAGAAACCTGCGATTTAGAGAGTTTTAAGATAGAACGTAAATTAATAAATACATACTGCCTAATATACCCTCAATAATTTTTCTTAATACCAATTATTTCTTCTAACCCTAACCCCCTTATATATAATTAATAATATTTTATATTATTTTTCCTTACCCTAATAATAATATTTGTATATTATTAATAAAAATTGTATATAATTAATAAAAAATTTTAATAAACTTTTTATTAATGAAAATAGAAAATATATAAAAATTATTCTTTAATTGTTTGTATATATTTCTATATAAATAAATAATTTTTAAATACAAATCACATATAATAGAATAAAATTTATTAAATAATTAATAATAATAATTTATATAATTAATAATAAAATAACAAAAATTTTATTAAAATGTTTATTATTTTAAAATAGAAAATATATAAAAAACTATTTGTCACGGTTGCACGTGACTTTTTAATTGGACATGATTTCTGTTTTAAAATCATAGCGTTAAATCTCTTGCAACAACCATTTTAATGTCAGGGATATAATAGTCATTTATTAGACATTACATTCCATTTCATCCGTCTTCCAAACAATGTTGTAACGTATCCATCCCTCCCAAATAACTTTCCACTATATTACATTTCATTCCATTATGTTCCATTAATTAATATCTAACCAAACAGGCCTTTAGGGTTTAATGATTATAACTCGAAAGAGAGTAATTCACCCTTCAAAAGTCTAAAGCTGATATCGTATTAACTCAAAAGTAATCATATTATTTAATGATAGGATAAATCACTCTTCTCATAATCGGGTAATCTTCCTTGTGTGATTTTGATTATTCATTGGTGGTGCTCAATTTTGATGTCTTTGTGTTATTTTTACAATGTCATTTTCAATCAATCCATATCTGGTCATTTACTTTTCTATTTAGTTTTTCTTTTCATTTTAACTATCCTTTAGGCCTTATATAACTTAAAATTCAATTAGTGATCAACTGCTTGAGGGATCGACACCTTATGTACTACACTCACAACCTGTGCACTTGCAGTATATTGAGGGATAAGAAATTGTAAAACTTGCCCACTTGATCAAGTTTTTGGATCCGTTGCCAAGGGAGTTAGTAAGATTAGTTTAATTCTTTTAGTCTAAGGAGTTTTCACCACTTTTGTGTCAGTGCATTTGCATGAACACAAAAGTTATTAGAAATTTGAGTCAGATCATCGATACATTAGAACTTGACATTGCCTGGTTAGAGTGAGCAATACGAAAAGCTACCCGTAAAGAAGAAAAGAATACTAAAGCAACCATGGCTGAGGAATTTCATTAAGAGTTTCAGCAAGGAGGAAACCAAAGGAACCAACCGCAAACCCTCATGGATTTCATGAGAACTGGATTTAATGCAACTAATCAAGGTGTCGCTAGACCACCTGTTGAAGTAGTTTCGTTTGAAATAAAACCAGCTTTATTAAACATATTGCAAACTAATGTTCAATTTTATGGGCTGACTAATGAGGATCCTAGCGTTCATATAGTCAATTTCTTAAAATTATGTGATACTTTTCGATATCATGGGATGTTAGAAGATGTCGTTAAGATGAGGCTCTTCCCTTTCACACTTAGGGATAGAGCTAAGGCATGATATCACTAATTAAGTTCTGCGAATGTTACAACTTAGGAGCAATTAGTGTGAGCATTCTTAGATAAGTACTTGCCCCTCACGAAGACTACAAAGATAATCAAGCAAATTAGAAACTTTCAATAAAGTGATGGGGAGTCACTTTATAAGGTTTGGGAAAGGTACAAAGATCTGCAAAGGAGGTGCCCTCACCATATCCACCTAAGGAGTTCCTTTTTCAAATTTTCTATAATGGAGTGAAACCACCTACCTAAGGCACTATTGATGCAGTATCAGGAGGATCTTTGATGAGGAAGATGGTGGATGAAATAGAAGAGGGAAATAGCTAGTAGCAGTTATCTTTGGACAATGGACAGGATTAAACAACATATGACCCTTAGCGAGCAAAAGGGAGATTTAATTGTTGACCTAATCATTGAAATGCAAGATAAGACTGATAATTTGACTCGACAACTAAATAATATGAAAGCCTCTTCTTCAGCTCCTATGAAAGTTATTCAGCAAAGATGCGACCTATGTGGACAAGATAACCACAACACCATTGATTGCTTTTTGATGAAAGACCATGAATCAGAACAAGTTAACTATATGGGAGCACAATTTGGTCAAAGAGGGGGGAATAAACTCTACTCAAACACATTTTGTGTTCCACTACCATAGGACATATGCTCGAAATTCTTGAGAATATCCAAACACATACCCTACAGGAATGGCATGTTAGAACAATCACAGTCATTTAACATGGCATCATACACATCAGAATTAATCATAAAAACAACTTATCTCACTTCATTACCAAAACATGTTTTACACTGTTGTTTCATTACAAACCATTTATATATTTACAGAAACCATCTGAGATTACACTGTTTTAAATAAAAGATTCTACATAAAATGAAAACTATACAAAGTACTCTATCTAAAATCCTCAGATGATAGCTGACAAGATCTTTGAGCCATATTTTGATCCAAAATAGGCAGTACTAAACTTCAGTTAGCTTGTTCTACTAGCAAGGTCTCCTCTCAGTACTTGAAAATTAACATTTCAATTTTAATGAGTTTTGTGAACTCAGTGAGTGAACCATCATCGATGCGTTCACTTAAAACAGAACACAGACACACACACACACACACACACACACACACACACACACACACATGTCAATGAATAACATTCAGCTCAATCAAAGTAATGCTTCATTTAGAGCTATAACTCATATTCTACAATTTGCATCATAATACAAGAAGCGTTTAAAAATACAGCCACTTTATAAGTCATTCTAGAAGTACATTCTGAATGCAAGAATATCATGTAATCATTTCATAATATAACACTCATTTATCACAATTCTTCATATCACCATCAAAGTCATAAGCATTTCTCAATATCAACACAACATAATTCAACATTCATTTGTAATCAATATCACAAACACATTTAAAGATACAAATGTCAAAGCAAATGAGACTTATTCCATTTTAACTTTTTTGTGACTGAGTGCCTATTTCACTGTCCCATATTCATTGTAGATACTGGGCTCTTTTCAGTACTGTCTCATATCTATTGTGGATACCAGGCTCATTAATCACTGAGCTTGAGGCTCTGATGCGCATAACTGAGTTAAAGCTCTTTTCACGTTGACTGCTCTGGTCATAACTCCTTTATATAAATATGCATCATATAATGGAGCATTATAGTTCATATAATATAACATCAATCACTTTCAGTCAATGAGCACATTCAATTTTCACAATTCATCGGATCTAAGTCCGACATTCAACTAATATTTTAGCATTCAATTTCCTTATTCACATTCAAATCACAAACACTCCCAATACAGTTCCGAATATCGAACTCCTTGGACAATCAATTGTTCGGAATCAGTAATATTGAAATTATATTAACATCAATTCAATATAGAGAGATTAAGTTTAATAAACACAATTTAAATAGAACACATTACGAATTGAAATCTCACATCTAGGTTACCCACTATACATATAATTCAAACAGAAACATAAATATTTGAGTTTACATAACTAGGTTAACTCACAGTACACTCCAGTCAACTATTGCCTCAATGTGCTGGCAATGTTTGGATGGCGTCAGTCGACGTATGCCTCTAAATCAAACAATACACACATGTACACATTACTAATTGATCAATCAAATGAATGTTTAAAGTTACACATGTATATGTATCATGTTTAATGCATTCTCAATTGATTATTTCGAGTATGAACTCTTATTAAAAAATCATACTTATACATTCATCATGGTTTGTGCATCATTTAGTTTACAATTAGGTTTTTTCCTTAATACACTTGATCACCTTCAACTCATCACTCACACATTTATCACTCTTTTTCCTAGGATTATACACTCACACAATTTTCTAATTCTCATTCAATCATTCCCAATTCGTCACTTACATACTTTGAATCACATTACATTCATGACAACATATTTATATCATTATCAACTCAAATTTTACACTTATCCTTGAACATTTTTCATGATTAAAAAGCTCCTTATAATACACACACAATTGGTACTTTACATCTGAAATTTTAGAAAGCTAAATCTATACATTCACCAAAATGTTTCCAGCAACATATACTCATACATTCACCCAACTATCATTCATAAATACCCTATGTTCTTCAATGCTCATTCATCCATACCTTATACACATTTCTAATGTTCTTAATATCATCTTTTCATTAAAAGAACTCATTTATTCCTTAAACAAATCAAATTTCCAGATATGAACTCAACCACATCAAAACAGTCCATTCTTTAGGTTATGACTTCAATTAACTACATAAACTTATCAAGATATATTCTGGTCAAACTGTTTCTCAAAAGCCTTAATAAGACATCAATAATCATTTTTCATATTTTATACTTTGACTAATTCAAGCTTTAAAGTCCCCAAAAATTAGGAAATAATACAAGGTTTCAGCACAAGGTCTATCATCGGCAGTATTAATAAAACATACATAACTTAAGCTCTAGTCACTATTTAATCAAGCCACTTTCACAGGACTCGATCTAAGACTATATCAAAAAAATTTATTCTTTGAGTTTCTTCAAATTCATGCCCTAAAGATACGTAAAATAGGTCAAAATATACAACTCTAATTTTCTAGATATTTGCTCAAGACAGATTTTCGGGTCAGTTTCCATGGCCCTTTTGACATAGCAAATGAGGTATTTAAGCAATACATCCTTCTAAACAAATGTTCCTATATGTCCTAATTTTTTAAAGACATCAAGTTCATGCAGTTTGGTTCAGTATTCTGCGAGTTATACTCCAACTAATACAAATTGTTCTCACATCGCAACAACACCCGGTACTCAACTTCAAGCTAAATTTTAAAACCCTTAGAAACAGAATTCAAATTCGATTTCTACATGACAATTGTATCCATATGTCTTTAGTTTAATTTAAATTAAAACTCATGCCATTTTGATAACTACAGATCAAGATATGGTTAAAATACAGATGTATGTTTAGTGAAAACACTACAGCTAACATATTCCAGCACACTTTAATCATTAACATCATTTACAATTCATCCTAATTCATCATCATCAATTCTCTATTATAACATGATATAAACACTAATCATTTACTTACATGTTTAACTCCAATTCTAGCTCAAAATGTCAATCCAATCCAGTACTCAAAGCAAGTAGAAACATCACACATTCAAGGTAAAACTTAGATGGATTTCGGCTAGGTTTAGTAAGGCAACTTCAAGCTGATCTTTTACTTAACTTTGTGAGGATAAACATGGATTATTTGTGTAACAATTAGGCATGACCATAAGCAAGTTTAGGGAGGTGAAAGAAAAGAGTTTCGGTGATATGAGGGAGAGAAGAAAGAATAAGAAATGAGATGAACCTAGTTTTCTCCTACTGAATGTTACACCTAAGGTGTTAGGTGTCATCTAATGGAATCGCCACATGTCTAAAGGCATGTTCAACATTTATCAAGTATAGGTGCTGCCATATGTTACCATTAAAGCTAAGGCACATGTCATTTAAATACAGTATCCATTTTTCTATTAATCAATGCCATTTGTCATCAACTTACTAGTCCATTTGTCCCACAATGATCAATGCCAAATGTCACGCAATTATAGGCCTAATCATTCTAATTTTTATGTATCAATTTATCTTATCACTTGGCATTTTTCATAAATCAAAAATACATTATAATCCCTCAATTTTCCAATTATATCAATTAATTCCAAATTTACTACTTGTAATCAATCATACTAAAATTCAAGGCATAAACTTGTTACAATTCACATAATGAACATTTTAAACTTTTCATACCCTGAAAAATATCAATGAATGCATATACAATTATTTCATGAATATCAACACAATTCACATATTTAAATGTGGCTTATGATGCATGAAATGCACTTTTAATTTCTCAGTATACTCTCATCTACACTCTTCAGGGGGTCCTAGCCCCTAACATGGGTTATTGGGATGTTACAGTAAGTTGAGTAAGAAACATACGACTTGGATGGAGGTTTTGGAGACCTTTCCATACGTGCTGCACTACAAGCAAGAGAAGGAAAATGTAGTGGCCGACACTTTATCTAGGAGATATTCCTTAATGTCTGCTGTTAGCTCTAAGTTGTTGGGATTTAAGCAACTTAAGGAATTGTATGACACTTATGTGGATTTTTCTAGTGTGTATGCCACATGTGAACATGGCATATTTCGCAAGTACTTTAGGTATGATGGTTATTTATATCATGGAAATCAATTGTGTGTACTTAATTGTTCTTTACGTGAGCTGTTTATGAAAGAGTCCTATGGTGGTTGGTTAATGGGGCATTTTGGGTTTGCCAAGACATTAGACATCTTGCATGAAATTTTCATTAGCCATGTATGCGCAAGGATGTGGAGCATGTGTGTAGCCGATGCATTATTTGTAGATAGGCCAAATCCAGCTCTAAACCTTGTGGATTGTATACCCCTTTGCCTTTACCTACTAACCCTTGGATGGATATATCTATAGACTTTGTTTTGGGTTTACCTAAGACAAAGAGGGGGTTTGATAGCATCTTTGTTGTTGTGGACAAATTTAGTAAAATGGTGTATTTCATTGCATGCCATAAGACTGATGATGTTTTGCATGTTACTGATTTGTTCTTTAAAGATGTTGTTCGATTGCATGGTATTCCTAGGTCTATTATTTCAAATAGATATGCTAAGTTTTTTAGTCATTTTTGGCATGTATTGTGGGGAAAGTTGGGAACTAAATTGTTATATTCTTCTACTTGCCACCCACAGACTGATAGACAAACTGAGGTTATGAATAGAACCTTGGGGACTTTGTTGCATACTATTATAGGGATAAATTTGAAAAATTAGGGTGATTGCTTGCCATTCATTGAGTTTCCATATAATAGATGAGTGCATTCTACCACAGGGTTCTCGCCTTTTGAGATTGTTTATAGGTTTAATCCTTTGATTGCTTTAGATTTGGTTCCTTTACCTTTGCATGAGTTATCTAGTATAGAAGGGAAGAGGAAGGCTAAAATAGTGAAGGAGATTCATAAGAAGGCAGGACAACACATTGAGGAAAGAAACAAGGTCTATGCCCGTCAAGCCAATAAAGGGCAGAAGTTGGTGACTTTCGAACTTGGAGATTGGGTTTGGGTGCACCTTGGGAAGGAGCATTTTCCTACCCATAGGAAATCCAAGCTAGACCTGCAACGTGATGGTCCTTTCTAAGTCATGGAGAAAATCAATGACAACGCTTACAAGATCGACTTGCCAGGCAAGTACAAGGTATCTGCTACCTTCAATGTTGCTGACTTATCTCCTTTTGATATGGATTCAAATTTGAGGATGAATCTTCTTGAGGAGGGAGGGACTGATGTGAGCAGGAGCGTGGATCACCATAGAGTTGGTATGAATGACAGAGGCATGGGAGGATAGCTAGCTATGCCAATTGGACCCATGACTGGAGCTAGGGCCAAACGACTTAAGGAGGCTCTCTATACGTATGTGGGCTATCTTTTGGAGAGGATGGAACATTCCAAGCTTGTGGGAGGAGAGCTTTATGGATCCCAGCCCAAATTGATCCATCTAACTCAAATCCTTGGATCGGATACCCTTAGAACTTAAAGACTTAGACTATTAAGCCCATACATTAGACCTTTTAATTATTTTAGGTTAAGACACCTTTTTTATTTTGGGCTAACCGATTTCAAAGCCCAAGTACTTATTATTAAACCTAGGTATAAATAGGTTCATTAGGGTTATTGTAGGGGGCGACTGTTTTTCTTGATTGTGCAGCCGCTATAGTGAGGTTTATTCCTCTTGTTCTTATTTCAACACGAATTAATATTTCACTTATCAATTTTTTCAAATTGTGGCGTGTTTGTTTGATTTAACCTTCTTGGATTTAGTTCCGATCATCTAGGTTGCTCGAATCACGTATTCGTGAGGTCTAGTAGGGATTAAACCTTGCGTATCCTCTTTTTTTTCGTTAAATTTCGAATTTTGTTCTTCCTTGTCCTTCCGTACCGAAACTTCCAAACATCCATAAACCCATCAAGTTGACGCCGCCATCATTAACTTCCAAGAATTTTTAGACAACCTTTCATCGAATCATCTCCATGCTCACATCACCATGTAGGCACTAAAATCGTAATACCTGAACAATTAGTGAAAAATCGAAAGTGGGTATACATTAAAAACATATTTCGAAGTAGTTGTAGGTTAGAAAGATCTCAGCTCCATAAAAGTCACCATCTTTCTTTCTCTCTCTCTTTTGAAAGAGCCAAAACAACTGACTACTTGTCACTAGGCAAGGAATTAAAAAAGAACCCATCAAATAAAAAGGGAAAAGAAATGGAAGGACTAAGTGAAAAAGACCGAACCTTTCACCTTCTCACTTCATGTATGTGTCAACTATTACAATTGGCAGATGACTAATGATGTATGAGTGAGCAATGCAATTTACAAATTAAAATTAAATGATTCAAATTCTATGAAATTATATTTATCAAATTAACTAAACTATAAAGTAAATGGGTGCTTGAAAATGCAGTGAAGGTGATGTTTTGAAAAGAAGATGGAACACGAGGAAGAGGGTGGAACACGATGTCTGGAATGCGATGATTGGAATACGATGAGGAGGTCAAAAATATCAAGAGGAGCAAGAAAAAGAAGGAGGCATTGGAGGAGGCTAAAAATGAGAGATAAGAGGATGGTAGAGCAGGTTGGAAATGAGAGAGAGGAGGACAAAAGAGGACACTAGAAATGCAAGAGAGGAGGATGGTGGAAGAACTAGAAGCTCGAGAGAGAAGGACGGTAGAGGAGGCTGGAAACAGGGGAGAGGAGGATGGTAGAGGAGGAGGTTGGAAACGAAAGAGAAGAGGACGATGGAGGAGACTTCAAATGTGTGAGAGAGGAGGATTCTAGAGGAGACAGCTAGTATTAGGTTTCATAAATCGTCATTTTCGTTCATAAACACTGGATTTCGGGGACACTTTCATAAATTGTTGCTAACCTTTTTAAAGATTGATTAAAAGTTTGGCTTTGCAACAGTTTTTAAAATTGTCACCAAAAGTTTATGTATATAAAATATAATATAATATACAAATTTATTTATAAAATAATATAGGATTTATATATAATAAATAGAATAATATAATTAAATAGAATAATGTATAATTAAGATATGACAAAATTTATCTATTATCTATACATTTATGTCATTATATTAATTACCATATAACATTATAATATTTATAATTATTATCTATACATTCATATATTATCATATTAATTACCATATATCATTATATTAATTACGGTATATTTAAACAATATTTACAATATCATTAAAAATAGATATTAAATATTAATAAAAATTAAGTACAATATATAAATAGAATTGATAGGCAATACATTTGATACTTCATGTTAAACCTATATGAAACTTTTGTGACATCATATAAAAATTATCAAATCATATATTTTAAAATAGAAAAAAAAAGTAAATATGTCTGATATTAATTATTTTTGAATTTATAGTTTTATAATTTTTTTAAAATGAGATTGTTGTTAGATAAATTTATTTTTATAATTAGAATCATTATAAATAATATTGTTTTACGTTTAAGGTGCTTATATACTTGGAAGACTAATTGGTGATAACATTCTGTTACTTCAGGAGCTCATTAACAATTATTCTAAGAACAAAAGCAAACTTAATTGTTATATCAAAATAGATCTTAGGAAAGCCTATGATAATGTTAATTGGAGCTTCATCACAAATATTCTACAGCCTGTGGAATTTCCAGGAATATTCATAAGGTGGATTGAGCAATGCTTGACAACTTTTTCTCATAACATCTTGATGAATTGCCAACTACTAGGTTTCTTTTAAAGTAGGAAAGCGATCAGGCAAGGAGATCCCTTGTCTCCATACATTATAAGAAAATAACAAATTACTAACATAAATGGATTATTCATTGGTAAAGTTGACAGAAAAAATTTGTTTTTCTGACGGCCAAAACATTCGTTGGTAAACGTGGAGGGGAAAATATTCCTGCAAGTTTTCCGACATACTATAGCAACGGAACACAAAAGTCTGTCACAAAAGTAGGCAACAACAGCTTGTAGTGAAAATAAACATCTTGAATACCGACTGGACCACAATTCTGTCGGTAAAATACCGACAAAAATGTCATTCCGTTGGTAATTGTCAAATTGTTCATAAAATAAAACGACATCATTTGGTTTTAATCCAAATGACATCGTTTTATCAACAGACTTAATAACACCCGAAGCTCCCCCTCTCCCCCTGCTATTTTCTCTCTTCTTCCTACCATTAACGTCATCAGTCCTCTTCTTCCTAAGCTTCCACCCTCAATTTTTGCTTCATTTTGGGTCCATCGTGCATCATTTTCGAGTAACAAAACTATTGGGTTTATTTTGTCTCCAAAAAATGAAGATATTAGATGATTATATGTATGACCATCGGTGGGTGGGTGGGTTTTGTTTGGATTTTTGGTTTGTGCATTTTTTAGTTGACTTGTTGGTCTACTTGTTATTTAAATGTGTTGTTGTTAGTAAATAATGACAAAATACAGTTGTTTTGTTATTAGTTAGAGATAATTCGGGTTGCCTATAAATTGTTTAATGAAATGTCTCCTAGAACAAACATTTCCATCAAATGAAAGCAACCAATGTTATCACTGTATATTCATGCACCATTTCTTTAAGCACTTGAACTTGTCCGTTGATCAAAGTTTAGATGCAACACTAAAATACATTTGTTCAAGTTAATATAGTAATATTCACATTAAAATTTACATCTCTTTAAGCACTTAAACATGCTTCAAATACACCAATTTTGGCTTCAGAATAAGAGCAATTACATACCAAATGGAAAAGTAGGAAATAAGCATAACTACGACAAGTTTTAGGTTCTTATATTCATATTCACCAAATTGTATCTTTTTCACCATCTTTGTTATTGTCGTTGTCTCTATATTCTTCTTCAATAAATCAAAAGTGAGTGTTGAAGTGAAATCAGTCATTATAGGATCTAATCATTAGAAAAACAATCACACCCTTTTACTTATATACCACAAAAATAATGTCAAATCAAGCAATTATTAATAAAAACACACTAAAAATTTTTCTTATCCTTCATTGCATACAACTAACAAATCTCTTTCATAAGTTAGTCATCATCATAAAAGTTCTAATAATAACTTTCAAGCAACAGTCACACAAATATAAAATCAAACTTTTTAGTGGAACTTCCATAATTGAGTTTTGTGAATCATAATTTTCAACAACTTCTATTTTGAATGAAAATAGAAGTTTTCACATTTCTTTGGTGATAGCTTCCTCAAAACCTACATCATTCACCATGTAGATATGCTCATTGATTCAACTTTAAGATGTTAGATCGTTTCATATTATATAGTTTAAATTCCTTTTTTAGGAATAGAAGCTTGAGGATTTATATTTAGGCCTCCCATCGCATTGGTAATTGGAGTAAAGCTTGTTCTAGTAAGAAAACTAAGGAAATTGCCTGGGATTATTTCTTCAATTTTATATTAGTTTCATCTAATATATCCTAGGATATATATGTACTAGGTCCAATGGCATAGTCATTGATGAGTTTTTATGTTCTTCTTTAATAGTCTAACTATTTATTTTGTGTTATGTTTGAATCATTGATGAGTAGATGTATGATTACATAAGCTTTTATTGTATGTGGAATGAGTTTTAGATGTTATGGATGATTCGAGGTATAATAAAATATAGGCTGGAAACCCGTAATGCAGCTCCCACAAGGCTTATCAATGAAAAATTCCACAAGCCTAGGAGTGACAGAGAGAACTTGTTTTCTTAGATTCAAAAGCGTAAACAATGCCATACACCATAGTTTTGAAATCAATTGTAGGTCATTAATTCGATCGATTAATACTTAAACTTCAATATGATCAATGCAAATTCAACGTTAAACAAGAAATTAATACGTTTTATAGACAAGACAAATTCTTTACATAATAAACCCCTAGGACGGTATATAGGCTGGAAGCCCGTGACGTAACTCCCGTGAGGCTTATCGGTGAAAATTTCCACGAGCCTAAGAGTCACAGTGAGAATTTGTTTTCTTAATTCATAGGTGTAAACAATGCTACATACCATAGTTTTGAAATCAATTGTAGGTCATTAATTCAAATGGTTAATACTTAGGAGATGTTTTGTAAAGTTTAGATGTTCTGTAAACTTTGGGAAACATGAAGGATACTAACTATGGAATCACTATTTGAAATTAACAGTTTTGCATAAATGAGTAATGTTGATAAATCTTGGATGAATAGACGATTAACACCTGATGGTTTCATTAATCATGAGTATGTTGAGGGAGTTGAAGCTTTTATTCATTATGCATGTTCTCAACCTACATATATTGATGGCCCAAAGATCAGATGTCTATGTAAAAAGTACAAACACATTTGTTTCCTTCCTATTGATGAAGTGAATGGGCATTTGTTGAGAAAAGGGTTTGTCCCAAATTATTTTGAGTGGACACCGACATAGGGAACCATTGATTTGTAGCACCTCAAGGGGTAATAAAATACAATCGTTAGTGAACTTAAATGAGTTTAAAGGGGGGGTTAGATTTAGAACAAATAATGTGGATGCAAATGAAAATCCTTACATGCAAATGGTTTATGATGTAGCCAGTTATACTTTTTAGGAAAATATAGAAAATCTTGAAGAAGAACCAAACCCACATTTTTTATCTTGAGGTTGCCCATGGTTATATTTTATTAATGTTGGCCCCCGAATTTTTTTTGTTGAGTTAAGCATGATTTAAATGAATTATGAGGTCATGATAGAATTATTATTGGAGTTTAATTATTTCAGTGTTAGTAGGATTTTATTACACTAGTTAGTTAAATTAAAGTAGTAGGAATGTATTGAGGGCAATTTTGGCATGTCACTTAAGATTGAAAGGCATGAAGCATTAAAGGAAGGGTAGGATTGACTTTTAGCACTCATAAAGGGTAAAATTGGAAAAGGAAAATATGGTTTTGCACATAAGAGGAAGAAAAACGTGAATTGAAGAGAGAGTGAAAAGAAAAATGTGAAAAAGAGAAAGAGAAGTGAGAAAGTCGACCATTAGAGAGAAAAGAAAGAAGAAGCAAGTTAGGGTTTCATCTTGTCTTAGCTTTTAAGAATGTTTTTGAGGGTACTCAAGAAGATAAAAAGAAAGAGGAAGATAAGAGCTTCCATTTGAGCCAAACATCTCTTTGTTTAGTGAAGATTTAAGGGAATTAAGAGAGGCAACAGGATCAAGGGGAGGGTCATTTTTAAGCAAGTGTTTAAGCAAGGAATCCTAGTGGGTTACATGTTTATAGTTGAGTTAATGAGTCACGAGTATTTTTCCAAATCAATAAAGTTAAATGATTTCAATTGCATTATAAATGTTGCATTTATTGCTTCTTAAATGATTTAAGTAATTGCTACATGTTTGGTACATAAATCTTGATGATGATTTATGAAATGATGATGGAAATTGTATTTGAAAAATATCATGCTTATAGAAATCATGTTTCTGAAATGTGCAAGATGTTTACAAGATATGAAATTTATGTTTGTGTGGGTTTGTGGTGGTTCATTCTGTTATGTCACGTACACGTTGACCATGTTAAAGGCTTCTCCCGTATACCTGCTGGTGGGATGAAGCTCCTTCACGGACTCCCTCATGTTTATGGACTATGCAAAGTGGTCCATTCTATTATTACTAGAGATTCGTAAGAACTTCATCATGTTTATGGACTACCTAAACCATTATGATTACTTATATGTTTATGATTGTTTGACAAGTAGAGAAATACATAACTTATGTTGTTGATGAATTGTTTGACAAGCTTGAGAAATTGAGGAATACGTGTTTTATGGATTCAATGCAATTTACTATGGCAATGAATATTTTCAATGGTTTTTCTTGTTCTCCGCTATAAACTTGTTACCCATGAGCTTTTAAGCTCACACCCCATTCCTCCCCATCTCCAAGTGTAGAGTAAGAGATCGAGTGATAGAGAGTCAAGGCATCACTCCAAGTCTACATATTTTTGTATTTAAGTTAGTTTATGAAAACACAAGGCTTTAGTCGCATTTTAAGTATTACTCATTCATGTATATTTTGTATTTTGTATTATGAGTTCAAATGATGTATTTGTAGCTTGAAATGCCCATTAAAACTTTGTAAAACTCTTTTCTTTTGATGTTAATGAAATATATTTATTTTTTGCTCATGATTTTCCAAGTTTTCGCATTACATTTTCAAGCATATATAGGGATAAAATCTGTGTTATGACTTTAGGGAAAAATTGTATTAATTTAGGCTAATTTGGACAATGTTGTCATCTTGGAAGTTGTAGTTTATCCTCTTAGCTCTCCAATGATATAAAGTTTGTAACTTTTGGATTTCAGAGTTGAGAGATATGTCTTCTATAAGTTAGTGATGCCGCACAGGGTGTATATTGGACACATTATAGCCTTTTTTCTTTACTTCAGTTAACAGAAAATGAGTTCTATGGTGTTTTGAAATGGGAAGAGTTAGTGTGATAAGTTATAGATGAAATGATGATGATAAAGGGAGATTAAACATGTGTAGAAATTAGGATGAATGTGCATAAGTTTGAATGTTATGTTTTTGGATTGATGACCAAATATAGATTATGATTTGGATGTAAATGATATTGAGCTGAGATGAAAGTGATAATAAAGGAAAATGATGAGGAAAATAAGTTAGAAATGATAGATATGCATAAGAGGGGAGGTAACTTGTAGGAGTTAGAAATCTAGAAATTGACCCGTAAATGTCCGTTAGGCAGACTTGATATCCGCTGGGCGGACCTTCTCGGGAATTATAGCATTCCAGCTTAGTTTATGTCCGTTTAGAGGGACAAATGTCCACTAAGCAGACATTCTCGGGATAGTTATAAAATTGTGAAAATTTTGCCCCTCTAGATGATATAATCTCTCTTGGGAGTCTTCACGGAAGTTGTAGAACTCGAAGTCTTCTTTGAAACTATATTTGAATGACCTTGATTTGACATCCATATTGAAAGTTATGTTTTTTGTCCCAAATCATGTACATTTATAAGTTGTGGGCTTATCAATGCTTTCCTATGATACATTTAGGCTTGAATGGAGCGTGAAATGAACTTAGTTTATTGTGAAAATAAGAGATAAATTAAGTGATATGTTTAAGGTGACGATTGGGGATATGAACATAAGAATGGATTGTCGTATATCAAGTGCTCAATTATGGAATTGTGGGATGTTATGAGAATGAAGATAAACCTATTTTGACTAATGAGGTTCCATTATAAGAACCCTATAAAGTGTTGTGCACATGTTTTATGACTCTCGAGTTAGACTCTAGAAATAGGGTCTAACAATTGAACTGTTAAGAGGTTCAACCTTTTATGCAGTAAGTTGAAATTGATTATTTTGGTTTTAAAATTTAGTGTTATTCATAACTGAAATACATAATAATATTTTTAGATTATATGAGGAATTGTTACGTGAGCTAATGCCTAACAAAACACAAGATGATATCAATAAAGAAGTTGGAAGACACTTTCCTCAATGGTTTAAGAAATACGTAAGTACTCAAATGACATTATACTGTTTAATGTGATAATTTCTTTTATGTAGGCCTTAGAAAATTGAATAGAGAATAAGTTCATATGTGATCTTTTGAAGGGACCTTTGTGAACTGTTAAATCGTATCTGGTGTATTTCATTAATGGATACAAATATCATACAGAATATCACAGTTATAACATAGCAACAATTAATAGTGGATTTTGCATATAGAGAGAATTGATGGATTACTATAGTAAAATTATTGAGATACTTGAAATTGAGTACCTTGTATTGCCAATAAAGTGAAGTGTGATATTTAAGTGTAACTAGTTTGATCTAACTCAAAATGTTAGTAAAAAAGTGTATAGTTGATACAATCTAGTTGAAATCAATAAGAACCTTTCGTGTTAACAATGCAAGCGATCCATGTGTGTTATGTCCCTTTTCCCAACTTACGACGAGATAAGTCAGATTAGTTGGTCATTTGCAAAGTTAAACCTATAGGTGTTTTTTAATCACATGGAAAAGGAGAACAGAGAATTGAAAGTGAAGCATTTTAGGAAGATGTTTATGAAATAAATGCATCTGTCATATATGAGGATAATGAACCTTTGAACGATCCACCTAATGAATATGTTGAAATTTTACCTAGAGAGAATAAGGAGGGCCAGAGATCTGAAGAGGAGCCTGAGTTTGATTCTAATTCTTCAGGAAAAGAAGATGATTTTGATTTACAATTAAATGATGATAGCGATTAATTTGTGTTTGTAATTGAATATTATATTCAATAAATCAATTATTTCTTTTCAATATACTGCATTAAATATTGAATTCAAATTGTTATATTTCTAGAAAATTCAATCAAATATTAATTTCAGGTTGAAATATGCCACCAAAGAGAAAATAAGAACTAATACGACCAAGGTTCAGACAACAATTCGAAGCTACTTACTGTCCAGGTGAAGCATCACATTCTGCAGCTGGAACTGAATCACCTCCTCCTCCTCCAGCTACTAGACTTGTATATGAGGTATCACCTTCCGTACTTGCTGCTACACCATCCACAACCCTTACATTATCCACTACCCCTACACCGACAGAGATATTAGGGGTAAACAATGTGGATAAAGGAGGCGGCCACCAACCTGGAGCTAAGGGACCTGATGGAAGAACTTACATCACAATTGTCAATAATCTGTAAGTGAAAATACATGAAACACTATATGTTTATAGTTAAGCTATAGGTTTAAATTTTTAAAATGGTATAAAATTATTTGTTTTTATATTAGGTTGATTCCGTCTGCATCATGCTCAAGAAACATAACATCCAAATTCAATGAGAAGATTGATCTTTGTATGGAAGAATATCTCTCAGGCCATAAAGTAATTTTACTATCAGGAGTTTGAGGTACAAAAAGAAAATATTATTTTCTTTTTTAATTAATTTTTATACATTAATTAGATGAATGATATTACATTATAAGTATTTATCAAACGTTTTTCCTTTTGTTTCAAAAAGAATTTTTTTGGGGATTCTAAATTTGACGTAGTTATTTATAAAGTATGGGAGAGACGAGCACATACACGTTATCAGGACTTTGTTGGTGCGTTACACAAGGCCGGTGTATGACTGCCTTATATTTCTGAACAAATATGAAGTCAATGGCAGTAGTATTAGACATCACTTAAGGCAATGTTCATTGAAGAGCGTAATTCTACCAACAGATGTGGAGGACCAGGAGAAGAGAGTCTTCCCATATATACAAGAGGATCTATTACCCACCACGAGCATGTAAAGAGACTTGTAATTATCTACACTTTACATTTATATTTTGATTTTTTTACTTTGTTGTATTTCAATTGAATTTGATGTGTTAATTTTGGAATGAAAATGTGTATTATGGAAAATGATAATGTTATAAATGTCTGGTGCCATATATGGCTGTGTTGTTGAATTATTTTCTTTGTTTAATAGGGAGTAAATATCATAAAAATAAAGGAAACTCTGTCGAAATTTTTATAAATTCTAATTCACTTATAACATTTTATTCTTATGCAGGAAAAGTCTATAAGCATGAGGCCTACACCCTGTCAGCTCTTTTTGCACACTCACACTAAGAAGCATGACAGTGTGACATTCGTTAACAGTCGATGTAGAGAACTAAATGTATGTGAAATTTATGGTTTAATATTAATGCTTAATAATTATCACTTACGAATATAAACATTGCCTTCTGATAAGACCAAATACAATAAAGCATTCAACGACAGACTCAACAACCTGAAGATGTTGATGAGACTCAAACCTATCTTCATGCAATGAGTGGTAGGGATCATCGTGAAAGGATATTCGTCTTAGATTCATTTGCAAACACATATTATTTGCAATCTTCCATGTCCAGTACAGTAGCATCTAGTAGGCGGTCCACAATCAATGAAGTCCAAGAGCTTCGAAGCACAATGCAGACATTAGCAACTCAGTTGCAACAGTCGATGGAATACATAGCTCAGCTCTGTAATGAAATGGATGAGTTGAAGGGGAGGGGTAACACCTCATCATACCAATCAAAGCATCCACAGTCACCAAATCAATAGTGTATTTGTAGTCATTTGACATTTCATTTGAATTATAAATACTTATTATGTACAATTTAATGTTTTATTATCAATTAAGATAATTTTAACTTTATATCATCAATCAACTTTCTATTTAAACAAATTAATTGTATAAACAAATCAAATTATTATGCACAGATAATTCATAAATGTTTAAATTATGCATCAAATATAAGATCATCAAATAAAATTAATGACGGTATTTTTAAAAAAAAATTTCTGGTTAATTTACTGACTACACAACAAATGAACAACAAACTGTCGGTACTCACTGACGGAATAACCAATTCCGTTTCCAAATTTGCCGACAATATTTGCCACAGAAAAATCGTTGGTATACTCACTAATGGGACATACATAATCGTCAGTAATGTTGTAATAAACTTACCGACGGAATAAACAATACTGTCTGTAAATCTACCGACGAAAAAACATGAACCGTCAAAAATTTATTGATAGTCAACCGCACAAATAACGGTCTGTATATTTACTAACAATTACATAAATTTTCGGTAGGTAAATTTACCGATGGGCATTCTATTATATGTCGAAAATTATTATCTACGGTGGTTTCTACGACGCCTTAATTCGTCCGTAAATTCCGTCGTTAACTTGACTTACTGACAAAATGTTTAGATTTTTCGAAATTATTTTTATAATTTCATAGTGTATAATTAATATACTATTTTTCTAAAATTAATATACGATAGAACTTTTAATCATTTTATAGAACATTGAGATTAAAAGTTCTTTTACCATAAGATACTTATTTATACCTATAATTAATATAATATTTTCCAAAATTAAAAAGAAACCATGTCGCGCCGCACACTATGCTTAGTTATCCACCGTCACTTCTCCACCACGTAATTGGTTCTTGACGCGCTTCAGTGATTCCCTTGAATAAATGATGGTAATGGAATCGGAAACCATTCCAGCTCCTGATTTTTTTTTAGTGGAACGATACGATTTCAGCTGCGAACCAATCTCATTCACAATCCTGAGGAGCATTGTTGCTTCCAAAAACACATGGCACGATTGAATTGAATTCCAAAGAAATGAGGCCTGTCCAAGACTACAGGTCTTCGTCGTTCAACTCACTGTCTAGCTAGAAATCGAGCTAATCTACCTTTCGGCTCTTTACATGCATTTATACTGATAGCCATGGACAACAACTTTCAAGACTACAATTCTTCGTCCTCCAACTCACTATCTAGCTAGAATTCGAGTGATCTACCTTTCGGCTCTTTACACGAATGCGTGTACAGCAATATAATGTCCTTTAACATCAACTTCTCTTTAAAAAGCAACGTGTAAATTTTGTTGTTTTTTTATACATAAATTGTTAAGTAAATAAAATAATTTTATAAAATACATGCATTGAACAAATTATTTCACATTTTAACAAAATCAACTTAAGAAATTAATAGAAAAAATTAATATCATAGGCTGCTTATCCTTTTGTACAAAGTTTGAAGAGTGGTTAATATTGAGTAAGATTAATGAAAAAAGTTTTACGGCCATGTGCATCTTATTCTCTTGTACAAAGTCTTGAGGAGTCATTTCAATGAATCAGATCTATGACCCTGTGTTAAGATGCATATGGTCTTTTGTGCAACGTGTCGAGGAGTCATTAGTATTAAAATCCGTGACCTTGGTTCGAGGAGAATTTCGGAAACTCCACCTGAACCAGTCAGGCCAACCTGACATTCTACATGTTAAACAACACCCTAGGTGCTCATAAACCAAAAGACAACATCTTTCCATGGACCCTGATACATTTATTAATTGGTTGGTGAATAATTGACTGCATGCCCACTCGCACGAACGAAGAGTTAGTTAATAGTTCCAGAGTTTTAGCTGATGGGAGTTGGGACAATGCGAAACAGTGCGACCCTTTTCTTGGACCACTGAGTTTTTGGATTTAGTGAACCTAAAAGGAATCATTATGAGGTGTGGGGTTGTTCCTATTATTGATCAAAAGAAAACGAAATAGCTTGGATTTTGCTTTCAGCTTTTGTGGGCTCTATTCGAGAGGATGATGAGAGATTGCGCACAGATTGTGCTATGTATATTGCATGGACATTGGACAACGTCCATTCCTGCAAGAAATGTCACGGGCATCCATGGTGCGTCCTCTTCCCACGTGGTGATATCACAGTAATATAATTTTTTTACACAAAATGACAAAATGATACCAAAATATATACTATAAAGGACAGGTTTTTGGAAGCTCGTGCCATTGGAGTTGGAGGAAACTTTCCACGTAAAAAACACGAACCGAAATCGTCCGTGGCCTGCTATGAATGGGGTCGACAATGTCGGAAGATAATAGGTAGGGTTGGACTCTGTATAATAATGTTTTTCTAGAAAGAAATGCTCATATTCGTCTCCATACTGGGATGGACATGAAAATTGCAATTAGTTTTGACATAATTATTGAATAAATATGTATATGTGTATCTGCCTGAATTATGCCATATATGTAAAAGAAACATTAGCATTCGTTATATTTATACAATTTATAACAAATACTGTAATATCACAGACATTAATAAGCATAAAAAGAACTTACAGTTTTAGCTTAATACAATTTGAATTTGATAAATATCTAAAAGTTTTAACAATGTTTATAGTAAAGGGAAATTTTTATATAAAAACTATTGCTGACAGATTTCACATATTTTTATTTATATAAACTTGGTGATGAGAGGAGATGGACTCCACTTGAATAGAACAAACACACTAATAAAAAAATTGGGGTAAAAAGAGAAACACAAGATTTAACATGAAAAATCTCTTAATAAATATGGAGAAAATTTATGGACAATAACAAAAAATCTATAATTTTCATCATAAAAAACAAAGATTACAAGAGAAAAATTTCATAATCCATACTAAGAATTAATACACAAGATTATGAAAATGAGATTTTGAAATATATAAAACCTTAAGCATATGCGTCTTTATATAGTCTTAATGGAGAATTCTAATATCACTCACTTTTGACGTGGGATAGAAAAACTAATAAGTGGTACAATTGCCAAAACTAAGTACTATTTGTCTTTGAGTTGTACATCTAATTAGAGAGAATTTTACGAAAACTTTCATTGATGAGTAGCTAGTTCAATAAGTTGAAGTTGATTGATAAGTAAAGTAAATTGTTGCTGATAGAAATTTACAAATGAAGTCATCATCTCATATTAGAAAGAAACATATATATACAAAGTGAATTATATGTAAAGATAGGAGTTAATGCTTTAAGGTTTTAGGTTAAGATATGATATCTTAGTTATATATGAATCTAGTTCGATTTTAATGAAGTAAGCCTAGAGTTTTAGCCTTTTGCTTGCAATTGAATGAGCATGGCTTCAAAGTTAATAGCAATTTCAGAAATGCTAACATTTTCTCTAAGAACTTGTTTATTAACTAAAGTAAAAAATTTTAGTTAGTCATTATTATATCCACCGTCTTCATGAATTAAAGCATGAATTAAAAATAATTATCATCGTAAGCTAGCAAATCAATTTCATATAAAAATGTCTTCTAATTTTTGTTTTTCGTAAGACAACAAAATCACATTTAATTTCCTAAGTGTCTTATTATAAGCATATTTACAATTTATAACATACAAATAAGAGTTTATTAGTGATTGCGAACTCTTTTATAAGAAAAATAAAATCATATTTATTTTGAGAAATTAGTTTTTAAGTGAAAGGGATTTTCTGCGCTTGCTTAATAACACTAGTAATAAAAGACAAATAATTTCATTTTCTTGGCTTTAACACCGGCAATTTTCGCTGGCTTCCAAATCTTTCTATCTCTTTCCAGGTATCCTTCAGATTCGACCCAATTTTGCCTTCTGGAGTTATTCAAAGGAAAGGGTGATTTGTATTTCATCTAAAATTGTTTCCCAAATATTCCAAACCATATAAAAAGAAACGTGTTTTTTAAGTTAAAAATCGAAATATCTAATACAAGAAGAATGGCTGTCCCTACTCCCTACAACTCAATGCTATCAGTTTTCTCCTTGGCAATACCAGTTCAGCGGTTGATACCATAAGACAAAAGAACCACTGATCAACTGCTGAGTAGGTTTGCACCCCCTATTTATTTTATGTGTTAAAATCTTATTGCATAAGAAAGAAAAATCAATTAGATTAATCTTTTAGGTAATCTTATTGCATAAGAAAATAAGACAATTAGGTTAATCTTTTAGGTTCAATATAAACTTATACTTTTGATAGGACTAAACTAAAATAATCATAATATATATACCACATATATGTGACTAAAAGATTACATGTTTGAATCACATAAATAATTTATTTTTTGAAAAATGCAATTAGAAGGCTAAATAATACCACATTTATTACATTTCAATCATATTAAACAATGTTTATAACTATTGCATCATATGTTAACAATTTCATTAATATTATCAATGTTAATAAAAATGTGATAAAATTTAGAGAACGCTTGGTTTATAGAAGGGAATAGGAATGGGAATGCAAATGAATATAGGGAAGAATGGGAATGGATATAATCATTATAATTATGATGGTTGGTTAAGATGAAGGAATGATTACCATTACCATTGATAATGGTTGGTTTGTAAAAAATATTGTAATTAATTAATTACAAAATGAATTATATTTTAATTAATAACTTAATTATATTTTAATTAATGAATGAATTATATTTTAATTAATTATATTGCAATTAATTAATTAACAATAATATTTTAATTAATTAATATTTTAATTAATGAATAGTTATATTTTAATTAATAATAATATTTTAATTAAATAT
>JAOTAY010000006.1:32244105-32296493 GCA_025629805.1 Erythroxylum baracoense | reverse complement strand
ATACATAAATAATTATTAAAATTAATGATATACTAAAAATTTTAAGAATTATTAAATAAATAAAATTCATAAATAATGTTGAATAGTTATTAAATAAATAAGACTTAAAAAATAATATTAAAATTTGAAAATTATTAAATTAAATTTATTTTCGAAAAAAATAAATACAAGAAGAAAATGGTATTCTACTACGTTCTGCTAACACATTCCACGATATTTTAAAATGTGGCAAATTCGACAACATTCTGTGACGTTTTTTCTGGAACGTCGTGAAAAGCCACACCAAATGTAGATTTTCGCGACATTTTCTACAACGACGTGGAATATCAAAGATTCCACGACATTTCCTGAAATGTCACGGAATGTGGCTTCCCGCGACGTTTTCTGCAACGTCATGAAATGTGCCTTTTCGCGACTTTTTCTTATAACGTCGCGAAAAGGACAACATTTTACTGACGTTTTTATAAACGTCGCCGAATGTTGACATATTTCGCGATGTTTTACATAATGTCATAGAAAACTTTTGCATACACCACAATCCGCAACGTTTTTGTGACTTTTTTAAAACATTGCAAATTGGATTCTGTGACATTTTTGGACATTTTGCGACGATTGATTTTTATTTTTCAATCTATGCACCATAAAAACACTACAAGAATACAACGCAATCTGCAACAAAAACATCACAGATTGCGTTGTATTCTTGTAGTGTTTTTATGGTGCATGGATCGAAAAATAAAAATCAATACACCTTTTAGGATTTTTTGATCAATAGGGAGTGTTGTGAATAAAAAGGGCTCTTATTTTGGCATGTCTCATGTTGTAACTGCTTTGGCTTTGTTTTATAACCTTAATGTGGGAGATGTGCATACAACTCAATACGATATGTTTGACATATCTTATATAAGGCGCTTTGAGATTTTGGAGTTCCATTCTATGGAACTCCAAAATTCTCAAATGCGTACTGCAGTGAAGAACAGGAGGGGCACAGATACAGCCCTCCACATCACAAGCAGTCCCAGAGCTAGAAGAAGAAGCAGTGGAGGAGGAACCAAGTGCACCAGCAAAGGTCGACCGATTTTAACAAATTCTTGACCAGTTAGCCTCCAATCAGTAGTAAATGACATCGCAACTCAATGAGCTTAACACCCAAATGCGGCAAGTCCACAAAGAGCAGCACTACTTGAAGAAGAAATTCCTCAAGTTCTTTCAGAGGAATAATTTTGAAGCTTCTTCGCCAATACGATCGCCACCGCAATCCCTATAAGCTTTTCTTACCCTACACTTTTAAATTTTGTTATTTCTTTTGTTTGGTTTTATGTCTTTTTTTTGGTTTACTATTATTTTTGTTTGGTTTGACTTCTTTTGTTTGGTTTCATATCATTTTTGTTTCGTTTGCTGTCATTTTTTGTTTGGTTTGATGTCATTTGTTTGATTCATTTTCTTTTGTTTGGTTTGATGTCATTTTCCCTTATTTGGTGGTTGACTTGTCACATTGAGGACAACGTGATCTTTAATTGTGGGGAGGTGACATTGATTTTCTCAATTGCATTGTTCGCATTTTGTTAAATAGGATGCATGTTTAGGCATAGCATGTTGTTTTGTGTAAGTGATGGAACCGCACTTGAATCATTTTGATGAGTATTGCCATAAGATTTTGTCATGCTAGTTGGAATTAAATTGAATGCATGGTTAAACTCATATTAGGCTACTTGAATAGAAAGTGAACCATGTTGAGTGATGAAAAGTAGTTGGTTACATAAGCTTATTCACAATTTGACATTTGAGCAATAAGGTAGTATAGAGATGCATAATGAATTTTCATTTGAGCCAAAGTAAGGATTAAGCCTATATGACTCCATCTATAGTCATTCTATTTCTTTTTTGTGTGATGCTTCCTTAGGTTATTACCTTCAAAAATTGTTTTGAATCAGTTTGAGTCTACTGGATGCATGCTTAATAGAGATGATTAAGGCCCTTTTTATGTTGAACCTTGGTTTAAATGACTTATTCTTTGATTATCCATTACTACCCCTGTTGAGCCTTAACCTTTTGCCTCTTGAAAAAACCCAAAATTTTTAAAACCTAAAACCCCATTAACCTACCCATTAACAAACTTAGTTGATTATTAAGTAATACGTTAGTTGGGATAGTTGTGAAAATTTTTACCGAGATAAGTTGAGGATACTTCTGCCGTGAATCATATTGTATTTAGTTGTTATTTCATTCATAGTTTCTTCCATGTATTGAGAAGAAAGAAAGAACAATGAAAAAAATTGTTGAAAAAAAGGAAAAGAAAAAGAAAAGAAAAAAGGAAGAACACTTGAGTAGCATAAATAAGTGCAGAGTATTAGCATAGTTACACTTTTGTATCTTAGAATCTCTTTTGTTATCCCTTTTCACCTGCTTTTTACTTTACGAATGCTTGTGTTAAACCTTTTACCATCTTAAACCACCTTAACCCTTACCACATTACAACCTTAAACAAATCCTTTTAATCTATTTATGCATGTAATCATTGTAAAAGAGAATTGGTATATTAACAAGCCTATGGTAGTATAGTTTCCTATAGGAAGGTTAAGTGAAACACTAACCATCAAACACTTGAGAGAAATGAGTGAAACTGAGAGGAAGATTCATTTTGCATCTATACTTATCTTTGAGTGATGGTGCCATGTGTTGAGTTTGCTTATTTATACTAATGAAAAGTTAGTCATGATATGTGTATTAACTTGATATTTGAGTTAGCTAAAATTTGAGGGATTGTATGCTTTGATCTTTGTGAAAATGAAGTGACAGAATTGAATGGCTGTATTTATTTTACTTGAGGATAAGCAAAGATTTAAGTGTGGGGAGTTGATAGTTGTGCATTAGTCTATGTTTTTCTAAATATTTGGCATGTGTTTCTTGCATAATAGTTTATTGTTGTTGTAATTTAGGATTCATTTTGTATGTTTTTGTTTAGTTTGATCTTCATTGTTTTTTTTAGAAATTAAATAATTGCATTAAAGAATAGAGAAGATACAGCTCATTACGTGGGAAAATAGACCCACTTGGAAGTCTATTTTGTCTGAGTAACAAGGAAACGACATTGTATGGAAATGAATTAAACTAATAGATTACGACATTTAGGGCATACCTACCTATAGCTTTCTTGAATCTTCCTCACCTCTCCCGTTTTGGAAAGAGGCGATCTGCTGGCGACTAACGGCGTACTTCGACTCCCTTGCCTCTGTTGGTGACCTTCAGCCTTCTAGATCTGGAAGGCGTCTTCAACAGAAGTTTATTCGAAAGGGAAGCACCATCTCAGAGGTAAGGTATTTTGTCAATTTCACTCTTTTATTTTGGCTTGTGTCTTCCCAAATAACTTACCCTGACCTTTTCTATCTACCATCTGGTAAACCTTTGGCATGGCTGACGGTGGAACTCCAGTCTCTCTCTCCTGCTGGTTGCCGCTAACATTCCTTCACCATGGTTCGAGGATCTGGAGATACCTCCCTATAAAAATGAGAAAGGGATAAAAACATCTCTGAGGTAAGTTGTTTCCATCCTTCTATATTTGCTTGGTGTCTTCCTGAATAACTTGTCTAAGTCTGTTCGATCTGTAGGAAATTGATATGAAACAATAGAGATCTAGAGAGCTGCGAAGATATATGTGAGCCTTTCTATAAATTGATCAGAAATAATGGACTGTGTATGATCTCTTGCTGAAATAATCTGATGTGAACCTTGAATTTGAATGATAGGGATTACTGGAAAGATTGTGCTAGGTTGAGTTTATATACTGCTACTAATGTATCCTCTTTAGAGCCAATAAAGGTTATAATCTCCAAGTGAGAAATATACCCCTACTATAGTGAAGGTGCAACTGATGAGTAATCAGTTGCTCCCTAATTCTAGCAATTATGAAGTCTAATAGAGTAGTGATAGGAATAGATTCCCCTTTGAACCTTCTGTTGTTCCTCTCCTTCCATACCGATTGGCTACAAGTAGCCACTGAGATCATTAGGATATCCTTGTCAATGCTGGATATGTGCATAGGAGTTAGTTGTTGTAGAATGTCAGAGATTCTATAATAGTTAAACCCAGGAGCACATAGGCTCGAAATTTTCATCCACAGATCTTTAGTCAATGCACACTCAAAGAATAGATGTTCACTTGTTTCATCCTCGATATTGCAAAGGATACAAGTCATAGGTAAGGACAAGAATCTCAATCGATTCATTGTGCTTAGTCTGTCTAAAATTGCTAACCAGAGAAGAAAGATAACATTAGGTCTAAGAAATTTGCTCTATATTAGGGAAGACCATCCAACTCTATTCACAGTCTCATCCCTCATCTTCCTAGATTAGATTTGCTAGCATTAAATCTTCATTGTTGTTATTTCATGTTTGGTGTTAATTTAGGATAAGAATTGATTATTTTTATGTAGGAATGAAGATTGAGCAACTTGGAGGTTAAGCTAGAGATTAAAGAAGAGAAGAGAAGAGGGAACTTTCTGTTGCAAAATTCCATGATCGTGGGAATCATGCCAATTCCCACAATCGTGGGATATTTTATCCTAGAGACTATGCGGTGTTCAATTAAACTTTAGGATTTCTAGACTATAAAACATATTAAGCCTCCATAGATAAAAGAGGACAAAAGTGAAGATTCAAAGATTATCAACGACAATTGGGAAAATAACACATCAACATAAAAAAAATTTCTGGATTTTAGTAAAGAAGAGAAGGGGTTTTCTTATTCAATTTTCTGTCAATTTTATCTCTTCTAATCTTTGTAGAATGAAATATTTGAGTGTTGACGATGATATGGAGACCATGAATGGCTGATTTTGTTTTTAGGGATTACTTTTGAACTATTTTGTTAAACTCCTATTTTATTGAATTGAATGAAAGTTGTCTTTGATGATTGTTGATTATATTTATATCTTGCAATAAATCGAGAGAGTGAGTAAGGCTACTTATGTAGGATTATACAACAAGAGTTGGCAACCTATAGACTTACAATCATCACATTAATTGATTAGTTAGAAGAGTGATCTCGGATAATTCAATTGATCACCTATAAGATAGCTTAATAACTAGTTAAATTAGTGGAGTGATTGGGTAGGTTAAGAGATCATTCAATTGACTTCACTTAATTTGATTAGGGAAAATTAATTACACCTTGAGAGAGGGTGACATCTTAGGTGAGACACAATTCGATTAATAAGATAGGAGGGAGACAAAATAGGGAGAAAGTAATCTCTAGTCATTAAATTCTTGAATTTTGATTTTCTGCATTTTGGTATTGTCTATTGTTTATTGTTAGTTTGTCAATTTTAATTTAATTTTTTAGATTATTTCCATTAAACAATTTTGTTTCTTAAACAAAGTTTGATCTAAATTAAGTGGTGTCTGCGCATCAATTCCTGTGGGATCGATATCCTCTTTCTAACTACAAGTCACGACCCATATACTTGCAATTTTTAAGCATAAAACAAGTATATTATTTTGCATAATTCACTTAACAATTATGTTAGTATAAGGCTAGGGTTTATGGAAACATGAAATGTTGACAAAAGGATTACCTAAATAATATAGGCATGTTGAGACAAATAATGTTGGAAGAAGGAGATGCAAAATTAATGTATAAGATTTTCAGTTGAAAAGTACAAAAAAAATTTATGGGATTGATTGTAATGAGTAAAGAAAACTTATGAATAGTTTCTAGGAAAATGAAAGGAGTTTGACATTTTATATCGAATTTGGTGATGCAGTACATTTGATATCACATATCTTATCAACAAATATAAAATTTCATTTACACCGTTCCTTAGTGTAAGCCATCAGAGACAATTTAACCTTACTTCCTAAACTACTTGTCTAACAATTCCATTAAAGACATAATCAGACATTCTTTAAGCAGTACTAGAGAGTACTCTAATTCTTCTTACCTAAGAGCATTAAGACATCAATTACTTATTGTTCCTTAGTACAATATAGTGTGGAAAGGCTCCCTAATGCCTAAAGCTTCATTTATTACTTATTTAGCAACAAGGGGAAGATTGAAGACTAAAGATAGACTAAACAGGATGAGTGATCATAATTGTGTTCTTTACAACTCATTTCTTGAATTTATAAATCAATTATTCTTCAATTGTAACCTCTTAACTAAAATTTGGGCCATAATCTTACATAATTTGAACCTTTCTTGTCTTACAACAGATTGGGAAAATATCTTGGTTTGGGTAAAACAATAATATAATAGAATCGAGAAAGATAAGAAATGCTTGTCTTTGTTTAGCCTATTCAGTTTACTCAATTTGAAAAGAAAGAAATCAAAGAATTTTTAAGAATATTCACTTTGAGAAGTATGTAATTTGTAACAGAACTTGTCGCTAGATCAAAGAGATCCTAATTACTCATCATACAAATAAGGATCCAAGTTATTCCATTAGAAAAAGATGTAGACTGGAATGATATGGCTCTAGATTTAAATTGAAGTTGTATAGATGCTAGGATGATGTTGTACTTACCTTTTCCTTTGAAAATATAGCCTTGTATTTTTAATCTTGTATGCCTTTTTAGGCCTTTCAATGATATATTTTATTTTCCAAAAAAATGTATACAAATTGTATCTTATAGTATAAAAAATATCAATCCCATGAGGATTGCATTAGTCACCGAACAATTCTTATAACACTTTGTTTTAGGTCAATAATATGAAAAAACAATTAGAAAATAAACTAAACTAAAGAAAATTGATAATTGAGTAGTTAAACAAGCAATAATGAATTTGTTAATTAATCAATAATGAAAAGTTAGGAGTTACATCTATCCTTATCTATTTTCTCTTCACCTTCTTGATTTAACAATACTCAATCCTAAATATCTAATAATTACGATAACCCTATCTTGAGATCTATCCAAATAATCCTAATTAAAATAGATTGGAATTGAATTGCGACCTCTCGATCTATCAAAACTCTTCCTATCTATCTAATTGGATTTGAAGTAATCATATAGATAACTTACAAACAATTAAGATCTCTCTTCAATTTTCTATTTATTTGATTTCTATAGGTTTATTATGGTACTAGCTCTTATTGCACAACACGATACAAATAATTTAATTAACCTTCTGATTCATATCAAATATAAAATGATAAACACTATAAAGTATATCTCTATTAAACTAAGAATGTAAAAGTTTAATAAACATTTCAAAAGTAATCCCCAAAATAAGTTTAGCATTCCATAGCTAAAATATATTAGAAATTGATCATAATCAATATTTAACAACAAAGAAAAAAAAAGAAAAGAATAGAAGATTGAATCTCAGATGTTCACTCGTTCTTGTTCATTAGCTAGAAAATTACACAACCTTGTTCTTCTAGAATTCTCTCTTTGATCTCTTCTTTTATGTTTCCAGCCACATCTTTTGGTGTTTTTTTTTCTTTTTATACTTTTTTATCATCTTGGGGTCCTTTCTAGGATTTTCACATTTTTATTTCCAAAACAAACCCCAAAATCATCAAAATATAAAAATCTCGCGATCTAGAATTCTGGTATTTTCACGATCATAAACTGGTTACTCTATGCACTCTCTGTCACATTTGTGCAAATATGCATAATCATGATAGATGGTCTCAACTCTCCATCCTGCATTCTTCCATGATTATGCACATGCACGATTATGACTACTTTCTTTGTCCTTCTTCTTTTTTATCTTTTCTTGGAATTTCTTATATGCACTCTTCATTAAAACACATTAGATTTCCCTTAAAGCAAGCTTGTAGATCAAAATCTTACCTTAATCAATGATAATTAAAAAAACCCACAGAAACACTAACAAAGACATAAATCTATGTCCTAAATACATTATTAACACCTAATAAAACACTTAAAAACACACTCTATAACCTAGAAAATACATTAAAATTCAGACGTCACTCTTGACTTAGTTTTACAAATTTTCAAAATTTTCAAGACCCATGTAAGTTGAACTTATACAAGCAATCAATACACCATTAAAGACTATCAAACCTATCTACTAAGCTCAAATATACGACAACTTATTATGGAAACTTTTTTAAATATTAAAGGAATTCATTAAAGAAAATGAAATGTTAGAAGTACGAAATAGACCTCAGGGGAATAGCCTTACAATACTGCTTAAAATCTACTACAACCCTTTACAAACCAATAGAGTATGTGATGAAATTTTAAAGATTAGATTCTCCAGGAAGAAGTCAGGATAGGATTGCAAGTTTTAGCTATGTCCCTTAACAAAATCAGCTCCCTAATGCCATACACCACCTCAGAAATTAGTTCATATAATACAATGGTTTTACCCGTAATCCTTTTAAAGTATCTTTCCTTCTATATTGCTTGAACACAAATCCCCATAGCAATTATATATACTTGAAAAGTAGCCCTTAGTAATTCAAAATGGTTTAAAAGCCATTGGATTGTTTAGAGAACGAATTTCCTATATAGTTTTGTAAGCCTAGCCTTTTCACCACATTCCAAACACTAATTGCAAAGCTACATTCAAAGAAGAAATGGTTTCAAGTTTAATCATTTTTGGAATAAAAAGGACAGGTTCTATTTAGAGATAGGTAATTTAATTTGTCTATTGTGCGTAATCTATTTTTAATGGTCAACCACAATAAAAAAGAGGTTTTAGGTAGTAAACACTTGCTCCATACAATTTTGTACCAAATTACTCTAGGATTTCTACTTCTGATCAAATCCTTACTAACCTTGCCAGTTGAGAGGTTAATAGTTTCCCTTTCAAAAAACAAACTGTCTAATTAAAAGTTATTAGGGGAATAGTCTAGTTTGTTCTCCATCATCTCTTTAGGTAGTTGCTAATCACTTTAACAAATTAGTGAGCTCACTTAGCCTCCAAGGAGAGATGTTGCCTACCAACAAGCGTTTCAGGGACATGAATAAGTCGTCTATCTCTATACTAGTTATTAAGCTATATTAAAGTTGTTTCCCCATTCCCAATCTTGCATTCCACTCCTAATTTTACCCTATCTCTTAGTTAAAGCAGTTGACAATTGAACCAGGAGAAGGTGGAGCTCTTATCAATAGCCTAAATATTCTTTTCGTTAAGAAAGTAGTTATGCAACCACTTCAACAATAGGTAATTCCTTTCCTCCAGAATCCACCAATCTCTTTATAATTAAAGCAAGATTAGTTATTTTGATTAGATTGACCCCTAATCCACCTTCTTCTTTAAGGGAACAGATATCATTCCATTTAACTTTTACAAATCCCCCTTCACCACTAGAATGACTCCAATGAAACTTCCTTAACATTCTCTCCAACAATTTGATCAGGTTTTTAGATAAAAACATGTGAGAGCTCTAATATATACAGGGAGAGCAAAACACTGATTTGATTAACTGGAGTTTATCCCATAGGATAGAGATTTATTAACCTAAAAAGATAGTCTTCTTTAAACTTTCTCAACTAAAGAAAGACATTATTTAAAATTTAGCCTTCATGTAAAGATAGGGAGCCTTAGGTACAACATAGGAGGATATTTCCTTTGAATTCTAATGATTCTAGTTATATGAGACTCCATCTGAGTTGCTTCTTTAGAGATCATGAAATGACTTTTATTGATATTGATATCCATACTAGAGATTCATTTAAAATTTTGCAAGGTATTTATTAAAGTTTGAACTGAACCTGTGTGTTCCCTACAAAAAAATAATAGATCATCAATAAAATACAATTTTTTTAATTCAACTTTCCTGCATTTGGAATGGAATATGAATTCAGTGTTCCTCCTAACAATGATTTTTACAAGGAGGATAAAAGCTTCCGTGTACAATATAAAGAGCTAGGGGGATAGAGGGTGCCCCTACCTTAGAACTCTTACACCTTTAAAGATCTTTAAAAGGTTACCATTCACCAAAACACAATAAGATGTTAAGGTGATATATTCTTTGATCTATATAATAAAGACTTCAGGGAAACCAAACACTTCTAATAGCTTTATTAGGAATTCCTAGTTTACATTGTCAAATGTCTTATTAAAATCCACTTTGACGATGTAGTTAAGAGTAGATTTACTTATTAAACACCCCTTTAGTAGCTCCTGTACTATCAAAATGTTATCCCCAGTGTGTCTACTCTCTTTGAAGGTCCCCTTTTTCTCAGTAATCAAATAGGATATGACAACCTGATAAACAATTAATTGACTATATTTATATAGTGTAAGTCATTGTAAACGTGTAGAGCTTCAAAGATTACTTGGGTATGTATGTTGACATATATGGTCATTATGTGCCAGTGTAAGCTTTTGTGATTGTGTAAAGTCACGATTTAGAGATTTTAGAGATACACAGTCAACTACATGGTTATATAAGTGACTAGGTATGTTCTAGAAAACTTAATTTTTGCTATAAAAGGATATCATTGAAGGCTATAGGAAGGAAAGAGCCTTAAAAGTTGATGGAGACACCAAAAGAAGGAAAAAAAACACAAATAAGAAGATCAAAAGTGGAAACATCAAGATTAACCCCTGCTTTCCAGATTTTCCATATCAAGGCTTCAAGTTGATTTCATCCTTTTTTTTTTTTTTATTTCATTGCCTTATATACCAAGTCTGAGTGGCTATGTTTTGAACATTATTACAGATTTCTAACCTATATTAGGGTGTTATTCTTGTATTGTTTTATGTGACTTTTACTTTGTTAAATTCAATATATTATTGTTGTGTGATATTTGTTGTGCCCATACTTGATCTTAATCAAAAGATTGAATCAAGGTATTTATGTTAAGTTGCACAATGAAACTTGATACCTTAATAGATTTACAAGTATTAGGTTAACAAGCATTTAAATAGAGATTTTAATTGTAAGTTAATTATTCTTAGGGTGGCTTCAAATCTAACTAAGTAGTTAGGAGAAATTTTGAGAGATCGAGAGATTGCAACTCAATTTTTATCTATTTCAATTAGGATTACTTGATTAGATTTCAAGAGAAGGTAATCATAACCTTTAGATATCTAAGATCAAACATAGTTAAATTAATAAGGTGAAGGGAATAAAAAATAAGGATATAATAATTCCTAAGTTTCCAACATTGATTACTTCAATTTTAACGTTTTCTTTTTTTGTCAATTATCAAGTTTATTAGTTTACTTTAATTTTCAATCAATTCAATATTTGTTACTTTAAACAAAGTATGATTCAAATTTTAAGGTGACTATATTCAATCTTTTTTAGAACGGTATCTTCTATACTATACGTTACGATATACTTGCAGTACGAAAGTTTTTTATATAAAACTATCAACACAACCTTCAATTTATAAGTTAGAATTTTGGAAATGATCTTGTCAAGGAATTTGGAGCAAATTGTAGGCCTATAGTCCCCAAAAGAGGATGGATTGCGGCCTTTAGGTATTAAGCAAAGAAATTTATTATTGAGTTCTTTTAACAAGATGCTCTTGATAAGAATTCATGAACTACATCTTTAACAACCTACCCTGTTACTTCGCAAGACTTGTGATAGAAGTATCCATTCAATTCATTCAGAACAGGAGCTTCCATTCCATTCATCTTAAAAACTATATCCTCTATCTCTTTATTCTCCACAAGTCTGATTAACCTTGCTACCTCGTCAGCTAGGATCCTTCTAGATATGAAATTGCTCAAATAAGACATAGAAGTTGAAGATGTATTTGCAGTACTAACCAAAGAAGTGTAATATTTGACAGCTTCTTACTGAATAGCATATTGGTCCTAGAGTAATGTTCCATCACAGGATAAGATAGAGCTGATTTTGTTTTGATTTCTTCTAGTAATGACAAAATTGAAGAATTTAGAGCACATGTCACCCTTTTTCAACCAATTCACTCTAGATCTCCGTTTGAGTAAAAAGGAATGGTTGTTACTTAAAAAGGAATGGTTGTTTACAACATAAAGATACTTTGGTAAAATTATTTTCTCCTTAGGGAGTAGTGATGGATCACTAAGATTGACTGAAAGGAGGAATTTTATAGAGGTAAGTTCATATCCAGAAAAGTTTATGGCTTCCTTGGTACTAGGGCCTCTTTCCAAATTCATCAGTTTAGGTTAGCCTTAAACTTTAGGACACAAGAGAACTGTTTGGTACTAGCAATAGAGTAATCAATCCTCTTTTCTACAATCTTCCAAAAAACCTCCCTCATTTGTCAAAGAATTATTAATTTTAATGGGAAATGTCTAACTATCTTTTGGAATAAGTATCCTACCAAAAATAGAGTATGATCTAAGAAAAGGGGATCCTTAAACCAAGCTATGCTCTCCCAAAACAAATTTAGCCAATTAGAGTTGACAAGAGCTCTGTTCAATTTTTTTCTAATAAACCAATTTGATCTTCCCTTGTTTATCCAAGTGAATGTGTACCCTTTAATTTTTAGATCACTAACCCCAAATATATCAACATACTCCTTAAAATCCTTAGTGAAATTTCTCAAATTATAGTTTCCTTAAGCTTCAGATTTGTAAAGAGTTAAATTAAAATCACCACAAATTATCCGAGGGCTATTGCAATTGTTACTGACATTCTTGAGGTTACACCACAAACCATTTCTTTGATAAGCAAAGTTACTTGCATAAACAAAAAAGGCATTAATCACCACTTTCTTATGAAGAAAAGTGACCTTCAGATGCATTACCTGGTCATTTGATCCTAGAAGATCCACCTCAGCCCTATCAAAGTTGTAACAGGTTATGATTCTACCATAAACATGATGGGAATGGTTAGATATGATTTTCCACTTAGGTCCCAAAAAATTTTTTTCCCAACAAACTCAAAACCAAAGGCCTTTCTCTTAAGAAAAATCCCTCAAAGTAAAGAGCTTATTAGAGCAGTTCAATCCTCTGACATTCCATACTAAAATGGACATTTTATTTTTTGTTTACCTTTGGAGCTTTTACTCATGCTCTTTTATAACTCTTTACTTTCAACAGTTTAGAACAACTCCTTACCTCCATCAACTACACATAAACTTCCCTGGGAGTTAGGATTAGGTGTTTCCTCCACTCTCTTCATATTGCTCTCATTCAGCAGTATAGGGGGATCAGCTTGCATATCCCCTATGTTTTCAAAGATTGCTTCACTTATACCATTAGGTAGAATAATATCAACCACCTCGGTAAATCGGTTATCATTAATAGTCAGATTGGTCACTTCATTTGTTTAGTCATATCCTTCCTTTTCCTTAGCATATCCTTTCTCCTCCAAAGCTATTAACTCATTGTAATTTTATGTTATAAAATTCCTGCCAATATGCTGCCACACTTTGCCTTAAAGTTTGGGTGAAGGCTTCTAATGATAAGAGATAGCTACACTATCTTCAAAGAGTTTATTTCCAACCCCTAACCTGGTAATTGGAATCTCATCTAGGAGGTCCTTTGACATGTCCATATTCACACATATACAAGCATAGCCTATTCTTCTTTTTTTATAGTGTTTTCAACAAGAAATAAAGCTTTCCCTTTTAAGCTTGCTAATGATATTAGTCCCCTAGTAGTCCATTACCCCAATGGGACATTGTAACTCATAGTGGGATGCTTTATAATTTAACTATTTCAAGATTTAACCTCGACTGCCAAGATTGCAAAAATAAAGGTTGATGGGCAACATGCCATCGTCCCTCCTCTAAGATTTTGAGAGTAACAAAACTTGAGGAGAATGAAAAGAGGATGAGGTTTTCTTCAAATAGTATAAAACCAGTCCCTTATTTTCCAAAGATTGAAAGCCCATTTATACATGACAGGAAAGGGGGTCTTTGATCAAAGAAATAACCAACCAAGGTTGAATCCCATCTACAAGCCACCTCATTTAGAATTTCAATATCAAGCAAGACTATTATCTTTTTCCATCTTGCTCCTTATGCAGATTAAAAAAAAGAGTGGAAGTACGGTGATTTCCTACAACCTACTTCTAACTCCTAGTTAGAGGTTAAGGAGGAAGGGCCGAGGGAGGAGGGGTAGCTTCATCGAGAGTCTGCTTGATAGATGAAGATGAAGAAGATGGTGGAGATGGAAAAGATGAAAAATCCCCAACAATTGTAGCATGAACAGACTGCATGAAAAAGGTTTAGGAGCTACAAAGTAGCATAAAATAGTAACAAACAACTTTTTTGTTAGGTGGTTGGGAGAAGAAATAACTAAAAAAGGTAAAAGATTCTAGTGGGAGATAAAAATAGATGATGAAAGGAAACAACTGCCTTTAAGTAGCTCGGAGGAGAGAAAATGGAAGCGGGGGGAGGGGGTTGACAACAAGCTACCAAAAACCAAAAACAAGTCAAGGCAGAAGAAAGTAAAAGCAAAGAGAGCAAGGAGAGCAACACAAGAAAAAACTAAAAGCAGGTTAACGCCAAAAAATCATCCAAGAGTAAGGCAAAAGCCATCAGGGAAGAAGATGAGTGAGGATAGATCATCTGAGTCCATTCAACTTGATTAGGAGGCAAATAGTTAATAATAAACTAACAAGGAAACTTTCTCTCACTTTCATTCCAACTTATCATGGAAATTAGTAATGAAGAAATTAAAGAATTATGAAATCTTCTTAATTATAAGGACTTTGAGTTAGGTCGAGAAAGGTAAATGTCCCTTAGACAAGATTTTATCTGTAAAGACATAAGGGACTAAAATATTATTAAACGTATTTAAATTTTTATTTATGTTTAATATAAATGTGATATAAATAGCGATTTCATTTATACTTATGATGTAAGCACTGATATTATTTATTATATTGACTTATGGGGTGAAGCCAATTACTTGAAAAAATTATCATAAAAAGGAATGTCTACTTAATTTTCCACTCATCCTCTCCTATAAATAAAGGATTAAGGTTAGTCTTGTATTTAAAGTTAATAAATAAAAATCTTATCTTTTGTTAGATCTTCTTAAGTATTACTCTAGTAAAGAATATCTTCTATTATGTTCACTAACTTAAGTAAAATCCTAAACATAAAATGTTCAAATTTTTTTTCAAAATGTATGAGTTTTTATTGTTTTATTATTAGAAAATTACAATTAATTGATAATTTTTTAGAAGTTTATCGAAAAGTTGAATTATTAAGTACAACTATTATTTAATCTTGTAACTTTTATAAATATAGGATAAAAGATACAAACCTCCCCTTTAAAAAATCATAGAAAAACTTTTAATATTTAAAATTCTCGAAAATACTATTTTTTAGAAAAACTCTTTTTAGTTTTCATATTGTTAAGAAAAACTCTTCTTAAATTTCGATTAAAAATAACAACAATATACATATATAATATGAATATCAGACGTAAAATAATCAAATATTATTTACATGATAATTTAATTCAACTTTTAAACTCGAACCAAATTTACTAAATCTAATCTACACTCATAAGTTTATTATAATTATTAATTAAATTGTCATTAATATGGTAACTTAGTTCTTAAACTTGATGACTTCAATGTAAATTTCTTCAAGGAAACTTAGTCTCTCACTAGTAACATAGTTTCAAAAGCTATGATGGAATTCTTCAGTAAAGGTACTCTCCTCAAAGAGATCAATAGGACCTTTATAACTATAGTTCCAAAGAATAGTGAGTTGAACAATTTCTCTGATTTCAGACCTATTGCTTGTTACAATTCTTTTTACAAGATCATTTCCAAAATTATAGCTTAGAAGCTCAAAGGAATTCTTCATAAGCACATTAGTCACACTCAAGGTGCATATATACCTGGCAGAATAATTGGTACTAATATTATGATACTTCAAGAACTCATTGCTAATTACTCAAAGAGGAAAATCAAACCCAATTATTATATAAAATTGATCTCAGAAAAGCGTATGACGATGTTTATTGGTGCTTCATTGTAAATATCTTGCAAGCTATGGAATTTCCAGGAATCTTTATGCAATGGATTGAGCAATGTTTAATGACTTCTTCATATAGCATCTTGAATGGACAACTGATAAGTGTAAATTACATCATGTTTTAGGGCATAGTTTGATATGTGTTTAGCCATTAATTTGATCATTTAGTATGTGTTTATGTTTGAATTGTGTTATTTAGTTAATTATTTGGACAATTGATAAGTGTAAATTGCATCATATTTTAGGGCATAGTTTGATATATGTTTAGCTGTTAATTTGATCATTTAGTATGTGTTTAGGTTAGAATTGTATTAGTTTGTTAATTATTTGTGTTTTATGGGTTAGCACAAACTTTTGAGTTTAAATATTATGTTTTTGAGGTACATTGATGTGCTTGTTAGTGTTTCAGGGTCAATATCGAAGAACGGAGGAGTTTCAAAAGACATTCAGGCTAAAACAATGGCCCATAATTGTGGCAGAAGGCTTAGATGTGGGCCACGATTATGGCCTATATCGGACAAACACATAGTTGCTTACAAACTTCACATTTTGAGGAACTTTTTGGACTTTTTGGACCCTAGAAAGACCCTAGAGTTACCCAAAAAAAAAAGACTATTTAAAGAACATTAAAAGGAGCACAAAGTAGCTTTTTGCATCAACCACACTTGAAACCCTAAAGAGAGAATACTGAGTGAGAGAAAGAAGAAGAAGGAAGAGGAAGATGAAGCTAACTAAACGTGCTTCTCGGATCAAAAGGTTTCCTGACATCGTTGCCTTCTGTTGTTTATTCTAAGTCATTATTTCATTTTTGTTTTTATTTTATTTATGTATAGAATTGAGATAGATAGTATGATGATAGGATTTGGAATATTGATGATGTTTTAAACTCTCATTCGGGATTTTATTTTGACATAGTGATAATTTAGTCGATTGTGTTTATTGGATGAATGTCGTGATTTGATTGCGTTCTTACATAATTCGGTAATAAAATATGAAGGTAAACTGAATGAAAAATGATTAAATCAGATTAATGTGATTTAGGCTATTTAATAGAAATTGTGACAAATCATATTGGTAATTGTGCGGAGAGAGATCCCGTGTGATGTTTCGATAGTTTATTAGAGTGCTTCAGATCTAATTAGGGTTTTGGATAATTTGTGAATTAAGAGATTGCAAATTCCATAATCTGATTAGGGTTTATAATTTAGGGTTTAATAGTAATAACTCAAGATAGAGTTATCAGCCCTAGGATAGTCTAGAACTGACACTCTATTGACATATAATTGGTTAGGTTAACATTAATGATAAGCAAAATCTCCTTTCTTATAAATTGGTAAATTCCTTAGGTTGATTTCTATTATGATTACATATTGCTCACTTGTTAATACTTTTATATTTAATTTTTGATTTAGTTGATTGAACTTAATTCTCGTAATTAATTTCTATTACATCTTTTATTTTCAGTTTTATAGTTTTTCTAGCCTTTGGTTTTAGGATTATATTACTCTCCTTCCTCATGGGATCAGCACCTTTAATACTACGCTACAAACTGTGCGCTTGTGAAATATTGAGGGTTGCAAAGGGATTAGGCAAGGAGATCCTTTATCTCTATACATATTTGACTTAATGATGCAATCTCTCCATAAGATCATTGAGACCGTAGTAATAAGGATAAAGAACTTCAGAAATCACTCAAAGTGTGGCAAATTTAAACAAACCAATCTTCGTTTTATAAATGATCTGATATTACTCTCAAAAGTTGATGTTAGCTCTATCTTTACATTGATGAAAGCTTTAAAGATCTTCCAAAGAGCCTCAGGATTGCAAGTCAATTGCTCCAAAAGCATTTTATTCTTTAAATGTTAACACATTAGAGATATTTGGATAGAGCTTCTCAACAGATGCATGTTAGTTACTAATTTAGACAACTTAGACTTAAACTACAAAAACAACATTGCTAGCAAATGCTTTTAGATAGACTTATCGTTGACAGTCACAACAATATGGGATGAGAGAAACTTTAGAACCTTTCAACATAAAAGCACTCATATGAAGCAATTTCGTAAACAATTGGTGCAACAAATCAAGCTACAGATCCTCTTACAAAAGTAGAAACTTTATCACAAGCAATACGCCCCCTCCTATTGGAATGTGTAGATTCCTATTTCCCAGTTTTAGATAGCATCATCGTTGATAGTCACAGTACTATAGGATGAGAGAAACCTTAAAACCTTTCAAGATAAAATCACTTATATGGAGCAATTTTGCAAAAAATTGGTGCAACAAATCAAGCTACAAATCATCTTACACAAGCTGAAACTTTAGCCCAAGCAATACATTTGGAGACATTAACATGATGGTAAATATTCAAACTCTTCTTGCAAAAAGTTAATGTTGAAACATCTTCCTAAGCTAACATGGACCAAAGCCATATGGTCAAGTTATCTTATACCTTAACCAATATTTACTCAATGTATTGCTCTGAAAGGCAAGTTAAGAACAATTGATAGAATTGCCAAATGCACACAGCTTACCAACTGGTATTGTTTATATAGTGGTGCTGAGGAAAATATTAAGCATTTATTCTTCAAATGTCAATACGTTAGAAATATTTGGATAGAGCTTCTTAATAGATAAACATTAGCTACTGATTTAGACAACTTGGACATCAACCAAATATGGATGTTAAATTACAAAAATAGCACTACTAGTAAATGCTTTTAGATAGCACTATCGTTAACAGTCACAACAGCATGGGATGAGAGAAACCTTAGAACCTTTCAAGATAAGAGCACTCATATGGATCAGTTTTGTAAACAATTGGTACAACAAATCAACCTACAGATCATCTTACAAAAGCAGAAACTTTAGCACAAGCAATACCCCCCTCTTATTGGAATGTGTAGATTCCTATTACTCTGTTTTGGATAGCATTATCGTTGATAGTCATAATAGTATGGGATGAGAGAAACCTTAGAACCTTTCAAGACAAAAGCACTCATATGGAGCAGTTTTTGTAAACAGTTGGTACAACAAATCAAACTATAGTTCATCTTACAAAAGCCGAAACTTAACACAAGCAAAACCCCCTCCCCAGAAACTTTAGCACAAGCAGTACCCCCCCTCCTATTAGAATGTGTAGATTCCTATTACTTTGTTTTGGATAGCATTATCGTTGACAGTCATAACAGCATAGGATGAGAGAAACCTTAGAACCTTTCAAGACAAAAGCACTCATATGGAGCAGTTTTGTAAACAATTGGTATAACAAATCAAACCACAAATCTGTTGGGAAATTATTCAGTTTTCCCATAAAATCATATTAGTAGGAAAGCAAAATAAAAGTGGTAAAAATAACACACAATTTGATAACGGAATTTGGCTAAACTTGCCTACGTCTCCGGAGCTGCTGCAGATCTTTACTAAGGAGAAAATTTACAAGTGTTTACAACACTAACACCTCACACTCAATTATCTCTAAGAATTTGTCTCACAAAAATTCTCTCAAAAATAAACACTCTCCTCTTTTGTTCTCTATTTTGTTACTGAGTGTAGGAGGCCTTATATAGGCCTCCTAATCTCCTCAATGTCAAGGTTAGGTAGCCTAACCTTGACAAAGCTTGGCAGCAGCCTAAAATGGCTGCTATCAAAGTTAGGCAGCAGCCAAAAAAGGCTGCTGTCTTGACTAACAATTCGTATGACTCAATTCTTTCTCCCAATCTGTTGTTCATTATGGGGAAAATCTGACCTCGGATCATTGTTTTCAACTTATTCAATGTTGTGCTGAGGTTAAGAGAAGGGGTGCTCCTTTTAAATTCTTTAATGGTGTTCTTCAAATGGAGGATTTCAAGAATTCATTATTGATTGAAAAACCATAGGGGGCAGTAGTTTAACAAAATTTCAATTTTACCACAGTTGTCTCTAGCACAAATAAAAACAAAAACAATCAAAAACGAAATAACAAATAACACCAGAAATTTGGTAACGCAGTTCGACATACCTTGCTTATGTCTACGGGGCCCTCACCCAGTTTAATACTTTTGCTGAAGTACAATAGATTTACCCAAGGCTTTACTGAGCCGACACCACTCACCCCATGACACTATCTCTCAACCTCACTTCCTGTGAAAGTTTTTCTCACCCAATAACACGACCGACTCGTGTTAACCTCAACAGAGGATTTTTCTCAATAATCTTATAACTAAAGAACATTAAATAAATGACTCAAGTGATTAAACAAAATTCAACATAAATAAAAACATTTGAGAAAGAGAGAAAGAACAACTTCCTAAAATTTTCATAACTTCCCAAATTTTTCTGCACTCTATTACCACATGATTGATTCACGCAAAAGCCAAAGGTCAATTATAGCTACACCAACAAAATCATCAACACCACCCCAACAAAACATGCACTTCCCAAGGCACTCATGCACACATACTCACTTCAGTCGTAGGTCATATATATTTCACATAAAACCCACCATCGTATATTTTCAAGAAGGTCACTTAATTCTCAATGAAATTTACAGCAATACCCCTTCTTCCACTGCATTCACGTAAATCAATTTCATTTATCCTCAAATTTCCAGCAATATCCTTTTTGATGCCACATGCACGTTAGACAACTTAATTCAAAACATAATTTTCAGTAATATCTTTCATCTGCTCATTCGCGTAATGCCCAACAAGTCTTCACAATATCCACTTTATTCAAAATAGGATTCCATACTATCTAAAATATTATCCAAATAATTCTTTTTGAATCCTAGATAATAAAAAATATGATAATTCCAATTTATAAAACTATGTCAAAATAAAATAAATAGATATATACACCATATATCTAACAATCTCTCTCTTTTTGGCATATTTGTCACAAATACCAAGCCCCCCCTAAATCACATAATTGGACATATAGATATCAAATTCAAAATTTATATGAACTCCCCCTTAATTCAACATCAAGTTCCAAAGAACATCTATAGTAACAATAATCCAATCATCCAAATTTCTACCCCTTGGGATAAAAGATGCCAAAAAGTAAGACTAATAGTCATAGAGATACCTTAAAATCTCTCCCTGAATTAAACAGTCACAAAAAACAATTTAATGTCATCCCTTAGGACAAAAGTTTCAGAACGAAGAATGCCTTCAACACAATCAATCTCAATGAATAAAAAAACATAAAAATTAACAGTAAGTGCAGCGAAAGAATCATACGCACGCTAAGATGACAATTTACTACCATTCAAAATACCGAGAGATATGCTCGAAAGAGAGAGAGATAGCCGAGAGAGAGACTCATACTAATGAGAGAGTTGAAAAGTCTTCGGTGTAGCCAAATAAAAGTCACAATGCAAACTGCTAAAAAGATGGGACGACAATGGCAGCATAAAAACTAAAGAAGAACTAAAGAAGACAAAACTTTTTTTTAACTTTTCTTTTCCTTTGTTTAATAAATAACATCAAACCATACTTCAAAAATGTAAAGCACACAATCCCTGTACCCCTCAAAGAAATTCAAACCTGGGTTTTTTCCTCGTCACATTATCTCGGTCATCAACTTTCTGATTGATTTCTTCATCTGAAGTAACTGACTTATCCTCAGTCTGAATAGTTTCTTTAAAAGCAGTAACTAATTGTGAATCTGAACACTTTCTTATTTTTGCTTCACTACGACTTTGTGCTTGTCCTAGACCCATTCTAACCCAAATGGATTTCGATACTGAAGGTTGATTATGAAATTTACATGAGGGATATAAGCTCCTTCGGTTTTGGCTTCTTTGAACCAACATCTGCAGTAACTTGTAGCATTTTGGTCTTATGTGCCTGATAACTCCGCAAAAATGACATGTGGGAACAAATCTTCGATTCTTCCTCAATGTTTCTTCTTGGACAGATCTGGATATATCAATTTTCTCATCATTCACCTTGGAGCACTTACCCTTATAGCCAATGCCTTGAAGATCCCCTTTAACCTTATCGATTTCCATTAACTTTTCTAGTTTTTCTATGCCTTCATTCAACATTCTCAATCCCTTTTCGGTACTTACTAATCTTATTCTAGCGTCACCAAGCGCATCTAATGCCAACTTCAATTTCTTTTCTAACCTTTGGACAGTGTTCTTCATAGAGAGATTTTCTTCTTCCAACCTTTCATTCTTTCTACACGTAGTCTTGTAAATATTCTCCTTTCTATTATCTAGGCCACTTTCATCACTGTCACAATTTGATATTGGGTCCTGAGCTGAGTTGTTTGGGTTTTTCTCGAAATTTTTCGATTTTCTCCCCTTTTCATCTTCAATTACTGTTAAGCAAGTAACTAAATTTTTGCTATGTAAAGCACTAAAGCAGCACCATTAGCAATTTTTTCTTCACTACCATAATCACTTCCGGATTCATTCTCACTCCAAGTGCTTCTATAGGATTTTCCTTTTCTCTTCTTCAAAATGTTAGTACATTCGGCTTAAACGTGCCCGATGCCCTGACACACATGACATTGGATTCTTTTCACCTTCCTTTCACCCTTTTGAGCTTTGGCTTGTTGCTTTAAATTGATACTTGATGAACTCCCACTATGTTGTCTGAATTCGGGTCTATCCTTTTTCATTCTTTTCAACCACTTATTGAACTCTCATGTTAATAGCTCCATATCTTCATTCTCATCGGATTTATTTTCTGTATTATTCACACATTTTCCAGTTTCAACCTGTAGTGCCAATCCTTTGCTTCTTTCTTGCTTATCCCTTAAAAGATTCATTTCGAAATTTGTAAGAATTTCAATTACCTTCTTCAATAACAATTCATTAATTTCGTGGACCTCTTCTGTTGCTACAATTTTCAGAATAAATCTCGGAGGTAGTGATCTCAACGTCTTCTTAACTAGTTTCAAATCGAAATATTTCTTTTTGAGTTGATGTGCCTGATTTGCTATATCTCGCAATCTTTCACGAAAGTCCCCAATAGACTCATTTTCATCCATCTTTAGTTCTTTAAGCCTCACAACTAACATCTGTAATTTTGTCGCTATCACAGATTTGGACCCTTTATGAATAGTCTCCAAAGCATCCCACACTTCTTTAGTCGATTCACAGGATGATATCATTGAGAAACGTCCTTCATCAACAGCACAAAAAATCGTATGCATTGCTTGTAAGTTTTCAAGTGCCCTGTCTTCTTCGGCTCTTGTCCATTCAGATAGATTTTTTAGAACTATCTCTCCCTTATCGTCAGTAATCATCAGATGTGTCCAGCCATATAATACCGAGTTCCATGCTCTTGTTGCCTGTGCCTGAATAAAGACCCTCATCCATGATTTCCATGCAGGATAACTGGACCCGTCTAACAGCGGTGGCCTGATAATTGATGCTCCTTCTCTTATAGCTATGTTCATGAAACTAGGATCTTCATCAACTTGCTACCAAGTTCTGAAACGGTAATTCGCTCTGATACCAATTGAAAAATCATCGGAGGTTAATAGTTTCGCAAACAATCTGATTTTATGTAGTCGTCTCTAGCACAAATAAAAACAAAATCAATTAAAAGAGAAATAACAAATGACACCAAAAATTTGATAATGTAGTTCGGCACTCCTTGCCTACGTCTACGGGGCTCTCATCCAGATTAATACTTTCACCGAAGTAGAATAGATTTACCCAAAACTTTACTAAGCCGATACCACTTACCCCTTGACACTATCTCTCAACCTCACTTCCTGTGAAAGATTTTCACTCCCAATAATACGACCGACTCGTGTTAACCTCGTCAGAGGATTTTTCTAAATAGCTATTAATTAATGAAAGACAATAAATAAAAACTCCAAGTGTTTAAAGAATTAATAACCAAAACTTAACACACTTGAGATTTAAACAGAGCAACTTCCCTATAGACGTAGGTCCTTCAAGAAAGATCTGAAAGTTGTTCCAGCACTATAGGTTGATTTACGCAAAAACACAAAACAAAGTTACGACTGCACAGTCACCAAATAACCCACAATAGTAGTCACACGCAATACTCCAATCAGTTCAAACTTGAGCCACTACACAAGGATAATTGTCCGGCATAATCAACTACCACACGATTGATAAAGAACAACGCAGAACACATAGAAATTCAGCCCCCATACGCAGATGTCAACACAACCCACATCAAGACATTCATGCACACCACCAACCACACCTCAACCGTAGGTTACTTTAACATTCAATATCAAAATAAAATTCAATAATAAAACATGTACTGCAATTAGGCACTCACACCACTCTCACGAATCAACTACAGGTTTATTTTTCACCCTACAACTCCAATCACAGCCTATCCATTAAAAATCCAATGTCTTATGCCTATTCTTGTAAGATAGATTCCGTTGGTAAACTTTTATTCACCCACTGCTATCAACACATACACTGCGAACACCCACTTTCACCATAGGTTCAATCACTTGTATATTTTACAAGCTATTCCTTCGTATGTTTTCAGGAACCCTTAATTCATAAATTGAAAATTACACTAATGTCCTTTAGCTCCTTCAACACGTAAAACACACAACTCTTCACAAAATCAACTTCTATGTAAGATAGAATTCTATCTACAATATTATCTAACTATGGTTTGAATCTAAGATAATAAAAAATATGTTAATTTAAAAAAATATCTCAAAATAAAATAAATAGATATATTTAACATATATCTAACAATTATTATTATTATTATTAGATATTGACAAATAAATATATTTTGCATATCTGTCGTTGAGTTACAAGTCGACGCTAAATACATGGTCGATTAGGAACTGAGGTAGGCCGGGTCACCATTGAACCATTTTCACTTAATTTTGAAAATTAACTTTATTAATAAAATGAATAAAATATTAATTGTATGTATATGCGCATTTAACAAAATTTGTATTGTATATCCGGCCTTATGACGTGGGTCACCCTGGACACATGGTCCTGCTCTGCTAAGATAGATACTGTTGCAACAAATAAATCACCTATCCCAACCTTTGCGAGAAATTAACGAAACTTTGAACCCCACAAAGAATATGACTTAAGAGCTAAAGGAGGGCATTTGAGCACGTATGTGTTTGTCTATATATACAATTATGTGGTCATGAAAATATTGATGAAATTGCCACAAATTCCTCTGGTCCTTGTGCAAGAGTCGATCGCTTTATCGAATAGCTCACGTTGCAAGTGTGTCAAGTCGTTAGAAAGGCGAGAGTTTTTACAGTGTTAGTAATTACGTAATCTTTATATAAAAAACTACATATGAATTTATCTGATTAAAATATTTAAGTGCCTAATTTCTATCGGACTCGGTCATCACATGCATAAACGGTCCATTTATCGCAAGCAATCAAAGCTTTGCTGATCAAAGATGTCACCATTTCAGAAAAGGATTGGTGAGCATATTCACGATTTCGGCCTCAACATCTTGACTTTTATTTCTGTCAGTGCAGACTTTTCATTTAACTTTTCAGCGGATCTCTTTTGAGAGTTTCTGAGGAAGTTTTTCCCGATTTCCGCATCTTATTAGTCAAAAGAATTATTTATTTAAGTTGTAATGATGCCCTGTTATCTAACCGGCGACGAGTAAATTATCGAATAAAATAATTATATTTTAATTTTACGTTGATGGAAGATGAAATAAAAGAATATAACAGTTAAAAAATATTGCCTGAGTTTTAACTTTTAACCACTTCTTTTTCCCTGCATATTTAAGTTTAATTTTATTTCATCATAAACTCTAGAAAGAAAGACAAGATAGGAAGAAAAATTTTTGAAATATTATTTTATTATAAATTTTATCTTGAATAAAATGCAAATAGATTCTTCTTCTTCTACTGCTGTTACTGCTACTACTACTTCATTAGATATGTTTAATATGATTCAAAGATAACAGATATATATAATTATAGTATATGTAATTATCAATAATGTAAAAATAATACTAACCATTAGCCTATGTTATTTTGTGTATTGTTGTTTCACCCAAAGGAGAATCACAATATATGCATATTGTTAATATGATCATTACTTGATTCTATTTATGTATTTAAATTATGACTCGAATCATTAATGAATGAGCATTTAATGTATTTTGTAGCATCTAATTCTATTTTTATTCACTCGCAAGCTTTGCGTATTATGAAGTTTAATGGGCTTAATTTTACTGAATAATGTGAATAAGTTTAGTTCAACCTAACAATTGTAAGACTTGACTTGGCATTCCAAGCCAATAAGCATGTTGGACTTACCAATATTAGTAATGCTGAAGAAAAATCTTTCCATGAACTTTAGGAAAGATCAAACAGATTAACCTTAATGTTTATGCAAATGATTATAACTAGCAACATTAAGGCTACAATTCTTAATACTGAAAGTGTTAAGGAATATCTTAAGTCTGTTAAAAATATTTCCCAACCTAACTCTGATGATATGTCACTTTTCTAGACTTCAATGGGTATGTTAACCACCATCAAGTTCGATGGTTCTCGTACTATGCATGAACATGTCATTAAAATGATAAATACAATAATAAGATTAAGATCTATGGGAATGGAAATGAGTGAAAGTTTCCCTGTGCATTTTATTATTAACTCTTTGGCTCCTAAATATAGTACATTCCAAATGAGCTACAATACTATAAAGGACAAATGAAGCTAAATGAATTGCAAAGTATGCTTATCGAAGAGGAAACAAGACTTAAAAAATAAGGAGTTCACTCGATGAATTTCATAGGTCATCAAAAAGCTAGAAAAATTTTCAAAAAGGATAAAGGAAAGGAAAGAATGTACTATATAAGGTTAAAGTATCATCAACTTCAATCAATATGAAGGAATCAAAGAAAGATATATGCCATTTTTATACGAAAACTGGACACTATCAAAACGATCTCCTAAAATGTAAGGCATGGTTCGAAAAGAAAGGTAAGCCTAGTACTTTAGTATATTGCGAATCAAATTTAACAGAAGTTCCTTAGAATATTTGGTGGATTAATTATGGACATACCACTCATATCACTCATACAATGCAAGGACTCCTTACTATCCAAATTATAAATCTAAATAAAAAGTTTATTTTTATGGAAAGCTGAGTTAAAACTCAATTTTTTCCAAAAATTAAGTAGATATTTCGTTAATAATTTGTATGTGCAATACAAGAATGCACAATATTTATACAAAAGATCTAGTTAAAACTCCAGCTGAACCTATTGGAACCTCCCGTTTGATTTTAGACACTAGACATCATTTTCCATTTCTAAACTCTTTATGTTCCTACTATTTCTTGCAACATAATTTCTTTGTCTAAACTTGATATCATTAGATAGACTTTTAAATTTAGTAATGGATGTTTCAGTTTGTTCAAACATAATTGTCTTATTGATTCTGATAATCTTTTTATTGAAACTCTATTAAACTTGTATCATAATGTTGGTACTAAATGAGATCTTATAAATGAAACTCCATCTTACTTATAACATAAATGTTCGGGTCACATATCCAAAGAAAAAATGGTCAAATTAGTAAAGAATGAAATCCTTCTAGTTTTAGATTTTACTGATCTTGGGATTTGTGAAGATTATATTAAAGGAAAATATTCAAAACACACAATTGATAAAGAAGCCATAAGAAGCACACAGTTTTTTGAAATTAAACACACTAATATATGTGGGCCTTTCTTTGTTCCATTATTTAGTGGAGAAAAAATTTTCATCACTTTTATTGATAATTTTCATGTTATAGATATATTTATTTGCTGCATGAAAATTCTCAATCAATGGGTTCTTTGGAGGTGTTTCTTAATGAGGTAGAAAGACAGTTAGATAAAAAGGTGAAATATCATATCTAATAAGGGTAGTGAACATTATAAGAAATATAATGAAACTGGACAATGTCCTGGTCCATTTACTAAATTCCTTGAAAAGCATGGCATATATGCTTAAAATACAATGCCAAGTACACAACAAGAAAAAGGTGTAGCCAAAAGATGTAATCATACTTTAATGATCATGGTTAGGAGTATGATGACTCATTATTCTTTACCTTTATCATTATAGATGTATGATTTGAAAATTTTCATGTATTTATTAAATAGAGTTCCTAGTAAGATAGTTCCTAAGACACCTTTTGAACTATAGATAGGAAAGAAACTTAGTTTAAAGTGCCTACATATTTGGGGTTACTTGACAGAAGTGAGAATCTATATTCCACATAAAAGGAAATTGGATTCAAGAATAACTAGTGAATTTTTCATTAGTTATCCAAAAAAGTCTAAAAGGTACATATTTTATTGTCCTAACCATAGTACAAGGATTGTTGAAATTGGAAATGCTTAATCCATTGAAAATGATGCAACTAGTAGGACTTTAGAATCATGTAAAATGAAAATTCAAGAAGTTAGAATATGAGTTTCCTTGTATATCACTTCTCCTCAAGTATTTTTTCCTAAAGTTGTTGAAAATTTTGACAACTTACCTAAAAAAATACACAAAAAAACTCCAAATAATAATATCACTAATAATGAACCTGTTATAGATGATCCACATGAAGTAGCATTAAAAAGATCTCAAAGATAATTAACTATTAATGATGATTATTTTGTTTATTTACAAGAGGTAAAAGGTGACTTAGGAACTGACAAAGATCTAGCTACATTTTCACAAGCCATTGAAAATGAAAATTATAGTAAGTGGTAAGTTTGAGATCTTATTAAATTGCTAGATGGTTATAAGGCAGTCAGGTGTAAATGGGTCTTTAAGACCAAATGTGACTAATGGCAATATCAAACGACATAAATCTAGACTTATCACTAAGGGTTACACTTAAAAGAATGGTATTGATTATAATGAAACTTTTTAACTGTTTTAAAAAAGGATTCATTTATAACTGTTATGGAAATGGTAGCTCATTATAATTTAGAACTCCGTCAAATGGATGTGAAAATTGCCTTTCTAAATAGGAATTAAGAGAAAAGAAAATCTATATGGATCAACTTGAGGGCTTTCTAGTTGAAGGAAAGAAATATATGGTGTGTAAGCTTAAAAAGTCAAGTATGGACTTAAGCAAGCCTCTTGACAAAGGTATCTCAAGTTTAAAGATACCACTACTTCTTTTGGATTTAAAGATAACATCGTTGATTGGTGTATATAGCTAAGCAACAGTGAGAGCAAATATATGTTTCTAGTCTTATATGTTGATAACATCTTGCTTAGTACTAATGATCTTAGTTTATTATATGATTTCAAGAAGTTTCTCTCTAACAATTTTGAAATGAAAGATATTGATGACGCATCTTTTTTTTGGTAAGAATTGAAATATTTGAACAAATCTTAAGGAATGTTAGGTTATCTCAAAAGGCATATATTAATAAAATTTTATAGAGATAGAAAACATAAAAGCACCCTGCAAGTGTTGTTCCAGTTTAGAAGGTAGATAAATTTAGTTTTAAGCAATGCCTAACACATTATTGGAACGTATAGGAAGCGAGAAGATTCCTTATCCATCTATTGTTGGGAGTTTAATGTATGCTCAACCTACACTAGACCAGACATTAGTTTTGCTATTGGAATGCTAGGCATGTATCAAAGTAATCCTGGATTTGAACATTGAAAAGTTGCAAAGAAATTATTAAGATATTTGTAAAAAAAAAGATCATATGCTCACTTATAAAAGATCTTATCACCTTGAGGTAATTAGATACTCAGACTCAGACTATGTAAGATTTGTTGGCATAAGAAAATCCATATTTGACTATCTGTTCCTTTTAGCTAAAGGAGCAATTTTATGGAAGAGTGTAAAGCAGTCTATCATTGTTGCATCTACTATGAAAGTTGAGTTTGTGGTATGCTTTGAGGCTATTATTTATAGTTTACGGTTATAAAACTTTATTTCTTGACTTGAAATTATCGATATTATTGCCAAGCTACTGAAATTTTATTGTGATAATGCTACAATAATCTTCTTTTCAAAAAATTGCAAATATTCAAAGGAATATGAAAATAAAATACTTTGTCGATAAAGAAGAAATTCAAAAACAAAGAGTGTTAATCATACATATTAGCAAAAAATTTATGACTGCGAATTTATAACAAAAGGATTACTACCAAAGGCATTTAATGAACATCTCAAAAGAATGGGCATTATTGAGTTCTATGATTAAACAAAATATTGTTATTTATATATTTTATGTATTTGACACTATGAGCTCGTTTATGTATTGTTTCTGATATTTAAGTACAATTTTGTTTATTGTTTTTTGTTAGTATATATACATGAATGATCATATGAATTTTAACAGGATTTGTCTTTTACAAAGCTATTATTATTGAGCTATTAAGATATATATCATTATAGATAATATAAACTTTTAAACTAGTTTTGTGATACATAGAAGGGAGCATGTCACATTAAAGGATTTATAACTGTTATAATCATCTCTATTTTTTTTACTTAATTATGATCATGTTGTAACAAAAACAAAGGTGATTTAACTTTCATTATGCTTATTTAAGTTTAGTTTTATTCCATCAGAAACTCTATGAAAGAAAGAGAGGGATAACAAATTCAAAAAGTGTCCAATCTTTTAAGTGTTTTTCAATTCAATGCCCAAACTTTTTAATCTTTCAATTGAGTGACTAATATTTTAAAACTTTAATAATTCAGTTCAAAATGTTTCTTTTTATGATATGACATGTCTACTAAATGCCACATGAATATCTATCTATTAGCTACATCAGCAAAAATTAACATTTTGAACTAAATTATGAAGGTTTTATAAGGTTGATCACTCAATCAAAAAATTTAAAAGTCTGGGCACTGGATTGAAAAATTCTCATAAGGTTGAGTACTTTAGGATTAATTATTCCAAGAAAGAAAAAGCAAAGAGAGAGAAAATTTAAATCTTATTTTATTAGAAGTTTATCTTGATTAAAATTATTATATTCTAAAAATCTTACGAATTATAGATTTAATGTTTATAGTTTTACATATATTGTGATTACCTACCCACCAAGCACAATTACGAGGGTCAAACTTATATAATGCAAGGCATTGCAAAGATGCACTCATCTTTCTTTTTTAGTACAAATGTTAAAAAATTAAACAAAATAAAACAAAAGATATGAAGACGTGACGTCCCTACTGATAACTTTCTTTTGTTTTTCCTTATCCTTTTTTTTATCTTTTGTTATTTTGTAAAAAAAATTAAATGTGATGATTATGAAATTATTCAAAATAACAAAACTTAAATGTGATGATTATGAAATTATTGTAATTTCCTTCGTAGTTGAATAATTATTATAACCATAATGTGATAACTAAATACTCTTTATCATATATGCCTAGTTTTTCATCTCCTACTAACACATAATAAAATTAAATAATTAAAATTTTGTAGTTCTTATATTTGTATAATAATCCATGCAACTACTACACAATGAGAGTATATTACCATATGTTTGATATGAATATAAGACATATCAAATAATAAATTGATCATTAAATAAATTTAGTATGTTATAACTTAGCTTATTTATTACATCAATTATCATCTCAATTCTATTATATAAATATTTTGTACTCATATCACCTTCTACATATAAGGTGGACTCAAGATGAACTCGAATTTATAATGATCTTTCTTTTTTCTTTAATTTGCTTTTTTCAAATGTTTTGTTATATGAAATCATTTATGATTTTTAATAACAATAACTAACTCAATTATTTGAAATTACAACCTGCTTAAAGAGATTATTTTAATTTTAGTTTCACCCAGACCCAAGGATCATCTTATAATATAAGTTGATAATATGATTTATTTTAACCTAATTGATTGGATATGCACTTGTAGTATGATTCATGTGTTATAATATTTACTCTCGTTTATCAGACCATATGTCTTGCCTCACAATACTATACAAATGATATTTTAAGCGTATATAATACCTAACTTGAGTTCACTTGTTTACTCATTTAATCCATTTTTCAGAAATCGCATTTGGCATATTAAGACAAATTGGGTGAAGACATCATTTCTTTAGGTTACACCACTACTATAACTCTTTTTACCCTTTAATATACTTCACATCAATATTAGTGTTTTAAGATTTAAGCCCTTGTTTATCACTTAGATTAATAGATTAAAACTTATCTCATTTTCATTCCTACAAAGTGACGAACGCAATTACCTATATGAGAAGGTATATCGTATCTATCTAAAAAACTTTTTATATCTAAAATTGAATGTTCAATATTATATTTAAGCACTCATTTTTGAACAAAAACAATCAACTTGAAATCAAGCATTCTTATACTTCTTGAACTTAATTTTTTCAACTTTTATTCTAAAAAATAACATATAATACTAAATTAAACATATGTTGCACCAAATACTCAAGGATAAATAAAACATCATTATTAATAACAAATAATGTAAATATTTGTGTGGATAGGGTTGACAATAGATTAATTCGAGGTAAGCCTAAGGCTGCCTGAGTCATATCCTAATCCCCTTAAAAGTAGTCAAACCCGGTCCATAGCCTGATTAGGCTTCTGACAGTTTGAAACCTGTTAAAGCTTGAACTGCCTAGCTCCCATTTTGATGCAACCTAACCTATCAAAGCTCCAACTAATGTATATTGACCCCTCTCTAACTCTTTACTGCTAAAAATTCAAAGTTTACACCACCATAAGTAAATTTGTCAACTAATTAACTCTAACTAGTAGTAAGCAATCAATGGATAATACAATCCTTAGAAATTTCATGATTACATGATAAGATATGCAAAACTATTTTTGATTTTCAATGCTAATTCATCAATCAATTAAATGAGTTTCAACTGAAATTCAATAAACATAAAGAGATTATAAACCAAGAGACATACAAAACAGTTTGAGGTTAAAAGGAAAAGATGGAAAAGGAGAGAGACATCAGCTTCAGAAATTTGAGAACAAAATTCGATTCATTGATTTATTGAGAAAAAAATGAGATTGACTAGCTTTACTAGATCTACTTCAGGACAGTTGGAGGTAGAGGATGACTTTGCTAGTCACTATGGTTGTTATGCAGTTCACTAGTCACTGGCGTTATCAATATAAGATGGCCATAATGTGGAGGACATCTTGCTATCTTTTCTTCTTTTTCATGTGAAAAAAATGATGTCATTTTGTTATATTAAGAAAAAAAACGTCTTAGTAAGAATTCTGTTGAGATGTGGGGTGTAGGGAGATATAAAAGTACAAAGCTTCCTCCTAGCTAGAGAGAGATTATTTATGATACACTCACAAAAAAGATTTTTTAAAACGGTTGAAAGAAAACAATAAACAAATATATAAGCAAATAACTGCATAAATAAAAACAAAAATACAAATACAAAATAAAAATAAATTAAGATAAAAATAAATAAATAAAAAACAAGAAAGAAAACAAATAAATAAATAAAATAAAAAGAAATTAAAAATACAAAATAAATAAATAAAATAGCTAAAGGAACAAGCGCTACAAATAAAAATATTTGGGCTAATTAAAAGAAACAATAATTGAAGGCAATTGTTCACAAGGCCTATGAAAAGAATGACCTCTCTATATAGGTCCTTTATCGTATCCTAGTCCATCAAAGTTTTCTAATGAGGGTTAGGTCTTCAGTAAGCTCTAGTAAGGTCATATTGTTTCTAATCATCTCCTCCTAATTCTTTTTGGGTCTTCCTTTTCTTCTCTTACAGTCCGTAAGTATAATCTTCTAGCTTCTTCTCAATGGGATGTCTTCTCTTAATATATCTAAACTACCTAAGTCTCGTCTCTCTTATTTTACAATCAATGCTAGCCACCCTAACTTGTCTCTTACCATTTGATTCCAAACTTTATCTGTTTTTGTAAAGTCACACATTCAACGGAATATCCACATCTCTACAACCATTAACTTATGACTATATGCATGTTTGATGGGCTAACACTCTACTACATAAATTATAGTCAGACTAATTACTAAATAGTATAATTTAACTTTTAGATTTAATGGTATCTTCTTGTCACATAAAACTTTTGAGGTGCTCCTCTATTTTGGCCACTGTAATATGATATTATGCACTAAGTTGTCATCTATCTTGTCATTGCTTTGGATGATGGATCCAAAGTATTTAAAACAATCTTTTTATGGTATAACTTCAGTACCAATCTTGACCTCTACATTGGATGCTACGATATAACTTAAAAAGTTACACTTTAAGTATGCAGTCTTTGTCCTTCCCACTTTAAAGCCCTTTGACTTTAGCATATCCCTCCAAAGTTCTAGCTTGTTATTTACATCCTTTTTTGTTTTATCCACTAAAATAATGTCATTAGCAAATAAGATACACCAAAGAATATCACTTTGGATATTCTTAGTAAGCTCATCTATAACTAATGCAAATAAAAAGGTACTCAATAAGGATCCTTGATATAGCTCAATATTGATAGAAACATATTTTATATCTCCTCTTATCAACCTTATTCTAGTTTTAGCACCTTCATACATATTCTTAATAACCATTATATAGGCAACATGAACTCCCATAACTTTTAAACAACTGCACATAACTTCTTTAGGTATATTATCATAAGTCTTCTCTAAATCAATGAAAAATATGTGCAAGTCCCTCTTTTTATCCCGATAATATTCTATTAATCGTCTAAGGAGATGTATGTCTTATATTGTGAACATCCTTGACATGAAACCAAATTAGTTCTCTGAAATGGATGTTCCTTTTCTCACTCTCTTCTTAATCAACCTCTCCCTTAACTTCATGATATGACTAACTAATTTGATGTTTCTATAGTTGTTACAACTTTTGATATCCCCTTTATTCTTGTAGAGTGGGATTAATATGTCAAGTCTCCACTCATCCAACAATTTGGTAGACTTAAGGATCACATTAAGAAAATGACATCAATTTATTTATAAAAGAAGGTCATTTAAGGTTGAGCCAAGTCGTAGAGCCTGAACTTGAGCCTAACTTGAAATCTAACCTTTTTAAAAAGAGCTCATGACTAGCTTAATACTCTATTGACTCAAGTTTATCTCGTTAACTTTGAGTTATGTTCTTTTTTCATACCTACACATAGAGAAAATAATTACAAAATAAATTTAAATACTAAGCGATTCTAATAACATAAGATGTATATAAAACTTATCTTTAAAATTCAATTTAGTTATATGATTTATAATCAATTGTCTTATAGAAATATACTCCATATTCATTCCTATTTCTTTATTATGTTATTGATATAATTATATTTGGCATCTTTGTGTTTGGTTTACATTGATACTTAGGCTCTCTAGTATATATGAATGTTCTCTTTATTGCTTTTTAATGCATTTATTTGAGATTCAATCAATATTTACTAGTTATCCTAACAATAAACTTACATCCAGTTTCATTTACAATACAGTGTATATAAGACTACCAATTGCGTTAAAATAAGAAACCACCTTTATCTCTTCCTCTTCTTATAGCATTTGAGGATATTACCTGTTAAATAGGCATTCACCATTAGCAATAGGCAAAACCAATTTATAATCTTAGATATTTGTGTTGTTCAACTATCTGCTTAATATGTATGTAGCTTATAGAAGTGACAATAATCTTCTTGAATGATTCTTAGTGACCCCCAAAGATGCATGTAGGCTCATCCATATTTTTCATTTTAAACATGGTTGATAGCTAATTTATTTATTTACTAGAAAAAGTCATTGTTTTTTACTAGATATCAAAATATTATCCATATATAACAACAAAGTTACATATATAATGTTGGATCTTTTAACTATAGATTGACTTTAACAATATGAACTTTTTACCCTTGCTCTTTATGAACTAGACCTATTGGTCGTTACATATAAATTGCTTCATCTAGTTCTCCATTTAAGAATACATTCTTTATATCCATTTGATTAAATCAAGATCTATTATCCACTAAAGCTAAAATTAGTTAAACCGATGTAAACCTCACAATAAATGCGAATTTCTTCTCATAGTCAATTCCTACCTATTACAAGTGTCTTTCTACCACTATATGTACTTTGCATATTAAAAAAACCTATCATAAACCTTTCACTTAACTTTGAGCATTTGTTCTTGATGGCTTTATGTCTTTTAGGAAGATTTAACTAAGTCTCAAGCTTAGATTGAGGTTGTTAAATTTGATTATTCATCCATTACATTAACTCATTCGTCTTAACTAGATTATATAGAGTCTATTTTTTTTGGCTCATTATTTCTTTAGGAACCTATTATACAGGTTTCCCCTTTAAAGTAAAATCATTTTTTTGGAATTATTCTACTCATATTGTATGTGTAACTGAAGATATTGAGGAATATATCTCTCTAAATTTATATTGCTCTCATATAGATTTGATAATTGTAGGAAACTCCTATCAAACAGCAATTTCCATTCGTCAAAAACTAATCCATCTTCTCTTAAATTTCTCCCACTTAAGTGCATTTCATCTTGTTGATCTTGACTTACTAGATTACCCTGATCTAATATCTAATGTAGAAATAAGTGTATCCTATACTTGTTTTCATTGAAATATCATTTTATAAGAATTTGATATCTCATAACTCAAAATTTATTCCTCCTTCATTACTTTGTTCACTCTATAAACACATACCATTTAGAATGTTTGAAATATCTTTTAAAGATACTATTCTTTCTTCTAGGAAATAATTACTTCTATTTATATAAGAGATCGTGAATGTAGGTAGCAGATCCCTAAGGTTTTAGTTATGCTAAATCAAGTCTCTTAATTGTCTATAGCACGTATGGCACTTTAGTAACTGATTTGATGGGCACTCGGTTAAGGACATATACAGTTGTCAATAACACATCACCCTAATATTTGATAGGAAACTTTGTGTGTGCTATCATAAACTTAACTTTTTTTAGAAGAGTTTAATTTCTCCTTTATGTAACACCATTTTGTTGATGGGTTTGTGAATAATCAATTATCTTTTTATTCTTTTTTCATTAAACTAATCAAACAAGTATGATTATCAGCAATCAACTTTTAGAGTCTTTATCTTCTTATATAATTGGTTCTTAACAAAAGTCATATACATTTAGAAATAATATAATGCTTTAAATTTACAAGAAATCAAATAGATATAATTGTATTAAGTATAGTTATTAATAAAAGTGACGAAATAAGTACCTTCGTATCTTGCTCACACATTCATTTAGCTACATATATTTTTATTAATTAATTGTAATAGAATAATAGTCCTATACTAAATGGTGTTTATATCATTTTTTTAATTAGACAATTTTTACTAGCAGACAATTCTACTTGTCTTTTATTGATTATTTTATTTATTCGATCTTGTCTAATATTACCAAATCTAATAGGCCACAAATTAAGATAAATATTACAAGTAGTAAATGATATAATTAAATAAAAAATTACTTATTTTAATAAACAACATCTAGTGCCATAAAACCATCCAACACAAGATTATGAATATAATAGTTGGTTTCAACAAAAAATTATGGAAAGTAATATTAAATATAAGGATAATTATAGTTATGGAAAAAACATGATTTTATTGATCTTGGGAGCCAAAATATATTGTGTAAGATAAGATTGCAACCACCATGCATGACTAACTTGTAGGTGCCTTTTCTTTGGACCTTTTAGCTTTTCTCTCTCTTCATATTTTCCTTCTCAAGGAGACCTTTTCCTTACCTATTTGAATTTGACATAACCTTCTTGCGATCCTAAGAATTATGGATGTCCTTCCTTCCAATTTTTTACTTAGATTCGTCATAGTGCTTACTTTTCTTATTTTCAACCCCTTATAAGCATAACTTAGTTATATACACCTAAAATATTCTTAGTTGTAGATTCATCAAGACAAGATATTGATAAAATGACAAAACTAGCACTTGTTATTTTTTTCTTATGAAAAAATTAATTGATTCATAAATTAAAGTATGGAGATACTTAAACAAACATGGGGGTACTTATTAAAGAATAACTTCATTGAATTGACCTTGTTATAAGGACCCCAAATAGAATATTACTAATGTTTCCATGGATTTTCTTATTATAATCATTGTATAACTAATCCTTAGACTTAGATTATCAATGTACATAAGAATTACTATGTTTTGATAATATTTATAGTCTATTTTATTTAGGGTAGCTCAGTTGGTATTACTTAGATATCGTATGAACTATATGGGGATAGTTGAGCATTTCAATAAAATATTTGTTTCTCTAAAGTAATTAAAGAGAATGTTCTAATGTTTTTTATTAATATTGATTTAATAAATTCTCTAGCCAAAGTAAATTGAGATTTGAAAATGTGCTTTCAAATATCAATTATTAATTACCAAGGACGAAATGATTAATGTAGTAGACATTAAATCCATACTTTATATCTAATTAGAATATTAGATGATGAAAATTAAATTATACATTATAACCATGCATAAATAGGTCAAGTCAAATCACTTTAACATTTCTAATATTTTGGTGGTTATGACATATTGCTAGACGTTAATCTTGATATATGATTATAAATTGTTAATTAGATAATTAAAGATAACTTAAAATAATTTTTAATTTATCTAATTCTAATTACGAATTAGATTATAATTTATTATCGAGACCTAATAGGTCACACATAAAAAGAGTCATTAAAAAGATAATTTTAAATTTAAATTAAGATATTTGATTTTATTAAAATTAAATTGTGACTATAATAAAAAATTTTAATTTTGATAAGAAAGAAACCTAATTTCTTTTTTTATAAATAGAAAAAAGGTATAAAGGAGATAACACTTGTGCCTTTTCCTCTCAAGTATTGAGTTAATTTTCTTTCCTCTGTAGATATCATTAGAGATTGTACATGTAGACAACTTATGGATAAACTCTGGGTAAAAGGGATACACAGCGTTTTCATTAAAAGCAGCAATATATGGAAGCTGGGGATTAAACAAAATATGTCTTGGAATTTCAAACAAATCCTAAGAATAAGACACGGATGCAAGATCTAATTTTCCATAAGATTGGAAATGGGGAACAAACAATATTTTGGTTTGATATCTGGCACTCTAAAGTACCTCTATACAAATTTGAGGAAATTCAACACCTAAAGATGGTGGTTAGTCCTAATCCTAAGGTGAGTAAGCTGATCAGGAACAATCGATGGTATTGGACTTACCATAACAACAAGAATGTAGACATCATAATGGGTAATCTGCCAGCATGTCTGGAAACAAATCAAGATGAGGTGTTATGGACAGTAGAGAGTTTAAAGACATTTAACTCCGAGACATGTAGAACATTTCTTCAAAAGGATCTAAGCAAGAGGGTGGAATGGAAAAATCTAATTCAGGATACTTTTCTTAATCCATCTCATTCATTTATATTATGGATAGGGCTGATATGGAAACTCCTCACCAAGAATATAATAAAGTTCCCAATCAATTCTCTAGAGTGCAAGTTGTGCGACTCCTGGCATGAATTGATCCAATGGGCTGGAAACTTGAGAAAGGTAGATTCTCCAAACTTTTGTGATTGGTTTCCTTTGTATCTAGCAAGGTTGTACAATCTTTTATATCAATGAGTTACTTAATTTCCAAAAAAATAAGGATTAATTTCCCAACATTTTGTTGCTTCCAAGTATTATATATCAAATAGATAAGAAGTCCTTCGATTAATAAAACTTTTTTAAACAATGATATATAAAAAAATTTTAAATTGAAGTTTTTTATTTTTTATTTTTTGTAAAAAGGCTTCAAACCAACGCAAGACTGAATAAAATAATGGCTAAATGTCATTAATCCACGTAAAATAGCTGCTAATCTCATGCTAGTAATGAATAAAATTGTTAACGGTCAATTAAATTTGATCTTTATTAGTTCCTAAATAGCCAAAAAAAATTACTCCTAAATACTGACTTGGTAATAATTTTTATGGAGCTAAATAAAAATGTCAAATATCTACATAAGTATTTGGTTTTCTTATTTCAACTTCAGGGAAACGCGAGTAGCTGTCTTTGTAAGATTGGAAATATCCGTAATGGGAGAGAACAACCTCCACCAGTTCCGACAAGATTTCATAAATGAAACTTTTCAAGAAGGAAAAAATCATAAATCTAACCAACTTGTGCAATTGCATATTTCCTTCCTTCGTATGACATCGAATAACCAAAACCTTAATTAGAATATCCTGAACATTATCTTCAAAAGCTTCATTCCAAGACAATATATACCACGTTATTATATTTGAAAATAAAAGTTAACCAGACATGTATTCCATAATTAAAGTTTCAGAACATGTATAAATTTGCGCACGAATATAGAAAAAGAAACGAGGAAATATATCTGGTCCTGAATAGATGAGACCCCTCCAGAGTAACAAACTTGCAAGTTGCATAGAGGAATAAATGATATAGAGAAAATTAAAGATAAAAAATAAGAGCAAAAGCAAGCAGACGAGAGCAACACAAGTTTAGGACCACATAGCGTCGAGCCGGGAGCCTATATAATTTGGAGTCCCCAAATGTTGGTTCATGCCAGAGTTCTCTTCTTTTCAGTTGGGGGACTGTGCAGCTCTAGTAACCAAAAAGCAGTGAGAGGAGAGAAATATAACTGATAATGGCTAGGGATAATGTTTTTTCATATGGTGATTTCTCCAAGACATTACATGTAAAGAAACTAGAAGAAGATGAACATGTTGAGTTAGTGAAAGGTGGTAAGACCAGTTTTCCTTTTGAAAACGGAAATCACCATGTTAGTAATGGCAATGGCAATGGCAATGTCGTAGCTCATCACGCTAAGCCTGGCTGGTACGCTGATGTCCCACCGGGATGGGAAGGTATCTATTGTTATATATGCAACAACTCTTATTAACTGATATTGCTTCTCAATCTTCTATCATTTCCGTTTCTCTGTAATCACGATTTTGTTTTTTCTTTCCTAAGAAGGAAGAACATTGAAGCCCCCACCACGTTCTGTTGCTCCAGCTGCTCATTTATGTTTGATTTTTGTCTCAATTTTCCGTTTCTGGCAACCTCTTTTAATAATCGGCTTATGTCAGTCAAGTTGCCTTATTTGAGCTCACACACATAATATATAATATGGGGATTGACTTCTGAGATACGTCCCTTGGCAATCCGTCGATCTTACCTTTCTTATTATGTTAAACTACTAGTCAAAATCAATGTTTCCCAGAGCTTTATGCGTATGTAACTTTTTGAAGAAGCAACCTGAAAAACAATACATAAATATCATAAACATCTAGTCGGATGGGAAGATTTAGGACGCAGAATAAAATCAGGAGAGGTTTTTCCATTCCACAGTTAATATTTCTTATGGAAATATTGTGAACTTAATGGAGAGTAACCACCTGCAAATGCACATGAATGATCTACAGATGAAGCTCACTTCTTCAAGGTGGAGAAAATCCTGTTTCATGGGAGATCGGAATACCAGGATCTGTTTGTATTTGAGGTAATATAAGAAAAAAAGTTTGCGGATGCTAAAAATTTAAGTAAAAATATAAGACAGCCTTTTGCTTTGTTTGGCAACATTCGGTGTCCTCGGGATATGATTACACAGGTATGGTGTTGGTGGTAGTCGACAAAGTACTGATTTGTCTTGTTTATATGGCTGCAGTCAGCGTCACACGGTAAGGTTGCTATCTTGAATGGTTCTATGCAACTCACAGAGAAGGACGAGTTCGCTTACCAAGAAATGCTCACTCACCTCCCCCTTTGTTCCGTCTTCAATCCCAAGAAGGTGAGTTTCGTCTTCCAGAAAGTCGAGATATTTTCTCAAATTTGATCACAATTTACTACTTAAAACGACGCTCGAACATGAAATATGGAGATTATTGTAACAGATGATTAACATGGATTCTGAGGGACAGCTTACTCTGCAATAACCTAATATGGTTGGATAAATCTTCAGTTCTGAATGGTACCGTTAATTAATTTATAAACAAAGTTAAAGAAAGGGGAGGAGAATGGACATGATATTTTTTATTTTAATTAGATGTTTTAATTAAATCTTATTTACAGATTTATATAAATTTCACGTAAAAATATGATGTAAATAAAATTTAATAAAATAAGGTAATAACGTACAGAGCATTTATTCCCGAGAAAATGATATGACTGAGACTTTAGTTTTTAATGAGATATGTCTTAAATATTTGACAATGACGAAAATCTGTCATTACATGAACGTGTCTGTTGTTCAGGTGTTACTCGTGGGAGGAGGAGATGGAGGTATTCTGAGAGAAATATCTCGCCACCCTTCGGTCGAGCAAATTCACTTGTGTGAACTTGACAAGATGGTGATTGACGTAAGTGAAGTTTTATTCACAGCAAACAGAATCTGATGTCCCGTGTCCTCTTAAACTTGAGAAAATGGGACAATACCGAAGATCATTTCAAGTTACCGACATAGTTGTCCATTTTCAGGTGTACAAAAAGTTGTTCCCCGACATTTCAATTGGGTACTCGGATCCTCGTTTAACTGTACATATAGGCGATGGTATGCCATGTCTTTTGAATTCATTTACAAGAAGATATTGAATTCTTATGTCCTTGTTCCTATGACATTGTCAATGTTGCAGGAATTGAATTCTTAAGGTCTGTTCCTGAAGGCAGTTTCGATGTCATCATATTGGATGCATTTCAGCAAATGGGTATTAATCTCTTTCCCTTGTTTCTCATTTGTCCTTTATATAATCTTTACCCTTTATCTATCTCTCATGTCATCTTGTCCAACAAATTCTAACAGAATACCAGTTTATGACACATTTGTAACGTATCCCCAGTTGATTGTTCTGCTCATATACCAACTTGCTCAAAATTAAAACCTTCAACATTTAGTTTGAATATTTATTAAGTAAGTTGTTATATAGTGATCTGCTATAAAATTATCCATGTTGAAAAAACCTTACTATTTTATTCTTTAGATTTAAAAATCAAGATCTTCACAGCAATTTCTTGTGTTTCATTCAGGTTCTTTAGCTGAAGAACTAGCTGATAACAGTGTTCTGAGATCAGTGGCAAGGGCACTTAGTCCAGGAGGAGTCATGTCTTGTCCTGCAGACAGCTTCTGGAACAACGATTTCTCTGTTACAGACACCATTGAACACGCCAAGAAGATATTCAGCGGCTCTGTCAACTACGCTTGGTGCACAGTTCCTGCCTATGCCAGGTAAATCTTAAAACATATACGCCACTCCTTTTTCCAACATCAAAACTTTGTAGCCACATTTAGATGTATGTGTAGAAGACCCTAAACTTGCAGTCACCATTATTTTCAATTTGCAGTGGAATGATAGGTTTCATGGTTTGCTCAAACTCGGAGATTGACGTCAAGCATCCCTTAAACCCATTGAACCCAGATAACTACGGGGTAGCCAAAGGACCTCCCAAGTATTACAATTCAGAGGTATGCGTGGAAAATGAATTTTCTTTAGCTTGGTACTACAGATTTCAGGTTTATGACTTTAAAATAATTTCGTGTTTGCCAATACAGGTCCACACAGCCGCATTCTGCCTTCCGTCATTTGCCAAGAAAAGGTGTCTGCTGCCCAAGTCTGATTAACCATATCCAGAATTTCTGTCTGTAGCGTCCCAATAAATGCCGATATCAATCTGTGCAAGACAATGTCCTTATACCAAAGTGTGTAAAAATTCGGCTGTAATCTTATTCAGAGTTCATGTATTAAACCCTGTTGAACCATAAAAGGGGAGGGCTCGCCTCTTTCACTCTGTGAATGTTATTTTAACGTCGTCCTAATTGCTAATGTACACAAGAATAGGGTAGTCAAATCTAAGAGTACTAGCACTTGCTTAGAGTGCTTCATATTTGTTTGAGCATGTTCATCTTCAAGTCAACAGGTAAGAGTAAGGATAATTTAAGGTTTAGAAGGAAATAAATAATTCAGCTCGTTACAATTAGACTTGAGGACTAGCCAGAAGAAGTCCATCCAACCTAAATTAACCACACCACACAAAGTTTGGGAAACTCTGGCCTCCGCTGCTTTCTATCTTTATTATTCTCTCCACACACCCCAACTTCAACTTATTTCTGGCTGTTATCCCTCGGTGTTGGTGATAAATAGAGCCCTATTTACTTTTTTTTTTTGTCCTTTTCTTACGGTTTGATTCAATTACAAGATGTGAGACTTAGATTTTAAATTGATTAAATACAAAGTTAGTGTAGGATTTGCAAAAACTTTGAACTCTTTACTCTTACAAGTTAACTTTTGGAATGTGGCTCTCCTAAAATTCTTATTAATTGATATTAAAGTCAGTCTTAGAGTGGTGGCCTACGGAGTACTGGCCTAGCAGTGCTAGCCGTGACTAACGTGACCGTAACCAACAAGGATCTCGGAGTAGTGGCCCACGAAGTGGTGACCTAGAAGTGTCAGCCGTGACCAACATGACTATGACCAATGAGGACATTGGTCCTTATGAAAAGACCAATGTTACGATTTGATTTAATTGCAAGGTGTGAGACTTGAATTCTTTTTTTTTTGTTTACAAGGGAAGGTGCAAAGCACCTGTGGATTACGAGATTACCCCCTGAGTTAGCCTCAAAGCGTTAAGATCGATGCTCTCCGATGAATCCATCTGAACCTCACTTCTATCGAAAATTCTCAGCCCAGATAGTTCCTCAACCCTTGATGGAGATTGCGAAGATGATTCCGCTGTGCTTCTTACCGGTTGATGAAACACTTCACCCCTGAGATCTTGAGGAAAGTATTCAGAAGCCCCTTGAAATGTGTTTGCCGAGTTCCATGGAGAATGGCGATTCTGATATCGTGCAATGGGTCCAGCTGTGATCCTTTGTGTTGATGTGTGTAGCTGACTAACTAAGTCTGGATTAATCGGGTATGGAGGGGATAGAGATTCTGGAGGCTTCTTGAGGAGAATGGTGTCGAAAGTGACGTTCGATAGACTTCCCTTAGTTATGTGGTCAGCCAGTGTGTTCAACCGCCTGGGAATGTGCAGAAAGGAAAAATCCTCCAACAGAGAGACTTGCCGTCGTATGCTACTAACCAACGTAAGCTCAGGTAAGGCTCCTGTTTCCTCCATTACTAGTTTAATAACTTCCGTACAGTCGGAGAGGATTCGGATATTCCTGATCCCTATTTTTGCTGCAATGTCAAGGCCTGTGTGAACAGCCCAAAGCTCCGATTGAAGGGGGTCGCAAATGCCAATTCTTTGAGAAAAACCTACGATCCAATTCCCGTTGCTTTGCATGAGGAAGCCACCAACCGATGCCCTTCCGTTGTGACGAGAGACTGCAGCGTCACAATATAGGTGAATAGCCTGTTCTGTGACCTGATGCGCCATCTGATTCCCCTAATGTAATTCCGTAGTATTCTCCTGATTGTTTAACGACGAAGTGTTGTAATTCCTGGTAGTTGCTGAATGCCTTTGGTAGATAAAAGAGTGCATCTGGTATCTTGACGTTTGTAGCCCGCTTAAGTTGAGTATTGCACTAGATGTTTCCGTGTGAGAGCTGGTTTCCTTTGTGCTACTATTCTTGAAAGCTGCAATTGTTATTTTAACTGTTGCTTGCACTGTCATATAAATCTCATGTATTTGGGTAGCCTGTTCTTGAAAAACTTCTACATTACGAGCCATCCACAGTTTATAGCATGTCACCGCAAACCAACATTTCCAGTCCGACATTACTTGCAATTCACAATGATCTAGATTAGTGAAGGTCCACTTACTATACGAAGATTCTTCCCAAAACTCTTGAGAGAGTGTATGATGAATCATTTTCCATATTAATTTGCTTCGGTGGCAATCCTTTAAAGCATGTAAAATTGTCTTACTGCATTCACATAAATGGCATTGTGAACAAGCCGCAATTCTCCTCCTTTGTCTCTCCGAATTCATCCATATAACTTCCTTGGAAGCCTTCCAAAGGAATATTTTGATCCTTTCTTGAACTTTCATCGACCAAATCAAATTCCATTCCCTATTGATTGGGTTCCATTTTTGACCACAAAAAGATTCATAGGCGGAGGAACAGGAGAAACGCCCCTTTGAGTGCCATTTCCATAAAATCTTATCTTGGCCAGCCAATGTGGAAGGAGTGGGTGCTGCCCGAATTTCCTCTAACTTTTCCGTTGGCAGTAGTGAAGCGAGGGTAGGCCAGTCCCATTCACCTGTAGATAAAACATAGGAATTAGCTTTTTTATTTAGTTCAAAGGAAGACAGAGATTGCAAAGCATAGGGGTGCAGAGGTGTTTTTGAGTGGGTCCAAGAATCTCGCCAGAACGATACTCTTTTCTCGTCTCCTAGGACCCAACTTACGCTCTGCTGAATGAATGAGAGATTTTTTTGCAAGTGTTGCCATATATGCGAGCCTTTGTGATGGAGGTTTGCGTGAAGGAGATCATTCTGGTCAAGCTTGTATTTTGAGAAGAAAATACTTTTCCACAATTTTGGACTGTCAGAGATAAGGTCCCATGTAAGCTTGAGGGAAAGAGCGATGTTCGTGTTATGCATTTTCCTTAAACCAAGCCCACCTCTGTTTTTGGGTTGGCACACACCGTCCCAGCTTAGCAATGATGGTTTCTTGTCATTGCTTGTACCTCCCCACAAAAAACTTCTTATAATTCTATCCATGTCCTGACAATATCCTTTTGGAAGTATCAATGATTGGATCTGATATATTGGTAAAGCTCCAAGAACTGACTTGCAGAGCGTAAGCCTCCCGGCTATAGAGATTCTTTCCGAGTTCCATGCACCTACTCTCCGTTTCATTTTTAGGATAGTGTCTTTATGCGTCACCTTGGATACTCGTCCATGAGTAATCGGTACTCCTAGGTAGATCCCAAGATTATTAACAACCTTAATACCCAAAACATGTTCTATCCTGGTTGATGTATCCGAAGGTACTGAAGGGGACATATACATCACGGATTTTCTATTGTTGACCATTTGCCCTGAGGAAACTGCAAAAGTGTGAAGTACTTCCTTTATAATTTCTGCCTGTTTCACACTCGCCTCTCCAAAGAGGATTAGAACGTCCGCAAAGAGTAAATGTGATAACGGAAACTTTCCTCTTCCAAAGACTAACGGCTTCCATTCACCTTTCCTAGTTGATTCGTTTATAGCTTGCGAGAGTCGTTCCATGCACAATACAAAAATATAAGGTGAAACTAGATCACCCTGCCTCACCCCCCTTCCGGGTTTAAAAACATCGCCTCGTAACCCTTCCCATAAAATCTGCATGCTACTAGTTTCCAGAGTACTCATGACAACATTGGAGATGAAGTTCGGAATGTGAGCATCACGGAGGGTGTCAAAAATGAACCTCCAACATATTCTATCAAAAGCTTTCGTCAAATCTATCTTTATCGCCATCCAACCTTTCTTGCTTTTACTAGTTCGCATTATGTGGATCGCCTCCTGGACTGCAATAATATTTTCGATGATGTGACGACCCTTCACATAGCTTGATTGCGAGGGTGATATTAAGTGTGGCATAACCAGCTTCAATCTATTTGCGATCACTTTGGAAACAATCTTGGCACTCACATTGATGAGACTGATTGGGCGAAAATATTCTATTTTTTCCGGTTTCTCTATTTTCGGAATGAGAGTGATCATGCCAAAGTTAAGATCTGGGTTCATCCTTCGTGTACAAAATATATTCATTCATTTTTCTACTCAGTCAAATGGCCTTGGCCTGTACGCTTCAGGTTAACTTTGCAACCTTGTCCGACTGTCCCTGTCCCTGTCTTTGCAACCTACTTAAAAGGACCCACCTTTCAGTGCACCTTTCGTTGAATTTTTGGGTCATACAATATTTTTTAATACAAAGAACCAAATTCATTTCGTACTGCAAATTGCAAAGACAAAGACAGGGAAAAGATAGAGACAATATTTTTTTTGTTTCACTTACCCATTAATTGTTATATTACTCATTCCGTGTGGCGACTAAGTGGTCGTAAAATGTCAGAGTTCAAAAGCTTAGCACTTTCGTAATATGTGACAACATTTTTTCACATTTTTTTTTTGGGTGATGTCAGAGTTCAAAAGCTTAGCACCAAAAACAAAAGTGTTATACATATTTTAAAAGAAAGCTTTAGCTTGGGTCAAAACTTTTGTTTTGGGTCTTTTAGATATTTCAGAAAAAACTTTAAACAGATTGTTTTTGGGTCTTTTGTGTTGCATCTTTTGAACGCGGAATGAGCAATATAACAATTTTTTCCTTTGTCGATTGGGTAACAATAAGAAAACCGTTTTCCTTAGACAATTGGGAGGTCTAAATTAGGCCTGGTAATTAGGATGATAAAGTGTTGAGTCATCAAATTTAAATATTTAAATACATTTTATTAAATTTATTAACATCTAAGTAATGTAGTTCAATTTAAATTAAAATGTTATAATCAATTTTAAATATTTTATCTAATTCAAATTATAAATTTAATTAAACAAAACTTAAATCATTTCTTAGCGATATTGATTATTTCGGTCATATAAATAAAACATAAATTCTTAGCAAACACTTTTAATAAACAAAAATAAATATCAGCCAAAATATAAAAAATTAAATTATGACACAACAAATAGAATCAAATAATATTTAATAACTTTGTCTACTATTTAATAATATTTAATAGATAAAATGATATTTGCTTAACGCTTAATGTTTTTGTCCTTTTATGTGGAAAAAAGGGTTGTCACCTACTCCAAACGTACGAAGACTAATTTTATTGAGTTGAGTGTGAGTCGAGTTATTATGTGACCAAGTTAGTGAGTTAGTGAGGATACTCTGCTTACTGCTCATGTAAAATGACAGGTGAATTGACTCGTCCTAGGTGGAATAATGACAGATGAATTGAGTCGAGTTATTATTTGACCGACTTAGTTAACTCGTCCTAGGTGGAATAATGAAAAAGACGGATGAGCTGTCACAAAGAAAAAATGAAAGATAAAAGTAATCTCATCCCCGTCATGGCCTATACGCTTCATTCTCCAACAGGTTAGCTTTTTTCTTATAAATATAACCTAGTTCTGGGCTCTTAGTTGTTATAGTTTCATGAGTGCAATGGATGCATCAACCCCATCTCTGACGTGCTACCTCTTTACGGACACACCTATTCATACAGTTTTTGCGTCTCTCATTACCGTACTTGTAAGTCTGGTCGAAATTAAATATCAAGGGAAGACCCTTACACCTTTCGAAACCCATCCTGTAACCATCATGGTTTTGGTTTTAAGTTTACTTGTATACTGTTACGTGGCATATGTTGCTAAGCAAGCATTAGTTTCACCCGAAGCTTGTAGTTGTTTTATGGCACTCTCAGGTTTGTTGTCGCTGGTTTCACTGGCATCGTTGCTACTGCATGAGCCACTGCGCGTTGCTTTATATGCATTTTACGGTTTGGTTTTGGTGGCAGAATCATATTCATATCATATTCATATGGCACTTTTCACAAGCTATACCGTTACATTCATCGGATAGTTGAAGAGAAGCTTGTGGATGGATTTCATGTTCAGAATCGTTTACTTCTCGAACGCAGTCTCATAGATGTTAATTGATCATTATATGATTCACTGTCTCCAAGAAATTCATTTACACCATAACATCCCAACGTCAGCTCGTCCTAGGATATGTCCGTAAGAGCTGATTTGATAAAATAGAGAATGTAAAAGAAATTATGTATATATTGCTTTTTTTTTCTCTCTACACTATTGAATAAAGGGTACACGTCTATATATACACGAAAAGAAGAAAGTAGACGGTTATAACAAAAATCAGGAATACTGCAGTGCATGTTGAGTCTTGACCATTGATACATAACAAACCTAATCTCCACCATTCTTTTTCCCTTTCAATCTCAGCCCTTCACTTTGATCTTTCCCACTGTCGGATCATGAAATGAACATTCCAGAAGCCGTAATAATTTAACAGCCCCTCTTCAAGCCGAACATGCTTCAGATTAAAACTCACATTTATCTTGTCTCTTTTAACTCTTGAGTTCCTCTGAAACTTCATATGATACATCTTGTTCCCTGTTATTGTCTCTTTACTGATTCAACACTTTGTTCTTTTTTTGCAACTCCTTTATTTTATAAAGCATTCGATGATGTGCACGAGAACCAAGGGGTTTTGTTAACAGATCAGCGAGTTGCTCTTTAGAAGACACATGCTTGGTTTTAATGAACCCCTCTAGCACCTTATTCCTTACTGTGTGACAATCAATCTCTAGATGTTTCGTATGTTCATGAAAAGTAGGGTTTGCTGCTATGTGTTCCGCCACTTTATTATCACAATGGAGAACAATTGGTAGCTGTGGAGATATTCCAAGATCTTTCAAGAGAAAGATAATCCACTGTATTTCGCTTATTGTTGTGGACATGCTTCGATATTCTGCCTCAGCCGATGATTTACTCACTGTTGTCTGTTTTTTCGTTTTCCAGGATATAAGAGATGGCCCTAGAAAGATGCAATAGCCAGTCAAAGATCTCCTTGTCATTGGATATGAGGCCCAGTCTGAATCACAATAAGCTTGTACATTCACATTATTTGTGGCTAGAAAGAATAGCCCCTACTCAGGATACTGCTTAAGATATTTGACTACGTGCAAAGCAGCATCTAGATGTGGTTGTCTGGGCTCTTGCATGAACTGGCTAAGATGCTGTGTTGAATATGAGATGTCTGGTCTCGTGAAATTAAGATGCAGTAGTCGGCCAATCAACCTCTGATATCGTTCTGGATTTGGTAAAATCCCCTTATCTGCTTGTAATTTTAGTCCCCTTGGTAATGAGAAATGACTCCCTTTTGCTTCTGTCATGCCTATGTCTTTGATTATATCTTTGATGTATTTCTGTTGACTGATATACATCCCTCTTTCTGACCTTGCAATGTCGAGACCAAGAAAATATCTGGCTTCATAGTAAAGGCGCTATCTAGAGCCCTCTTGTCTTCGAGGATCCCTGCCTCATCTTCTCCAGTTATTAACAAGTCGTCAATATGAACCACTACAGCCAGGTAAGTGTGGTCAGCCCCTTTTGTGAACAAATAATTGTCTGTTGTCGATTTTATAAATCCCAGAGAACTGAACTTTTGACATAATTCTACATTCCATTGTCGCCCTGCTTACTTTAAACCGTATAAACTTGGTTTTAGTCTACAAACTTGATTTTCTGTAGCCCTATGATATCCTTCTGGTGGCTTCAGGTAAATCTCCTCCTCTATGTGTCCATGGAGATATGCATTATTTATGTCTACTTGATGTATTGGCCACCCCCTGGCTGCTGCTATAGCAAGAAACAGTCGAACAGTAACTATTTTAGCAACTGGGGAAAAACTATCATGATAATCGATCCCAAACTGTTGATTGAAACCTCTGGCGACCAATCGTGCTTTATATTTGTTGACTGTACCATCTGGATGGTATTTAATCTTATACACCCACTTAGAGTCAATGGCTTTCTTTCCTACAGGCAAAAATGTTAGCTCCCAAGTATCATTTTTTTCTAAAGCATTTAATTCCTCTTGCATGGATTGCACCCACTTACTGTCTTCTTTTGCATGTTTATAAGATGTTGGTTCATAAATTGTGGACACATGTGCAACAAAACTCATTATGTATGATTGAATACAGGTGATGCAAAAGATAAAAAAGGTGTGTTGAAAGAAGAAGGAAGGTCATCTACTGTGTGTGCAACAAAATCATTGAGCCACTGAGGTCTAGTCCTATTACAGGTACTCCTTCTGTTTTCTGTAACATGCTCCAATGGTTCTGTTCCTATCTCTTGACATGATGGTGGAATTGGATCTAATGGTTCTATGCTTTCTGCTGGTCTTTGTGAGTCCTCCATGTCTACTGTAGGCAAACAAATTTGTTCTGTCTCAACTGACAGATTTTTGTATGGCATAATATGTTCATGAAACACGACATCTCTGGAAATGACAACCCTTTTATTGTTTAGGTCATACACTTTATATGCTTTCATGCCAGGCTCATAGCCTAAGAAAATGCATTTCTATGCTCTAGGTTCAAATTTGGTTTTCTGTGGTATGGTATTTATAGCAAAACATAGGCATCCAAAAATTTTGAATTTTGTGTAATCTGGTTTTTTATTGTGTAATTTCTGATGCGGAGTTGGCCATTGTAGGGCTTGGCTTGGTAAAACATTTACGATGTGTGTGGCCATGAGAATAGAGTCTCCCTAAAAATGCATGGGTAATTATGATTCAAACATTAGGGCTCGGGCTATCTTTAACAAATGCTGGTGTTTTCTTTCGACAACTCCGTTTTGCTGGGGGATATAAACGTAGGTTTTCTGGTGAATGATGCCTTGTTCAAGAAACAAAGATTTACAGCTGCTGTTAATAAATTTTGATCCATTATTAGACCTGATAATCTGGACTTTTATATCAAACTGAGTATGCACTAGAGTCAGAAAATACTTAAGAGTGGCAGGAACACTAAACTTATCTTTTAGTAAAAAGGTCCATGTATTTCTTGTGAAATC
>JAOTAY010000006.1:32216867-32226996 GCA_025629805.1 Erythroxylum baracoense | reverse complement strand
ATTACCAAATTGTGGCATATGCGTTTGGGACACATAGGTGAGAAAGGTTTAACGTTGTTAAGCAAGAGAGGCATACTTTGTGGTCAAAGTACTAGTAAGATGAATTTTTGTGAGCATTGTATCTTTGGGAAACAGAAACGAGTCAGTTTCAATTCTCCAGTTGTTCACAAAACTAAAGGTACTTTAGATTATATTCATTCTGATCTTTGGGGGCCCTCTTGTGTTCCATCTAAAGGTGGTGCCTGATATATGTTGACTTTTATTGATGATTACTCAAGGAAGCTTTCGGTGTATTTCTTGAAACATAAAAATTTTGTTTTCCTAACCTTTAAGTAATGGAAAGTTTTGATTGAAAAGCAAACCGGAAAATATGTTAAGCGGTTACGAACAGATAATGATTTGAAATTTTGTGGAGGTGAATTCAATGAATTTTGCAAGAATGAAGGAATTGCTCGACATTACACTATCAGAATGACTCCGAAACAAAATGAAGTCCCCGAGCATATGAACCAGACTCTTTTGAAAAGGGCTCGATGTATGATCTCTAATACAGAGTTGACACTTGATTTTTGGGCAGAAGTCATTGCTATAGCTTGCTACATAGTCAACCGCTCTCTTTGTGCTCCTCTTAATTTCAAGACTCCGAAGGAAGTTTGGTCAGGTACTCCTGCTGATTACTCTACTTTAAGAATATTTGGGTGTGCAGCATATATCCACGTAAATGAGGGAAAGTTAGAGCCTAGGGCTAAGAAATGTATTTTTCTTGGTTATGCTTCAGGGGTGAAAAGATATCGTTTGTGGTGTACTGATCCCAAGTCACCTAAATTTGTAATTAGTAGGGATGTTACATTTAACGAGTCCTCTATGTTGTATCCTAGAAAAAAATCTTGTACTCCCTATAATTTAGAAAAAGAGGATAGTACACAAAAACAGGTGGAGTTAGAAATTAGTAGTTCAAGTCCTTCACAAACGTCTTCTACACATCAGACAGATCAAGTTGATGAACCAGATCCTGATCATGTTCAAAATGAACTAGTAGAAGAAGAACATTCCATAGTCAGAGACAGACCAAGACGAGAGATTCTACCACCACAGAGATGAAAATTTAATTGCATATGCTTTATCAGTGGCACAGGAAACAGGTGGAGACGATCAACCTTCCACATATACAGAGGCAGTTTCAAGTGTTGATGCTGATAAGTGGGTGGTGGCCATGAATAAAGAAATGGAATCTCTGCACAACAATGATACTTGAGTTCTGGTGAAGTCACCAAAGGGTAAGAAAATTGTTGGTTGTAAATGGATCTTCAAAAGAAAAGAAAGTACTTAAAGTGTTGAAAATGTAAGGTATAAGACACGTTTAGTTGCAAAGGACTACATTCAGGTGTAAGTTGATGATTTTAATGATGTTTTCTCACCAGTGGTGAAACATAGCTCTATTCGTGTATTACTTGCATTAGTTGCGATGTTTGATTTGGAATTAGAACAACTTAACGTCAAGATAGCATTCCTACATGGCGAATTAGATGAGCAGATTTATATGAAACAACCTAAAGGTTTTGAAGTTGCAGGAAACGAAGACCAAGTGTGTTTAATGAAGAAATCCTTGTACGGATTAAAGCAATCTCCAAGACAGTGGTATAAGAGGTTTGATTCATTTATGTTGGGTCATGATTTCTCTAGGAACATGTATGATAGTTGTGTTTATTTCCAAAAGTTAGATACTCATTCATCTATTTATTGTTCTATTTTGATGATATGCTCATTGCTGCTAAGAATGTCACAGATATTCACCATTTGAAGGCCTTATTGCATGGTGAATTTGAGATGAAAGATTTGGGAGCAGCAAAGAAAATTTTTAGTATGGAGATAAGACGTGATCGAGGAGCTGGTAAATTATTCTTGACCTAAAAAAATTATCTCAATAAAGTTTTGGAGAGATTTGATATGCGAGATACCAAAGCAGTTAGTACTCCTCTTGCTAATCATTTTAGATTATCTACTGCTCAATCACCACAGTCACAAGAAGAGGAAGATTACATGGCATGGGTTCCTTATTCTAGTGTCATCGGCAGTATTATGTATGTAATGGTATGTACTCGTCCCGATATTTCACAAGTTTTTAGTGTCATGAGCAGATATATAGCCAATCCTTGCAAACAACATTGGCAAGCGGTGAAATGGATTCTCAGATACTTGAAGGGTACTTCAAATTTTTGTTTGGAGTTTGGTAGAACCAGCACCACTTTGGTAGGTTTTGTAGATTCTGATTGTGCCGGTGATCTCGACAGATGAAGATCTCTGACAGGTTATGTATTTTGTATTGGAGGTTGTGCAGTTAGCTGGAAAGCTACTCTAAAACATATAGTGGTTTTATCTACTACTGAAGCAGAATATATGGCAGTCACTGAGGCTATCAAAGAAGCATTATGGTTGAGAGGTTTATTCGATGAGTTATCTCTACATCAAGGGGTTACTACAGTTTATTGTGATAGTCAGAGTGTTATTCATTTGACAAAAGACCAGATGTATTATGAGAGGACGAAACATATTGATGTGAAGTATCATTTCATTCGAGATACTATTGCAAAGAAGAAGGTCCTTATTTAGAAGATCAACACTAAAGACAATCCTGCTGACATGTTTACAAAGGCTCTTCCAATTTACAAGTTCAAACAGTGCTTGGACTTGATTAACATTTATAGTTGGTGATATAGTCCTTTTTGGGGCATTACCGGAGAAGGTGAAATAGATCACTAATTGTTCGGAACCAAGTCAAGGTGAAGATTTATTGACTATTGAATGTCTTGGCTCCTCACAAGTAAAAAATTGTTGGCCATTTTGTTGCATGCCTCAGCCAGTTAAAAAAATTGTTGGCCATTTCGCTGCATGCCTCAGCCACTATGTTTGACATTTGCTCCTAACTTTGCAAAAATTTCACCTTATGGATAGGCTAAATTAAGGGAAGCTTTGGACGGATGTTTGATACCTTGGCTATAAATAGATGGGAAGCTTGTAGAGTTCAATACACCATTCCATCCTTTCCTTCAGGCACTAAATCTTCATTTTTCCTTTTCTCTCGCATGTGAATTGTAGTAGTTGAAAGCTTCTATGCCATTTTTGTACTTTTGTACATTCTCCATATAGTAGTAAATTTGGCTCACCCTGCAGTCATGGACGTAGGTTACATTGACCAAACCACATAAATTCTTGTGTCCTTTCCCATTTATTTTGCCTCTTCTTTATTTTTTGTTATTAAGATTCGGGCTATTAAATTCAACCGGTATTCAATCTAAAGGGCATTTTCTTTAACACACATTCCTCTCTAAGCCCCATCAAAAATTGAACCAACTTAGTGTTATCTTCCACAGCACTGTTAAGTTTACCCACTTCACGCGGACAACTCCTAAAAGGCATAACATATTTAAATCATCCCAGAGTTGTTTTAGTTTTGTGAAATAACTTGTCACAGACTCATTTCCCTGTCTTAGATTACTGATCTCTTGCATTAATTGGTAGATTTGAGGCCCGTTGCTTTCACCATACCTAGACCTCAACTCTTCCCATAGATCCCTAGCAGTGGTAACTACGAGAAACAATTTTGCTAAAACCTTAACCATAAAGTTTAAAAGCCACGAGATTACCATATTATCAGCTGTTCTCCACTTCTTTAGTAAGGTTGGGTTGTTCTCTGGCTCCTTGCAACAGTAGCTTACTGAGCCGATTTTGTCTTTCACTTTTAGAGTAATAATTATCGCTCTACTCCATGAGAGATAGTTTGTCTCATCCAACAACGTCATTATCAGGATAGCGTCTAGGTTCTCTGACGTAGAGATCTCATACGATTCACTCTTATCGTCGTTTATATCGAGTTGTGTTTAAGTGGTGCTTGAATTTCCCTTACGTTCGTTAGTCATTGTATATCAAGAGCTTGATGCTCTGATACCATGTAGAGAATAAAGACAGAGAATTTAGATAAAACTCTCGTGTATTATCATTCATGCTATGGGGTTTATATACAAGATTTACAATGGAAAAGGTATATGTAATAAACTTTTAACAAACTACTAACAAACGAAAAAAAAGAGAAGAAACAAGGATGGCGTGAGAATTTACAGGCTGGAATAATGAATGTGTAAGTTAGTGATGTGGAAATTGTCTGTGGATCTTTTGTGGACTGTTTGCGTTGAGCTGTTTGTTAGGCCTTTAATGTTGTATTTGTTTGTGAACCCGTTGTGAACCTTGGATTCTACGATAACCACCGACCTTACTCCACGCTCCAACACGCAAATAAGGTGTGATGAGGAGTAAGAGGTAGAAGAACTTCTCCTCACGCTTGCCAGGTCTGATCCTTCTCTGAATCATCTCTAAACTCCGAATTTGACGCGTTGATCGCTAACGCTAACTGCATCTAAAAATTCTTCTCTAACGAGAAGTAATTGGAAAGATTATTGGCCACTTTCGCTAACGACCGCGTCGTATTGGTGATTGTTGAAATGGCAATTGTTGAAGATAGGAAAGTCGATGGCAGATTGGATGGATAGCTGCTAAGAGTGGGTACCCGATGATCATAAGCACATAATGTCGACACATCGACTTCATCTGACCTGTGTGGTTTATGGTGGTTAACTATGTGAACCTTCTTAAAAATGTGCTTCATTTCATATTGTTCTTTCACTTTTTCTCATATTCTAGTTACCGTTAAATATACTTTTAGTGACATTAGGATTTAGGACTAAGGTGAAACATAATTTTAGTGTGACTGGCATCATCAATTAGACTTCTTACTTATAATTCTACCAATACCTCGTTAATGGTAGTGGCGTCAATAGGTGGGGCTCGGGCCGCCCCTAGCACGGCTCAACCTGACCACGGACTGACCAACTCGACCTCATATTTTTTATAAAAAATTTGACAAAATGATGTCATTTTGTGTCTTTCCATTAACTCCGGCCGAGGCAGCCCCGACTCATGGCCCAGTCAACTCGGGCCAAAGTCAGGCTAGGTAAATCGGGCCATATTTGTCATCCCTAATTGTAGTAATTGTCATCTATTCTTTTTGCAATGTCTTTTTAAAGGTAACGAAAGAATTATGTCTTATTAATAAATTTGGTTGAATTACATAAATTTTCTTGTTATTTTTTTCTTTTTTTCCCAATATTACTTTTTCTTTATGTAACAATTGGCATCAGAATATATGTTTTATTATCAAGATGTCTTTGCACAAGTTTACTATTACGAATTTCGATAGATCAAATGACTTCACTCTATAGAAGGTGTATATGAAAGCGGTTCTTATTCACTAGGAATGTGCAACAACATTAAAAGGAGAAGGAAAATTATAAGACCCTATACTCGATAATAGAATCAACATATCGAGTATTACCTTTTTCTTACATACCTAACATTTAGAACTACAACATTCTCTATTTAACATCTCATTATTCTAGTAATTACTATTCACTTTATAAAAATTTTGACAAAATTTTCTCTATATTTACTTAAAATCTCCTGCAAGGAACTTCAATACACTTCTCATGCACATTACTAAACTACCCATCTCCATGTCAAACTCATTGACAAAATAATTTACCCATCCTCCAATACATTTCAACACATCTAAACTAGATTTCATACATAACTTTCATATATTCATATATAATTCATAATAAAATCCTGTAAGATCCTTCACTTCTTTATATGTACATGCCATAACCAAAAACAAAATAAAAATTTGTCGCACATCTACCTCCAAATCTTTCGAGATCCTTTATGTGACTCTTGTCCTATAGTTGATCTACTATAGCTTTCTTCTCATTCTCTTCAAAACCTATGCATCGAAAGAAAATCCACACGCTAAGCTATAGGCTTCGTGGTGTTCAAGCAATTTCATTTCTCATTCAATTCAATTCATTCAACCATAACATGCACAATATATAATATTTTTTCAAATATAAATATCTTCATTTATTTCTAAGAATAAATAGACATTTAAAATCAAGTTATGAAATACAAGTATGTATCTATTTTAATAATTTATATCTAATTACACAATGATGAATAAGCTGTACAATTTAATTTATAATCAATTACTATTTTCATTTGAAGTTCCTTAATCATTAGTCATGTGTGTATATATATATATATATATATATATATATATATATATATTTGTTTATTTATTTATTTTTTGCCCCAAAGTAAAATTCAAAGGAATTGTATTGCCGAGCTGGATAAGTAGAATTTTAAAATACGGGATAGGGTTCTCAAAACCATACAGTCTTTTCTTTTTTTACTTACATATTAAGGCTGAGTTCTCGGAGTCATGCAGTTCATAACACAAATCAAATATCTTATACCAAAATCGAGCTCTCAGATCCATACAATATGGTAACGTATATCATGATGTAGTACTGCTAACTCTCTAATTGTCATGCCAACCTTATCACATTCTTCCAATTCCTATCTATTTTACTAGGAGCAAATCTAATTAAATTCCATTGAAATTTGATGATAAACACTCATAATAGCCAATTCAAGCTATTCCATATTCGACCAAAACAATTGTCACTTCTTTATGTCGTTTTTTTCTTTCGTTATTAGTTTTAATTTAGTTCAAACAACATTCAAGACATATTCAGCTTACCGATTGGTCAAAAATAACATGTATATCAAATTTTCAAATTCAACATATGTATGCTAATTGGGGAAAATATAAATTATTTCCAAAATCCAAATTAATCATATATACTACTTCATTTACAATCCAATTAAATATTTTTAACAATAATTTCATAAACTCCCAATTTTACTCAAGAACCCTAAATTACCTAATACACAATTTTTAAAAAAAAGAATTGCAAGAACATATACCAAATTGATGTCCAATTCTTCAAATTAAGCTTCCATCAACTTTAATTTTACTAGCAATTTCTTATTCTTTCTCTTTCTGTCTCTCTCTTTACCCTTCAACTCCTCTTCTTTATCTTCATAATATTGCATAAACATTCAATTTCATGTATTTTATTCATCAATACATGCAACTACACCAAAATCATGTACTAAAAAATAATCAAAATTCCATTAACTTACCTTATAAAACTTCAGGTACTATTCATCAAAAACACCCATATACCTTCTCTTCATCTTTTCCCAAACTTTTTATTGATATGGTGAGTTTAGGGATCATAGGTTGATGATTTAGTGTTTAATAGATGACTTTGGGGTTAAAAATAAAGAAAGTTGGCTTGAAAATGAAAGAAAAATGGAGAAGAAAGGAGGAGGCTTGTTTTTGGCTATCTTTGGCGAAGAAGAGAGTGTTAGGTAGCAACTAATGTCACGTGGTCGCTTAATAACTTTTTCCCTTTTTTTAAAGATATAAAATTAACTTTAACTTTTAAACTATTCTTTTCTTCTTCTCAATAAAAAAATAAGAAAAATATCAATCCCACATAAAACCTTAATTAATATCATTTATCTCCATAAATATTTTCATATTTGACTTTTAAGCTTTATCGGGTCAAAATTTGACTACTAGTCAACTCTTGGTTAAACTTTCAAAACAAACTCGTTTTGAGCTTTAATTTGATCATCGATCTATCTTTGAACAATATTATTTGATGCCAAATAAAGTAAAATGCAGTTTAAGTCTCTGGTGTTACTATTTACCTTGGGATATACTATTCACAACCCAAAATTAATATTTATGAAATCGAGATTTTGGGGCATTATAAAAATTGTCAAAGAATTTGAGAGTATTAGAGAAAAAGAAGATTATGTCAAGGGAGCACAACACAATATTGTTGAGTCTAGGAGACGAAATCCCAAGATAAGTGGTTGATGAAACTAGTGCTACTTTGTTATGAAAACAACTTAAAATAGATCACTTACAAATTGTTTATATAAAAAACAACGTTTGAATATCATAAGAACATTATAAAGTACACAGTTGAAAGATTGTACCAATAATATTAATTAGATTATCTTGGATCCACGAGAGGCTGGGGTTAAAATTAAGGACAAGGATCAAGCTATAATACTTTTGTGTTCTTTGCTCAATTTATGAGAATTTTATTGATATCATGTTATAGAGAGATTAACTCTATCAACAATATGAAGGATTCTCAAAATTCTAAGGAATTGATGAAAAAGATCTTTGATCCATATGAATATGTATCAGATTTAGGTTTGGTTCTCAGCAAAGGAAGGAATGAGGAAAGGAGTTTTAAAAATATGAGTAAGTAATGATCTAAAATGAAGGCTAAGTTGTTCAATGTCGTAATTGTAAAGTTAAAAGGGCACTTTAAGAGGGATTGTTTATAGCAAAATAATTAAAACGAGAAAAGAAAACAAATAAAAAAGCCAATATTGCTATAACTCAAGAGAGTTTCGATGCAAAGAATGGAAGAGGTAATATTGTTTAGACAATGAGTAATTTTGATTCTAGAAATTGATAGGAGATAGACACTGGAGCCACTTATCATATGATTTTCAATACGAACCAGTGCTATTTTTCAAAAAATGGAATGACATTCTCAAATTCGGTAATGGTGATGATAGAGAGCATGTTATTAAAGGTAGTGGTCCAAAGCAGATCCAGATTCATGTTGAAACTATTAGAAAATTGAAAGCCTAACATATTCCTCAATTTAAGACAAAAAGGTTCCATATAGGTACTTTTGATAAACGAAGGTAGAAAACTATGATACCTAACTTAAGGTGGTAAAAGATGAAAGAAAAATTATAGTGTGACATCTATGTCTTAATAAGAAGGACAGTAATGAGATAGGTAGTTGTGTCTCAATCTTCAGAGAAGAAAGAAAGTATTGTAATATGATACATATAGGTGAGTCATCTCAATAAGCAATAGATGGTAGAACTTAACAAAAGAAGCTTATTAAAATAGTTTTGTGTGTTTTGTAAAAAAGTATGGGGTAACCTTTTCAAATGTAATGTTTGGAGAGCAACATATGTTGGGACCAAAATATGGAAAAAAATATGCCAAGGTCATCAATAAGCAATCTTAGTATAAAGGTGATATTAGTACATTTGGAATAGATACTAATGGCCTGTTTGGTTTAAGAAATGGAATAGATAAAGAATAGAATGATTATTATGAGAAAAGATGAGGAAAATAATAGAATAAGTATTACTTTGTTTGGTTTACTGTTAAAGAATTTTTATGCCAATGTTTGATTCGAAAATATAAACTTGGAATGACAAAGGAATATTCAACAAAAAGACGAAAATATTATTATTATTATTATTAAATTTATTATTCTTATTAATTTTTTCATTATTATTACTTTTCTACTTATTATAATTAATTTTATTAGTTATATTTATTATTATTAAATTTATTATTCTTATTAATTTTACTGTTATTATTATTACTTTTCTACTTATTATTATTCTTATAATAATAATAATAATAATAATTGTTAATTTTCTACTAATTATTAATTTTATTATTATTAATTTATTATTATTATTATTATTATTATTATTATTATTATTATTATTATTATTATTATTATTATTCCCCCATGGTATGGTATTCTTTAACTATTTCCCATAGTTAAGGAATAGCTAAAGACAAGGTATGGTGTTATTTAACTATTTCTCATAGTTAGGGAATAACAAAATCTCTTAATAGTTATTCTCTTTCTCTTTTTCTAATCAAACACAAGAATACACTAGAAATAGAATTTCTATTCCATTAAACCAATCATACCATAAGAGAGCTAGAATCTATTTTAGGAGATAAGATAATATCAAGAAAAAAAAAGTGACAACATGGTATAGGCAAGAATACACTACAAGAAAATAGTGAATTACAGACAGAAATTACCGACGGAATCGACAAATATACCGTCGGTATACCACATTACCGACGGAATCAACTGACGGTCAAAAACGTCGGAGATTCGGCCGTAGCTAAATTCACCGACGGAAAGTTTTTATACCGTCGGTAAAATTACCGACTGAAAAGATAAACCGTCGGTAACATCAATGAAAAAGTTACCGACCGTCCGATTTATTTTGTCGCTAACTTTACCGACCGGTGGCTTACCCGTATGTAAATTTAGCATCGGAATGTTTCTAATACAGTCGGTAAACTTACCGACGG
>JAOTAY010000006.1:32192551-32216767 GCA_025629805.1 Erythroxylum baracoense | reverse complement strand
TAGACTTAAACACTAACATCATACACGTATAGTTCTTCTTCTTCTCTCTTCTGTAACTTTTGTTTTCATGAACAGTAACAATCCAAAATCCAAAATTCAAACATAACCCCTCTTAAACACAACTAAGCACTGCTCTATGTTCCATTTCTCACTTCACTAATTTCTCAGTTAACTCATTCAGAACATCATCGAAATTATTGTTCTTACACACTCAAAACCAGAACAGAGTATATATATATTCATTTGATACATTTTTCCACTTCCTTTTACACTTTCATTTCTATATCATAACTAAGTTACATACTCCCCTTTCAGCTCAATAACACCAAACCAAATTCGAAATTCAAACATAATCATCATAACAAATCAAAATCCATAAAAGTCAGAACATAACTTACTTGATTTAGCAAATTTTCCAATATTGTCAGTAAAGAACAGGGCTTTGATGGTTGGGAAAGAAAACAATAAACCACGAATGCTTTCTTCTCTTTCTCAAAAGATACATCACTACATGTATCCCTTGCATATGAGCCATGTGTCAACATGCAAGGCTACCACATGTCAATGTTTTATTGGTCCAAAATTCAATATTTTTTCCTAATTAAAAATACGCCAAATTTTCAGAAATTCTCTAAAATTCACCAAAAATTTGAAATAATTTAAATGTTCTCCAAATAAAATTTTTAGCTCAATTAACTCACAATTCACATTTAATTGTATTTTTAACAATTAATATTACCCGAAAAATGTCAATGAATGCATGTACAAATAATTGTAATGTGCAAGATCAATAATATCGTATATGTGTATGCCATATTATGCATAAACATGAGTTATACTTCCTAATTTCTCATTAATCTGGAATAATCACCATTTTAACCTTAATTCAGATGACAAGATGTTACATGTGACCTAATAGGTTTATAAATATATTGACAATGTATATAAATTATAACCTAAAATCATATTTAGGATTAGATAAATTAAACTTTTTTAATTTATCTTTAATTTTCTAATTAAATAATTTATATTTGTAGATCAAGATTGATGTCTAACAATGCATCATGAAAACTAAATATCAGGAATATTAAAGTAGTTTTAACTAAACTTTTTGCGTATAATTTTTCATATAATTTAATCTTTTTATCATATAATATTCTGATTAAACATAGATCATAGAATTTGTTGAACCAATGGAGGTTCAATCGCTGTTTTGATGATAATAAAATATAATTACTACAAATGAGTTTATTATTTTGATGAGAAGTAATATCAGAACAAAATGAACTTATAAACTTAAGAAGATAACTTATAAAGTTGATAAAAACGTTGAAGTTTACAATCGTTGAAATGAAGATTAAACCAAGAACATAAGAAAATTAAAGCTTATCAAGGTCATTCTTTAGTTTGCAAAATTAATTGTAATACCACTTTTTCAATTTAATGCTCTAAAAGGCTCATCAAGTATAAACATTTCATTATATGAGTCTTTATATTCATCAAGAAGCATTTGGTTTTAATATAAAAGCCTCTTGATCTTTCAAATAAACTTTGTGGAATAGTTTGGAAAGCATTTAAATCATAATTATATTAAACAAATTGATTTTGGGCATTTCAAACTGTTAAAATCATTTTTTTGAGTTATTAGTTAACCAACATAGGTTAAAGTTGTTAATTTAATTTATTGTGAGTTTGTTGTAACATTGGTTGATGTATTGGTCGACTAATATACCTATTGGTTGACTAGTATTCCAACGACTAGTTAATATGGTGTCTTTATTGTATACTGGTCGATCAATATATCTTCTGCATATAACCATTATAACAGCTAGTTCTTAACTCCACTAGCTATGAAGGGTCCCAAAACACTATAAATAGGTATTTTCTCTTTAGTTTTAGTGAAAAGAAGGTTTTGGGTGTCGTATGCACACATTTCGAAATATTTTCAATCATTTAAGCATCATTGTTTCATATTTGTGAGAGTGAGCCATTTGTAGTTATCAAGTGATAAAGTGACAAACTTTAAGTTGTAATATTTAGTTTGAGGATCATATTATTGTATTTAGGGGTAATCCAAGTGAGATTGAGGTTCCTCTTCACCTTGGGAAAAGAATGCAAAAAGAACTCCACTTTATTGAGAAAGATTATACAAAGATTATTCTTTGCCTTGAAAGAAGAATAATAGTGGAGTTTCAAGAAGAGTTTTATGAGTGAACGTAGGTAAGGGCTGTTTGTCAAACCACTATAAATCAATTTGCATTCTCTCTTCCCTATCCTCTTTAATTTAGTGCTCAATTATTTGATCAATTTATATTAAGCAATTTTCTCACCCTTATTTATATTGATTGTTATTAATTGAGTGTGTTGATTAGAAAATTATTGATTTTATAAACTCCCAGTTCACCCTTCCCCCCTTTTGGGTGCCATTAGAGACTAACAGAATTAATGTCTACTCTATTTGAGTCCAACCATATTAGTTTTTTACTATTGTTACTTGATTATATTAATGATAATTGAAAAATATTTTCAAAGTATTATTTCACCTTATCTAAGGATTTTTCGAATCAGTACTAATCGAGAATAACAAAACAATCTCACTAATCACCTTAGGTGATGAATCTGTTAGGCTTATTAATGCTTTTGATGATTTCAAAATTCAAATTTGATTTATTTTCCATTTGAAGGTAATGATATAATTCTTAAGAGGAATAACCTACCTTATTTATTTTACAAAATCCAGAAGGATCCTGCTAACCATATATTTCGTCAATCAGCTCCAGATTTCTCATAACGGTTGATTATTGCAAGATTCTAGTAGAGATAATATTGAAGATTGAAAGTCAACTCAAAATAGAAATGAAGCAACGGCTAATTGAAGAAAATGTCTATTTAAAGAAGAGTAACTACATTTTCCAAATCGGGGGACAAAAGTCAGAATCTTTGAAATACTTTATAAGCATCAATATTCCCAAAAGTCATATCTTGATCAAACTCTCTTGTGCTTTAAAAAGTGACAATTATTTTTGTAAAAGATCATTAAAGCTCATATGGAGCAAATTACGTCTTCAATTATTGAGAGCTTGTAGAGGCTAACAAAATACTACTAGTGTGGAAGGTTGGAGAACCTTGAAAAATATGTACTCGTGAGCTTGAAGAGGCTTATCAAATTACTAAGATTTTCATAGTGAAACACTCAAGTTGGATACTTGGGGACTAGATGTAGCCTTAGGTTGTAAGTCGAATCAGTATAAATCAACTGCATCATATAAATCAACTGCATCATTCTCTCTCTTCTCTTAACTTTTATATTTCCACGTTATATTGTATATGTGTTCATTTCAACAAGAGGCTCTTTTATTGTTATAGTAGGCTCCTTCTGTTTTCAACTTTCTAAAGGTTCCTTTCATTATAACAGGCACCTTCTGTTTTAAATTGTCTTAACTGGATTTATCCTTTAGCAGACTTTTATCACTTAACAAGCTTACATCACTTAACAGGCTCCTATTACTTAAACATGGTCCTATCGCATAATAGGCTTCTCTTACTTTGCAGGCTCCTATTGTTGTTTTAAAATTCAACAGGCCTCTGTCGTTTTATTTGAATTAAAAGTATCTCTTACGTGTGTTTGCTTTATCAAAATCCTATATCAATAACTTAAATACTGTCATCAATTTATGTTATATCCAATGACTACCGAATGAGTTATCCTTGACAAGGACATGTCTAAAGTAGTATCAAAACATATTAATCCATATATTAGATACGTTGAAGATCTTAAGTCAAAGGACTACTCATGCAATCATCATAATGAGAAATTTCATAAACATATAAGTAATGTTCTAAATGGAATTCTCATATATGATCGATTCAGTGAACTTGTTCTCTAATAATTACCCACATGTTTGTTTAAGTATCTTTATACTTTAGTCTGTGAGGCACTTCCTTCATAAGGAACAAAAATAATGTACATTAGTCTGCTATTAATGTCAACTATCAATGGAACAATTTGGAATAACACATAAATGCAATATAAATCTCATAATTATGATATCATCATAATTTTATTTGTAATTCATTATCCCAAGAACTTTAGAATATACATCTGAATACGTATAGGATAAAATATGCCTTTAAATAATTATATCACTAAACTATAACAAACTGATTGGTTGTAGGGTGTAAACCAATAATCTTCCACTTACTCTAAGTCAATAGTTTAAGTGTTTTATACCATATCATCATATGATGATCTTGCTACTATTGGGACATTAGTTTAGTATGAGAATTCTACAAGATTTTTTATAATGAGCACTTTTTTTAATTTTATAAAATTTATCTCAATTATCATAATAATTAAGAGAAACTACCTAAATACATATTTAGATCTTTGATGAGACCTTAACTCCTTTTACATGTCTAATGACTCTAATATTCCACAATACATTATTGTATGAACAATGCAATGAACTATGAAAAATTAGTTAAAGAACTTATTGATCCAAGTAATCATTTAACCCAAATAAAAAATGTATTATGGCTTAATTAGTAATTAATGCTATATTAGAAACTTTCCAATTATTCCAAGTAAAATATACATTAGCTAACTTTTACTTCTAAAGTTAATAGTCATATAATCTTGAACTCAAATGCTATCTCATTCATAGAATAATGGATATTTTTAGTACTTCATAAGTATTAAACATATCAAATGCTAAACACTTTTTGTATATTTTCTATGTACTTAGACTAGTATGGGTAAACAACGTCCTAATCTATCTCTATAGATCTAATTCGCAGAATTAAGTTATAAGAGCTACTTTAATGATTTGAAATGATCTTTATATAGTAAGGAAAGGATAAAGAACAAGAAGCTTTACGAAAGGATGGAATGCATTTGACCTTGAATATTATAGGAGTTTCAAGGGAAAGCCAACTCAATGCTTTATAGCTTCTAAAAGTGGTTCTTCAGGAGTTGGGCAAATATTTCAGTTTGGACATGATATTATGAGGAATTTATAGGAAAATTTTAGTAAGATCATCGCAAGATCTAGTCGTATTAAGGAATACCCAGAAGGAGAAAAGAGGTTCTCCTTTTCTAGATCTTTTAGTACCTTTTAGGTTATTGAAGAATAAGAATTTGGGTGATTCAATAGCGGTGGAGCACATACACATTATGGTTACGACATTTCTGGTTTTTTTTCAAAACTGTTGGAACTTAAGACTGTAGTCTTTGAAGTAATTGATGGCGATGCATATGAGTGAGAGATGGAGTTATGAGAAAGTTTTGATTTTTAGATTAAAGTTAATTAAGAATTATTATGGTTAATATAAAATTATATTAATTGTAATTAATATTTAATTTAAGTAAGTGGCACCTATAATTCCCAGTAGAAGCCACGTAACACTATAGGTCCTACTCAAAAATTTAAAAAATATTTTATATTAGTGTTAATGTGACATTTAACTGACAAACTGTTGACTCCGTTAAGATCAGCTTAAGGTTGAATTGGAATAGTTCTAAAAAATTAGGATTCTCTTTGAATTATTTAAAATATTAGGGTCTGAACTGTATTCTAATGCAAATGTTAGCCTTAGAAATACGCATTTTGCCAATTAAATTTTGGTGCAAACATTAAGGCTAAAACACACCTTTAGCCTAAACAATTATGAAAAAGAAAAAAGTACTTACATTTAACTGCTAATCTTCTTTACATTCATCCCTTCCTTTATATTTAAAAAATATTATAAAAATTTGTATCCAAGCATTCAACAATTTGATTAGATTAATACATTATTAGTAATAATTAGATAACATTCATCTTTCCTTGATAATTTTTTACATAATTATCTAAAAGGATCATATATCCATATTCTTTGTCCCTGTAACAATATGAAAAGAAAATATAAAATCATATGATAGATAATTATTAAATCTATAAAAGTAAAATACATGATATAAAATTTATAAATTCTAAACTTTACTTCAAATATTTTCATTGCGTAATCAACTTTTGATTCACATCAGACCTCCAAAATTGTCAAATAAAGTTGACTATAATGAGGACTCAATATTTGATCACTAATACTAAAAACAAATTTAGAAATAACCATAGACGTTGGGATAACTAATAAAACTTATGCAATTGTCTACATAATTGGATATTAAACTCTACTCAACTTTCACCATAATAGGATGCCAAATTTTCAATTGTTGTTTGGAAAACATTAGTTTCCAAATAATTTTTCAAGTTAGTTTTAATAGATGAAATCATATTTTTTTCTTATGATTTTTTAAAACCGAGATCTAAATTGATAACTTTCTTTCTTGATAAAGATCTATAAAGAGAATCGAACTATCATTATCAAAATTTTTACCCATTCTTTATTGGTAATAAGAAAAGAAATTATATTACAACTATTTAATGGTATGAATTTGTATTAAAACTCAATCACTATACAACTTTCAAAAATAATACTCAATTATAACATACTTGTACCTCAACTACAAAACAATAGTAATTACCATAAAATTACCAATTTGTTTCAATAACTATCAAAAATTTCTATTATCAAGTTAGTCATTATTTGAATCACCTTATTAGAGAAAGTGACTCCTTTAAACAATGCTAATTTGATCTCACACATGTTAGAAATATGAATAGTTGGATATTTTGTCCCAGAAAATAAATTAGTGATAATGTTAAACACACCTAATTTATGACAAATTTCTTTTGCCAACTCCTATTGTGAAGTTGTTGATGAATAAGTGCACTGAAAATTGCGTTATCTTAACCTAATAAACACTTCCATAAACTTAATTCTAACTTCAAGCAATTTGAATGTACAAATCCATCTTATTGGCGTATTTAGACATAACTTCATAATGTAAAGAATGCATAATTGTCTTACAATTTCCTCAATTTTCTCAACTGGTTTAGGTATTACACTCCAATAACACTATATTACATTAAATTGGTTCTATCATCTTCTTTAATAACATCCATCTTATCTTTCACAATTAAATCCATTATATATGTATAACAACGTATATAAAAGACTCTTCTATCTATAAATAAGATTCCAACATGTAGTTTACTCTTAATTTTGCCAACTACGACATCATTTGTGCTACAATTTTTGAAATTTATTGTTGAAAATTTCGTATCGATGTTCCAAGTCAATCAAACAATCAACTAATACACTTGTTAGTTTATCACTTATATGGTGCACATAAATAAACATGCATTTAAAAATAAATTGAAAGGTCAAATAAAACAAAACAAAACAAAATCAATATAAGAATTTTCTAAATATATTTATTTTTATTATTTATCTTATCTGTGATTGTATAAAGTTCAAATGTTATTAATATAATAAGATGTGGCAATGATATAATTTTTTTAATCTTTAGACGTTCATATATATAATATGATCGTGTCTTTCCATTATTAATGTTGTATTTTTTATGCATCATAAATTTTGAAAATATCCTTTTTAATGATATTTTGAGTTAAGATTTTAAAGGTAGCTAAAGTGTTTCATATTTTAAACGTGAATAATTTTTTTATAATAACTGCACTTGGCCTTTGGTTTTTGATTTTCATGTTGGCTATTCTGAATACTTTTTCAGCTGAAGGTTTGTATGCAGCAAACAAACTCGGACAAGTATAAGGATTATACTACCATTTTATAAGAAATGGCAAATTGGCCTGAGCCAGGCTCTACTTGACCTAGCTTCAGGCTGGGCTTTAAGTCTTTTTTTCAAAATTTAGGTCTCAAATGAGCCCGAGGCCTGATTGGTTGAAATGACATCATGTTATGCTAAGGAAATGGAGCTTCTATTTTATAAGATGTAAAATGTAAACGACTTCGTTTTACTTTAGGAGCTTCTGTTTTACACCTAAGTAAAATGAAATCGTTTTATTATAGGTTAAAACCATCTTAGTCCTCACTCTCTCCCACATAATCTGGCAGTCCCTCATTGCAATCCCTCCCTTTGGCCTTCATATGCAACGTATCTCGCCTTCTGTATTACATCATTTGCAACCAGTTGAATCTCTTCGACAATCTCCAACTCTATCTGTCCTAGCATCGCTCCTCAGTAGCTAGTGGCTCCGTCCTCTTCTCAGTAACGGGTAAGGTTTCTATTTTTCAAAGAATTCGAGTATATTTGTATTATGTTTTCTAGTTTTGTTTATGTTTGATGGTTGATGCACTTCATGTGGTTGTTAATTTGATACAAAAGCCACATTTTGATTCTATTGTTGGGAAGGAAATGAATGCATTATGTTTCTTGCATTTGTTATTTGACAACCACACGAAGTGCAAACAAAAGATTGAGTTTGCTTGTTATTATAGTGGTACCATTCTCTACTTAAAACCATTTTGTAACAATTAAGTGAATCTAAGCTAATTTTTAGGCATAAAATCACTACACACTTTCCCTATTATGCCTGTTATCTTTTTCTCTTTCGTTATCAAGCTAAAGATGATTTTTTTTCATCATGATATCTTTTCTAATTAAAGTGGAGTTTTATTCTATTTAGTTTTTTGGATGTTAATTAGGTTAGTAATCAAGATGACTGTTCATTTAGAAACGAACCTAGTTTTTTGGATGTTAAAATGAATGCATGATGGCCTTTTCCCATTATCAAATTTATTTTGACAAGGTAGAATTAGATCAAACTATCATAGCCTGCAACCAATTTAACTATTAGCAAGAAAAGAACTTTTTTTAACACATGGCAAAAGGTAAAGTTCTCAGATCTCAAATATAGAAAGAAATCTCTAATCTTATACACCTATCGAGGATTTATATAAAAACATTACTGGTGTGAAGGTGGTGATGCTGAGATTTGAGCAACCGTTGGAAACATGTTGTTAGCTTTGATGTGTCAATTCTATATATTCATTAATTAATACATATAATTCAAGTAATTAGGTAGTTTTTATAATAGCATCTTAATATAGTCTATGTAGATGCTATCATCATCATCAACAACAACAACATCATTAAAGTATATAAATACATATATAACTGATATAGTTGTATATGTCGATTGTTTCAAATAGATGAGCATATTCCTTCAGTGGAGAATTCTAACTGGTACCAAAGAGTACACATATAGATGCTTCTAATCTAATCTAAGGTAAAGATAGAAGTTCAGGTCCATTGAAAAGTGGTCTTTGGAATCACTTCAACAAAACTAGATCCATGGATAGAGTAGAGAAGGTTGAATATAAATATTGTCACAAGATGTTGGCAAGAGTTCAAAATGTGGGACCTCTCATTTACAGAGACATTTGGATTCGTGTAACCGAAAGAACATTGTATTAGGAGCAAAAATATTTTTTATCCCTAACCTAATAAGAATGAAGAATGAAATGACTATACATATCAAGGTTTCTGATAGTTAGTATGGTTATTGGTGATGAACATCCATTATCTATAGTTGATAATAAAAGATTTAGGATGTTGCTCACCTCACTACAATAGACCTTTAAGATTCCAACTTAGATTACCTTTAAGAAAGACATTATGAAGATATATGAGGATCAAAAGAAAGATACGTTGTTGAGTATTAAAGGATAGGTTGTTATCACAACAATCATGTGGACAGTGGGTATCCAAAAGAAGGGTTATATGGTGGTGATGACATATTATATTGATAATGACTAGACTTTACATAGTAAACTACTAAGGTAAACTGGCAAAGAAAGAAGCGAAGTTAATCTTAGAAACTGAAAGTAGAGCTTACAAGAAAATTTATCAACAACTAAATACTAAAGATGGAGACAAGGATATTTTTAAGTTTGCGAGAGCTTGGGAACAAAAATCACGAGATTTTGAGCAAGTTTGTTGAATAAAAGACAAACCAGGGAGGGTGTTTGTTGCTACAATTGACATCAAAAGAAGATGACATGGGTACTTTTATAGCCTTTTTAATGAAGGCGTAGAGGATAACATTTTTTTAGGTAACCTTAACCTGTCTGAGAGGTTTCGTAATTTTACTTGTTGCCAACTAATTATAAGAGATGAACTTAAGAATGTATTGAAGGAAATGAAGGGTAGTAGGGCAGTACGACATGATGAGATACTCATAGAGACGTGGAAGAGCCTAGGCGAGGAGGGTATTACTTAGCTAACTGAGCTTTTTAATGTGATATTTAAGTCTTCCAAAATGTCGGACAAGTAGAGATTTAGTATGATAATTCCTTTATATAAGAACAAAGGGGAAATACAAAGCTGTACTAACTACAGAGGCATCAAATTACTTAGTCATAACATGAAATTATAGAAAAAAGTGATTAAGAAGTGAGTGAGAAAGGATGCTTTTATCTTGGAAAACCAATTTGGCTTTATGCCAGGAAGGTCCACGACAGAAGCTTTGCATCTCCTTAGAAGGTTAATAGAGTACTACAAGGAAAGACAACGTAACCTTCACACAGTTTTTATTGATTTAGAGAAGACATATGACAGGGGAAATAATGTGGAGGTGTTTAGAAGTCAAAGGGTCCTTATGACTTACATACAACTTATTAGGGATATGTATGAAGATGTAAAAACTAGAGTAAGGACGATAGGAGGAGATATGGAGTATTTTTCTATAGATATTGGGCTACACCAAGGTTCCTCTTTGGGTCCTTTTCTGTTTGCTGTAGTAATTGATGAGCTTACTAAAAACAGCCAAAGGGATTGCTTTGGTGCATGTTATTTGCTGATGACATTTCTATTTACAGTAGTAATTGATGAGCTTACTAAAAACATCCAAAGGGACTGCTTTGGTGCATGTTATTTGCTGATGACATTGTTTTAGTGGATAAGACAAAAGATGGAGTATGCCAAACTTGAACTTTGGAGGAATACGTTAAAGTCTAAGGGTTTTAGATTAAGTAGGACTAAGACTAAGTACGTGGAATGTAACTTTTCGCGTGGTTACAAATATGAAGGTAAGTATTGGATCAAAAGTTATAACGCAAAAGGAGCGTTTTAAATATTTAGGATCTATAATCCATAGTAAAAGAGAAATTGATGAAGACATAGTCCATCGTATTAAATTAGGGTGACTTAAATGGAAAAGTGCATCAGGAGTTCTGTGTGACAAGAAGATACCACTCAAGCTAAAAGATAAATTCTATAGTTTAGCGATTAGGCCAACCATGCTTTATGGAGCAGAGTGTTGGCCCTTCAAATAAGTTCATAGTCATCAGCTAATGGCGACGGAGATAAGGATGTTATGTTAGATGTGCAACCTTACCAAAAGGGATAAGGTCAGGAATGTAATGGTAAAAGATAAATTAAAAGTTGCTAATATTATGGACAAATTAAGAGAAACAAGGCTTAGGTAGTTTGGTCATGTTAAAAGAAGACACCTAAACGCTCTAGTAAGAAGATGCGAAAGGATCGTACTTAGCCATTGTAAGCGAAAAATAGGGAGGCCCAAGAAGAATTGGGGGGAGGTAATCAAAAATGGTCTGGCAATGTTGGAACTTACTGAGAACATAACCTACAATCGAAAACTTTGACATGCTAGGATTCAGGTGAAGGATTTCTCGTAAAGAGATCATAACAATCCTTTTTTATCCTTTAACTCTTGTTTCTTATAGTCAGCCTAAGAGGAAATTACTTATTAATAATAATATTATTAGTATTAGTATTGCTGTTCTTATCATCATCATCATCATCACGATCATCTTTACTACTATCACTAATAAAAATATTATTATTATTCATTTTCTTATTATTATTACTATGTTTATGATTATTTGTGTTATTATGTATGTATGTGTATATATATATATATATATATATATATATATATATAGTAATATATATACACACATAAATCTTTCTAGTTATTGTTTTTATTATATTTTATTTTATTCTATTATTTATTTATTTTTCTTTCTTTCTTTCTTTTAATTTTTCATTTTTTCTTTTCAACCATTTTATTATATTGTATTTATTTATTTTATTATCATTTTTACTTAGTATTTTTCATTACTACTATTTATTTATCCTTCACTATTTATTATATATATTTATTTGTTTTTATTTGATTTGATTTTTTTACTTCATGTGGGTCATTTAGAAATAGTCTCTCTATTAGTTAGGGGTAAGACTGCAGACTACTAGACCTCCCTAAACCTCACGCCTCAGCGGGATTTCCACTGGTTGTTTTTGTTGTTGTTGATGGTATATTCATTTATGTGTCGACACCATATACAAGCAAAAGGTTGGCAACTGTATTGGTCAAGTATTTAATATATTGGAATATGGTACTAAGTTATCTATCATAACAGTTGACAATTATAGCACGAATAATGTGATGATTGAAAAGGTGAAGAATAAGATACGAATTGGGAGCTTGTTGGTTAGTGAGAGGTTATTTCATATGCATCAATTTACGCATATGCTGAATTTGATGGTGAAGGACGGTTTGGGGATGATAAAGAAAATAGTAGATTCAATTAGGGATAACGTAGTATATTAAAGTGCAACTCTTAAAAGATTTGAAAATTTTGAAAATTTTGGAAGATAACTATGCATTCCAAGTATGAAGAAGTTGGTATTTGATTGTCTTACCATATAGAACTCAACCTTCACAAGATGTTGGAGTCGACAATCCTATATGTTGAGGTGTTACCAGGTTGAGATAGAGAGATTCTTAATATACTTACTTGCATACAGAAGAGCAATGGGAGTTAGCTAAAGAACCTTGTGAGAAGTTAGAAATATTTATACTACTACTGAATTGTTATCGGAAACAAAATATCTAACTTCACACAATTACTTTACCAATATGTGTGAGATTAAGAAAGCTTTATCTGATTAGATGTTTGATTCCAATGAGGTAATCCAAGTTATAGCAAAGCAAATGATAGAAAAGCTCAATTCTTACTAGTATATGGTTGGACATAATATGGCAAGTCATATTTATGTTTGACCCAAGATACAAAATGGAGGGGATTAATTTTTTATAATGACGTATTGTATGGTGATTAGGTTCAAGAGCATGTTGATGTCATTAAACAATTATGATATAATTTGTTTAATAATTATCGACACAAATTGAACAAAATATAGGATCACAATACTTTACGTTGCTCAGCTCTAGCTTTAGGTTTAGATTCGGGATCATCTTCTAAGAGTAGTTTGATACTCTCATTTACAAAATTCATGAAAGAAAATAGAGTTAAGACTTTTTATAGTATGATAGAGTTAGAAAAATATTTGATGTAAGGTTATGCAACCAAAGTTGAAGGTGTGGAATTCGATGTATTGTAATTATGGAAGAATTATAGAAATAATTTTTCGATTACGTAAGTAATTACACTAAACCTGTTAGAAATTGCATTATCTGATGTTACTTTAGAGTTTGTTTTTAGTAATGGCGGCCAGGTTATCAATTCTTATCATGCTCGACTTTATCCTAATATTGTGGAAGCTCTTTTGTGTGCTCGAATTTAGTTAAATGATAAAGATATTGAGGGTGAACTTCTTTCTTTATGATATATCAAATTTGTCTATTTTTATTATATTATATTATATGATCTTATTTTTAAAATTTTTATTTTAAAACATTCAGATAAAAAATAAAAATAAAAATAAAAATTTTAAAAAGGGCCAAGCCAAGCCTGAAGATGGTTTGGGTCTGGCTTAGGCCCTATCGTGGCCCACATTTTATCTATTTGCTCTTTAGAAATCGAATCTTATCTCTATACTTCCAAGTGTGAAGCCCTAAGCTATAAACGCCACCTTTAGCGCACCCCTATATGTGACTGACGCCTACGCCGCGAGCAAATTAGGAAGGAAACCAAGTTAAGCTACTTCACCCGCGAGAAGTAATCCTTTAATCTTTTCCTCAAACCCCAATGTCTCGCCTCTCATGAATTAAAATTTGTATATAAAAACAATACTAAGTGCATGTTTGGTTAAGGTTTTGGAGAGTTAATAAATACTTTTTTTCAACGCAAAAGTTTTTTTTATAAAATAAGTGTTTGACTGTAAAATAAAAAGTACTTTTTTAATAGATAAAACTTTTTTAGCAGCTAAAATATAACTTTTTAATAAACTTAAATTTGCGGCTTTCCAAAAAAGTACCTTTTTAGGTAGAGTTTTCAGATCAATTAACGAGCCTATTTTTAGTCCCTTTTATCTTTATACTTTACACATAATTTCCACAATACTCACAAATACATCTTCACGTTTATTTTGAGATTTATATAATATTATTTGAATTTTTTTATATATTTTAATATTTATTTTTGATATTAGTTTTACTTATAATTCATACAAAAGATTTGGTTAGATATACTTTCATTTATGTTTCATGTGGTTTAAAATTATATAATAATTAATATATTGTGCTTTGTATATTATTTAACATATTTTAAATAATATTTATATGCATAAATAAATTTTATTACAAAATAAAATATAATTAAAATTAAAAGTGTTTTTTATTTTTGTGTTGCCAAACAGTCTATTGTATGAAGCTCTTTTAAAAAAACTCTTTTTTAAATGATAGCTAAACAGTCAACTAATTTCTTAGAAAAACTCAACTAACAAATACTCTACGAACAAAAGCTTAACCAAACAGCAATCAAGTCATTTTCACAACGAGGGTTTTTATTAAAATTATGAAACTAGAGAGTAGTTAAATTAAAACACTCATGTTATCGACATAGATGTACAAAAGGGTGGTTCGACCACAACAATTTACGTTTACTTCAGCGAGGGTTGCTATTGGGCTCTAATACTACTTATTTGGGCTCCAAGTAATAATGCTCTGAAAAAACAAGAATACAAGATACCGAGTTTCTTTGTTTGTGCCTGAAAGAGAGAATTACGATTCGAGCATATCATTGAAAGGAAGCTTGCACTCAACATATTAAGTGGAATTTTAACATAGGATAAAAAGGTACAGAAGATGGAAACATTAACAAGCCTGATCGTCAAAAAAAAAAAAAAGCCTGACCGGGTTGGATTGAACCCAAGTTTCAATTTCATGAAAGTACAAAGCTCAAGCCCTTCCCCTGGACATATGTCCAAAGGAATTTGCAATCATTTTGGCTGTTAAATACACATGCATTCAAGGACTAACAGGGTGCATCAATCAACTTGGATTATGAATCGTTTCGTGTATTCATTTCAACGAATTGAGTACAAACAATAGGCAAGCAACCACCCAATAAAAGTTGGCCAATATCTTATAGCTACTCTATAGTCCCACTGCTGTAAAGGTCGAAAAAGGCAAGAGAATTTTGGCAAGACTGTGGTCCCTGCAACAGCAAGAGGTTGAGTGCGCCGAAAGAAAGCAGCACCCACGTCCTGTTTCCTTCTTCCATTCCACACACTTTGTTTTTTCATCTCATCAATCACCCTTCAACCGCGCTTCTTTCCTTTCTATCATTTTCACCATTACCTTTTCTTCGCATATTTATGTCTGGATTTGGTTGTTAGTCTGTCCTTTATGCCGATTAGAAAGCAAGACCTCGTACCAAACTTCAAAGAGAAATGATCTTCTCTTCTTTTATTTTCATGTTTTGAACTATTGTCTAACTTTTTGAGATTTTTTAATTACCTGTTTAAATTTTTAAAAATCACAATTAAGTAAAAAATATTTAATAACTTTAATGACTCAGTTCAAAATATTAATTTTATCAATCTTTTATTAATTTAGCTAATGAAATCTTTTTTTTAATTTTATGTAAGTGTTTACGTAAAAAAATTAATTATCAACTAATTATTCATATGAATTAAAAAACCTAAGTCAAACCTTCTTCGCAAATTGAGTTAGATGATTTAGAACACGTCGATAATTAGTTGACAATTAATTTTTTATGAGGTCGCTTATATGTCATGTAAAAAAAGATAACGTTAGTTAAATCAACAAAATACTAACAGAATTATCGTTTTAATTGAGTTATTTATGTTATAAAAGGTTAATCACTTAATAAAAAATTTAAGCACTGATCACAAAAATTCGTACACTTTAAAATCTAGTATCTCAATCGGTAATTATATTTATATTTTAAAAGTAAGTTATAGTGTATTGTTTTATTTGTTTTCCAAATCACTCTTAAAAGTTTTATAATTCAATATTTTAAAAAATTCTCATGTTTATTTTTATAATTCTCATAAGTTTTGTATAAATATTTCTATTAAAATTTTAAATACGTAACAATTTGAAACATACCACATGTTAGTTCAAACGAATTATTTAATAAAAAAATAAAAAAGAAACAGAACATGAAAACTTGTTTTCAAATATTAAATTATATATTTTTTAAATAATGAGTCACATTATAATATAAATATGAGTCTTTTTTATATTTTAAAATCACAATATAAATGCTTTAATTATTATGTGTAAGTGAAATCTCAACTCAAAGATCATAATGGTCATAATTAAACTTTCCATTTCTTTTTCAAAATGGTCTGTCCCTTTTTTTTGTCGTGCACATAATCCTTCGTTAAATTCTCTTTTCTATTTATTCTGTTCTAATTTTATTTTATTAAATTTCATTTATATATTTATATAAAATTTATATAAATAAATGAATAAAATTTAATAAATCATAACAAAAATACCACAATTAATACAAAGATCGATACATATAATCGCTCGGTAGAGGTGAGGTCGATTGGGGAAGATGCGTACTTTTTAAGTATCCCATCAATATGACGCAGACAACTCTCCAGTGGCAAACAAAGTTTGTTGGGTTGGCCAAGAAGAGGACAAACTTAAATAAGCTCCTACCCTCGCTACATTGTGGAGAATCATTTTCCCTTTAATCTTACTTTTTCCAAGTCATGACAGATTAAATTAGTGCGTGAACCAATCAATGTTCCCAACAAATGCGATACGCCATAATTCAATCAATCACGTGGGATCAGGAAATCTTATGACAGCTTGCGCTTTTTCATCCTTACTGTATAAAGTGACTCCATAGTTTTGTAAGTCTCACATTTATTTTCTTGTTTTTGTAAGCTTTTCCATTGTTTGAACCTCCTTAATTTTAAGGGTACTAAACTAAAAGTATAATTGAATAAATTGATATTATTAAAAAAGAAAATATAAATTAGAATAAAGAAAAATACATATTTGAAATTTAATTTAAATAGAATCCGACATTTTTAAATATTTTTAATACAATCCTATTCATTCTTTGTGATTATGATTATTTTTTGTATTTTTATAAATTTATAAGGATGTAAAAACTTTAAAAATCTGAGTAGACATCAATAATGTTATTGTCATGGAATTAAGAATTACCCATCATTCATATTAATACTAGTTAATGTAGATGATTTAGAAATAATCTCTCTATTAATTAAAAATAAGACTGTGTATTATTGAACCTTTCTAAATCTTACGTCTTAGCATAATTTTTTTTAGTGTTGTTATTGTTATAGATGTGAGTCATTTAGTCCCTTAGAGGATGATCAAGTTGGTTGAACGAGGAGAATGCGACCAAAAGGTTCTTTTTTCGAATCTCTTATTTACACTATTTCTATCGAGTCTATCGTAAAGAACTTACCTAATATAAAATACTCAATTGACGTGATTTATAAACTATTATATCAATTTGAAGATTTACTTGATATGTATTTAAATGATAATAATTACAGATTTCTCCATTAAAAAAAGTTATTTAAAAATAACCTCCCAACTATTTAAAAATAAAATTGTGGACTAAACCTTTTTAAACTTTGCATTCGGCAAACTTCTTAAGTAGTGTTCATGTGAAGTGAAGGGCTGAAAATGCGGGTAAAAGAGGCAGCAGGGATGAAAAACTGCAATGTGTCGGCTGTCGTTTTCTGACCTCTCCAGTCGTTTTTGGCCTCTTTGCTTCTGAGCAGCTCAAACCCCGACAATATTCCTCCGCACCAGCCAACACGTGATTGTCCTCCTCTTTTAAGCTTCCCAAACTACCCCTGCTCTCCAATTATTTCGACTTTGTTCCACCGACGTGGGTCCATCTTTCGAAGGCTAATTCCGTCTTTTAATGCACCGTCAATTGGTGCGTTTGCCGATGCAAGTTGATTACTGTGTAACACATGGCTAAAACGACGCCGTTAGGCACATAAGACATCTCTGCGCTTCTTGTTGTGTCAAGGTATCAACTTCAATGTCCTTCTTTTACGTGTATTTGTAGCATTGAACTACACTTGTAACCGTCACTTAAGTAGCTGAATGATAAACAAAACCTACAATAATGTTTGGTTAGATGGATTATCATCATATGTTGGAGAAAGAAATTGTAGACTTTAGAGAGAGAAAATACGTCTTTTACTGATTGTACTGTTTCCACTTCCTTTTCATTCATTTCATCGCAAAGTTTGCAAATTACACTTGGCGAAACTTCTTGTTACATACATTCTTTGTTTTTTATTCACGGACGCTGTTTCAGTTTTTCTGCTCTAGATAGCATCTGGGTTTCTCTCTTTTTTCTTTTTGGAGGAAAACAGTGAAGCTTTGGCCTTTTTTTTGCTCTTTCTTACCAGGTTTGTGGGGTGCATGATTTGTGTTTGACTCTAAATTCTGTGTCACTTGAGCTTTTTGCTTGCTTTCAAGTATAGTTAAAAGCCACTTTCCTCGTTCTTTCTTGCAATTATTAAGGGCATTCTTTTTCCCTTATATAGTTACACTTTGATTTTCCATTTCTCCACAATCTTACTTTTAACTTCATCCATGTGGGCTGCTCACACTTTTGGGTACTCACATTATTGAGCATTAGCTCTGGTTTCTTGTCACATCAGTGATTTTTCTGTGAGATTGGGGATCTGAGTTCTGCTTAGATTTGGGTATCTGTTTTGCTTTTTGGTACATTGAACTGATTCCTGAATCTTTCTTCTTTTCCTTTTCTTTTTCGATGTTTGCTAGAGAGACGAAGTTCTAGGAGGAGAGAAGAAAGAGCTCCTTAGTACGTCCACTCATGGCCGGAGGAGGTGGCGGCGGAAAGGCGGAAGAGCCACAACCACATCCACCAAAAGAGCAACTTCCGAACATCTATTATTGCATTACTAGTCCTCCTCCATGGCGTGAGTATATTCAATTCTTATACTTCTATTCGCGTTTCATGTACCTGTGGACTTTTACCAGTGGCTTAAGCCTTAGGTTCTAATTCCTCTCTTGTGTTTTTAAGGTAACCGTTGTGTGAAGCTAGCAGGGTATGTTTTAAGTAAGCTTTTAGGAGTTATCAATTCGTACATTTGGACATAGCATCTCTGCAACTTGGTTTTAGTTTGAAAGTAGCTTTTTGAGTTTTTGAGCTTTTATTCCAGTTAGTAGTTGCCCTCCTTTTTAAAAGGCTAAACGATGTTTTTGTTTTGCCTATTCAAGATTGTGGTTGCATTAAAAACTAAAAAACAAAAAAGGCGAGCTGATTATTTCTTCTTAATTGGCGTTTCTTCTCTGAAAAGTGTTTTATGTCCATTATACTCTCCGTTGTTTTTATTTAGGAAATTTCTGTATCGAGGTTCTATCTTGAAAAGCAGAAGGATATTCGTTCTTGCTTATATGATAATCCATTTATGTCGATGTGATTGACACGTTAAATCCTTTCAATTTTTGGGTCACAAGTAATTTGCATTTGCAGAGCTAATATTGCCCTTTCTAATATATGTTCAAATTGCACGCACGAGTCTTGAAAAAGGTTGCATGTGGAACTCGGTTGACTATTTTATTTTGTGAATGTTATTGGAGGCCATGCCTCCATTTTGGTGACCTTTTAAATATGTCATGCAGCTGAGGCTATTCTACTTGGTTTCCAACACTACCTTGTGATGCTTGGGACGACTGTTCTTATTCCTACAGCCCTTGTTCCCCAAATGGGAGGTGGAAATGTAAGTCCTATGTGGAAGTACGCACAAAACAGATGAGCCACTTCAGACTACTTCCACCAAGAGTAGTCTATATTCACTGGAGACTAATGCATGTTTGCCATTCTTGTAGAGGGAGAAGGCTGAGGTGATACAGACTCTGTTGTTTGTTGCTGGTCTGAACACATTGCTACAAAGTACATTCGGGACTCGATTGCCAGCTGTGATCGGAGGCTCTTACACCTTTGTGCCAACCACAATCTCAATTATTCTTGCTGGTCGATTTAGTGATAATCTAGATCCTATTCAGGTTTTATGATTTGGAACTTTTGAAAGTTTAAAATGTTAAGTCCATCTGATCAACTACTGTTATTGAAGAGTTACGATTCCTATTTAAACGATTCATTACTGCTGAAGTAAGTTATTCTGGTACTGAAATGAAAAAGGAAAAATGAACAAAATCAATGAAAAAATTTATGGACCATAGTGTTCTCACAGGTGGTTGTCTCATCATCTAATGTGACTCTTTGATAACCTCTCATTACAGAAATTTAAGAGGATAATGCGTGCAATCCAAGGGGCCCTAATTGTTGCATCAACACTGCAGATTGTTTTAGGGTTTAGTGGCCTTTGGCGTAATGTCACCAGGTTAGTACTGAATATAAACTTATATGATTGGAGGATAATGTAATTTACAAAGCCCACTATCCTGCCGAGCATATCATAAATCTTGGATCGCTTGTGTAGTGAACTTGTTTTATAGGTCATGTATTTGACCTTTTCATCTAGCTTATGAAGCCAAATGCGTTTTTGAATGTCAGTACACTTATATGGGTTGTACATTATTAACATTTGAATGCTCAAGTAGTTGGAGTCTGCATTAAGCTTGGTAAGGTAATACTTAGGTGTGAGAACAATCCTGTCTATACTAAGATTTTATTCACATTTTTCAGGTTCTTAAGTCCACTTTCGGCTGTGCCTTTGGTTGCTCTCGTTGGTTTTGGCCTTTATGAGCTTGGTTTTCCTGGGGTAAGCTTTGTATTGTTGCATGTGCATAATGAGGGGTAGCACATGCTGACATGTGCAAAAATCTTTCGTCTCTTCTTTTATTTGTGGTTGTGGGTTGGGGGCGTGGAGGTTGGTTAGGAATGGGTCCTTTTTCTTAAGGCAAGGAACTTTGACTACATGGGGAAGGGGTGAGTCTGAATCCAGGATCTTGTCCTCAGTGGGAGGAGCTTACTGTTGGGCTACCCTATTCCTTGCTAGTACTTTTTTACACGCTCGGTTTTCATTTTTTGTTGGATTCTTAGGTTGCCAAGTGTGTGGAGATTGGATTGCCAGAGCTCATCATATTAGTATTTGTTTCTCAGGTAAATTGTGCTGTTGCTACTAGAATCACATTGCTGTCAGCTATTTCCACTTCAACAATACGACACAGGATTGTCATTGGGCTGAGTAACTTTCTTGTTCGTTTTGCAGTATATGCCTCACGTGTTGAAGGCGGGGAAGCATGTGTTTGATCGTTTTGCTGTCATATTTGCTGTGGTCATTGTATGGATTTATGCATACCTACTTACTGTAGGTGGGGCTTATAATGATGCAGCTCCCAAGACGCAAGCAACATGTCGAACTGATCGTGCTGGACTCATTGATGCTGCTCCATGGTAGGTTTGAAGTCAGACAGCAGGACAACTTTCTATTTATTTTTTATCATGTCACAGCTATTGATGGAAACTACTTATGTGGCATTAGCTTTTATATCATGTAGATAGACTCAATGAACTATATAGTGTCCAATCTGTGGTTGTGATTTTTAAGAGGCTTCTGTGGAATGGTTTAGCTACTGAAACTAATTATCAGACCATTCAAGTTAAGTAGTTAGGGCCAACTGCAAAACTTAGGATTTTTTATCATTGTTTGAATATTCATATCCTTTTGCGCTGGTGTATAGAGTAAGACTATAAGTTCAGACTCTCATCAACTGTTCAACTTTTGCTGTTGATTTATTGATTTAACTTGGGCTAACTTCATGTGTTGCATATTGATTTGGAAGGCAGAAGTTAGATGATCTTTCTTAGTAAATATACCTTAGATCATTCATATGAATTAATTGTCCCAAATCAATTGCTATAGCTAGAAATTGGAGATAAGCTTTGTACTAGTTCCTCCTTCTTCAGCTGAACTAATTTTGTTCCTTATCCATATCAATTTCTTGAATCAAACAAATTATCTTAAAATTCTAGTTTGGAGTTCTGGTTTAGCATTTTGTAACTTTTATTACAGCCTGAGAATGGCTCGGATGCAGTATAACGATTGACCAACTATATGGACTTATGTCTGTTGTATCTTTTTGGATCAGGATCAGAGTTCCTTATCCCTTTCAATGGGGCCCACCTTCATTTGATGCTGGTGAAGCCTTTGCTATGATGATGGCATCCTTTGTTGCTCTCGTTGAGGTTGGCATTTTTCTCTTTTTCTACTTTTTCTTCCTACGTGTACAGTTTTAAAACTAAGAATTGCATCACATAGTTACTGGCATCAAAACTGTTTTGTTCTTTCACCGGTGATATTTCCCCTTACTACCCCTATCCATCCATTCTTGTAGGAAATAAGATTTTACTTTTCTGTTGCCCATGGCATTATGATGTGAATACTAATTGGGTCATTGTACTTGCTATTGAGCTGAAATCAAGAATCTACTGGGTACTGAAATCTAGCTCCGTCTGTAAGCAAACTTGTTTTGCAAACTTCAACCAGTTTTACTGTTTGCAGTTTTTACCAAATCATTGTCAACATTATTTTTGTGTGTGCTTGTGCCTGCAAACTCATGAATTGCTACAGTTTAAGATTGTGAAGACAGATTCTGGTGCTTATTTACATGGTTATCTTATATAGTACATGAATTTTATTCATTATGCATTACAAATTTGCAGTCTACTGGTGCCTTTATTGCGGTGTCAAGATATGCAAGTGCAACTCCAATGCCCCCTTCTGTTCTTAGTCGTGGTATAGGTTGGCAGGTAACTGAAAATGATTGGTTTATATGAAAAATAAAAATCTTTGTTTTATGTAACTGTTTCATGAGTTTGGGTTCTTAGATCATGCATTCACTTCTTGACCTTATATATACATACATTCATATATATACTTCTTGACCTTATGTTGCACGCACCCACTTTTGACTGAAAACTAACCCCCCGAGTTGGAAAAACTTCAACTTGAGTGAAAACTAATTTTCCTTTTCTGTGTTAACATTTTGTTTCTTCTCAGGGAGTTGCTATATTGCTCTCTGGGTTGTTTGGAACAGTGAATGGATCCTCTGTGTCTGTGTAAGATTCTCGCCCAGAAAACTTTCTTTTGATAATGTGTACTTTTTTAAAAAGCATGGATATGTGACATTTTTTGATAAGAGTATTGACCTTTTTTTTTAACAGAGAAAATGCTGGTCTTTTGGCCTTGACACGAGTTGGCAGCCGTAGGGTTGTCCAGATATCTGCTGGATTTATGCTTTTCTTTTCCATTCTGGGTTAGTCTTATTAACTTTGAAGAGTTTCTTTAGAGCTTGTTATGGTTCATATCTTTCTGGGAGTACATTGTATACCATTAAACTTTGTACATTGTATACCATTAAACTTTGTGGTGTTCTGCAGGAAAATTTGGGGCAGTATTTGCTTCAATTCCACCCCCAATTATTGCTGCTTTGTATTGCCTTTTCTTTGCTTACGTGGGTATGTGAAATTTTGACGGTTTGAAGTCATGGATTCTTAATTTGTTGTGGTTTAGTAATGGCATTATGTATGTCTAGGTGCTGGAGGTCTGAGCTTTCTTCAGTTTTGCAATCTCAACACCTTCCGAACAAAGTTCATATTGGGCTTCTCTGTCTTCATTGGTTTGTCCATACCACAATATTTCAACGAGTACACAGCGATTAATGGCTATGGTCCAGTCCACACAACAGCAAGATGGGTAAGCTGTGATTACTTCGGCTTCAGTTGCTCTTGTTTGGGAAAACTAATACAAGAAGCTAACTAAAGAATTCATGTTTTTTCTTGGCAGTTCAATGATATGGTAAATGTTCCTTTCTCATCAGAAGCATTTGTTGCGGGCTGTGTCGCATATTTCCTGGACAACACCCTGCACAAAAAAAATACTAGGAAAGATAGGGGTAAGCATTGGTGGGACAAATTCCGCACGTTTCAAGGTGATAAAAGGAGCGAAGAATTTTATTCCCTGCCTTTCAATCTCAACAAGTATTTCCCATCGGTATGATATGTGGTTAATGTTAGTTTATGCCCTTGCAGTCAATTTATTTTGGTTGTAATTTTACTTGTATGACATTATTGTTATTCAATAAAAGGCTTTCTTTATCTTTGTGTATTTATTAA
>JAOTAY010000006.1:32175277-32192451 GCA_025629805.1 Erythroxylum baracoense | reverse complement strand
TGTAATTGGGCCCCAATTGGCTATTGAAATTCTATTGATTGTATTGTGTTGATGGAAAATGTTTATGAATGAAAGTGAGCCCGAATTGGTTATTATTTTCCTGTATGTTTGTTGTTCTTTCATTAAAAAAAAATTATACCGATTTTTGAATGATTGAGTGCTCTAGCATGCCACCCTCACGGGGCACGGACTCAGATATCACCCAAGATGTCGGGCACATGTCTTGCAGGAGTGGGGTGCAACATCAAATAAATGATAGCAATAAGCTCCGTGAAAAAAACTAAACCCTAAATTAAATAATCGAGATAGATGCAACTATTCAATTTAGTTTTCTTAATTAACATAAGTTAAATATGAATATTCATAAATAACTTATTTACTAGTTTTATCATTCTTTCACGAGAATTATGGATCACTGAATTCGTCGATAACGATAGAATAATTAACATTAAATTAAATTGTCAGATTAATCGAATATCAATCATTCATGAAATATGAGAACTCGAAACAAGAAATACTTGAATTAAAACGTGAATAAAAGTTTGAAACACAAAACCTCATAAGGTCGCAATTAGAGTATTAAACCCCCTTGAATCAGAATAACTGAGTTTAGCCATATATGGTTTTTGCTCCAATAACAAAAATAGAAGAACGACTAAGAAGAATTGTTAAAAACGTAAGAAGTGAGAATCTTTTTCTGTTGTGAGGAGCGTCCCTTTTAGAGGGTTTTCTAATCTAATCCTAATCTAACTCTAGCTTGTAATGATGTCTATTTAAAACAAATTCAAAACCAAACTCCTACATGATAGGGATAAGAGGGAGCTTCCTAATTAAACTTTAACTCCTCAAGTGATCATCTTTATCCACTACAACAATCTCTTCACTTCATCCAAAATTCATAATTATCATCAATAGAGTCCCAATTTGATACAATCTCCATTTTTTATCTCCTAAAACAAAACAAATATTAATTTTAACATTTAAGCACCAAAATAAATTCAAAACAAAGAAGATAATATCAAATAATATGTCAAGATAAGATCTTATCAAACACTGGAACCCATTTCACCTCAAATGGTTTCTTTTTGTTTGGAAGCTTTTGCTACTTGTTAGGAAGATTTCATACCCAACAGATATCGACACCATGGCAACATCTTTCAGTGATTTACACACGCAAAGAGAAAGAAAGTTCGAAGCTTTGAGAAGTGAAATTGAAGGACCAGACTAGAGCTTGCTTTGAGGTGGGATATTTTTGTAGCATGAAAATTGGAAGGAAGCTTTGTTTTGTTTGATTCGATGAGGTTAGACGCAATTAAGAGGTGCAAATGACAAATGGAATCGAAGAATTAAAATAGTAAAAAGGTGAAGAAAACAAACCCAAAATCAAAGTCACCATTAAAAAGGGTAGAAACTAATCATTGTTTAAAGAGGATTCTAAAGCAAGAAAAGAAAACTGTGAGATTACCTAATGCGTGGCTCTCTCAACGTTGCGTATGATGTTCCTTCGTTTTATGCAAGTTGTTCCTTTAGCATCTTCAAATCCAAGTGAAGAATCACGAAAATGATTTCAATCACAAAAACAAATCTGAGAGTGTGAGAAAAAGCCGCCATCAATTCGCACCAAATATATGGAGCAATGACACCCATTCCTCTCATAATCGAGAGGAATGGAGTAATGCCCAAAAACAGGAATGAAAATACAAGTCATCCAATCATAATTCCTTACCAAACATTAGTTTTCATTCCTTACCCATTCCTCTCATCTCATACCCATTAACCAAGCACAATGTAAGTCTCTATGGTGCACAAGAGTGCGTCATCAAATGCATAAAGAAGCTAGGTGAAGTAAACATTAAAAGATTCAAAATTTGAGGAAGATGTAGAATAAAGGCCACATTTACAAAGGATGAAAAGAAAACATAAGAAAATTCCTAAATATGTCAATGCAATACTTGTTTAGGATGACAAAACAAAATAACATCAACTTATGAAGAAGAATCCACAAACAAGGAGTGGAGGAAAGCTATGAAAGAAGAAATAAGTGCCTTAAAACAAAATGAGACATAGGATTTAGTCCCCAAACCTAAAAATGTAAAGCCAATTTATTACAAATGGGTTTATAAAGTAAAAAAGGCATTATGATGGATCAGTTGAAAGATATAAAGCTCGATTAATGGCTCAAGGATTATAGCAAAAGTATGCACTAGACTATGATGAGACAGTTAGTCCAGTTACACAGATTACAGTAATATATGTTTTATTAGCCCTAGCTGCTTATAAGTATTGGAAGCTTTAACATTTCCTATATAATGAGTTAGATCAAGAAGTATAAATGGAGAAGTCTCAAGTGTTTGAGAGAAAGGCTCATCCTAGTTATGTATACAAGCTAAAGAAGGCACTCTATAGATTAAAGCAAGCACCGAGGGCTAGTATGGAAAGATAGGTCGCTAATCCAGAGTGATTACATGATGCCATTGACTAACTCTAGCTTGTTAGCGAGAGCCCATCGTAAGAAGTTTTCTATAGTACTAGTTTATGTGGTTGATCTGATCATCACAAATAATGACATTACTGAGATTGATCAAGTTAAAGCCAACTTATCAGTGCATTTTCAAATGAAAGCTCTGGGAGATTTAAATCATTTTCTTAGTCTTGAAATTGAGCATATAAAGCATGAAATTTTCTTATGTTATTACAAGTATAATAAAGGTCTATTAGAGAAGTATGGGATGTTAGAGTGCAAGCCTATTACAACTCTAGGAAAGGTACATATAGAGTTATGTTTGATTAAAGGAAAGGAGGTCAAGAATGCTACAATATATAAACAACTAGATGGAAGTATAATCTATCTCACACTTGCGAGGCTAGATATATCATATGATGTAGGTGTGGGAAGTTGATTCATGCAGAATCCAAGAAGCCACATTTAAAAGTTGTTCAAAGAATTCTAAGATATATTTGAGGCGTCATTGATTCTAGTATACTAGACATGAAAGAATAAGTTTAATGGTTATTGTGATACTGATTACATTGGATATCTTGATACAAAACACATATCTTGATACAAAACACACGACTACATGTTATGCATTTAGTGTTGGATGAGGATCTATCTCCTAATGTAGCAAAAGACAACCAGCATTTTCTTGATTGAGTATCGAGGTAGAGTACAAAGCAGTAACATCAACAGATCATGAATGTATATGGTTAATACAACTTACGACATATCTTCATCATCCAGTTGATTACTCGGTACAATTACATTACCATAATTAATAGCTATACACTTAACTGAGAATTCAGTGTTATATATTAGAACTAAACACGTGGTGGTATATTAACATTTTGTGTGATCGTGGAGAGATTAAGACACAATTCATGAAGATAGAAGACTAAGTTACTGACATATTTATTAAAGGACTTAATAATGTGAAATTTGAAGACTTTAGAAGGCAACTTGTCATAATAAGTAGACAGAGATTCAGAGAGACTAGTCATTGTAAGAGTGTTAAAGTCATCGAGCTACTTTCTCCAATAGTCTAGAATATTTCATTATAGTCTAGAATTAGACTAGGCATAACCACAACTTGAGAAGCTACTAAAAGTTTAGCTCACCGTCAATCATTGAAGCTTCTTAAGTATTTTAGGTAGAGGAAAAGACAAATGAAATCTTCTGTACCATTGTCACTGTTCCAACTCTGTGTCACCTTATCTCAACCATCCATTTATACCACATAAATAGATGGTTGAGATAAGGTGGCACAAGGTTAAAACAAGGACAATAGTACAGAGGATCAAGTCTCAGGAAAAGAGGAGTGAAAACTTAGACAGATGTACATGACCTTTTGTCTTTTGAAGTTGACATAACTCAAAACACCAACTGATCATTCCCCTCTAAGTTGAAGCTCCCCCTAATTTTGGAAGCCCGACGGCTGCACAAGTAAACGAGGCCTTGGTTTTATAATATTAAAAAAGACTTGTTTGCTATGATCGAATTCCTCAAACATTGTCGCCATCTCATAATATTCAATCTTTATGTTAATAAAATAGTTATTTTAGTACTTATATTTAAAAAAGAAAATGTTCAACTGAAGATTTAGAAAGAGCAACCGCATCCCACGCTAAACCCATTTAATTAGCATATAGACCAAAACCAAAGCAAGAAGCAACCTCCATGCAAAATATAGGCCCTCCCCAAAACTAATCCATCAAACCAGAACTTCCATTAGCCAACACCAAAATGTAGCAAATTTCTAATAACCTCTCCTAAAACCACTCCCATCCACACCAATCTTTCCCTACTCCTCCTTTTCTCTCTTTTTTTCCCCTTCCCTTTTCCTCTTACAGGAAATTCTCTTTCTCCTGTCATTGCGAGGAGATTCTGAGAGAGAAAGGAGAAGAAGTGTCCTCCCTCTCTCTCACCCGCCATTCATAATAACCCTCATTGCCACTTCTCTTCATCCCAACAATGGCCTTCCCTTTATCCATTCTTCTCCTTCTAGTTTTCACCTTTCCTCTCTCCTTCTCCAAACTCACTCCCGATTACTACAAGGAATCATGCCCCGACTTTCAAAGGATCGTCAGGGAAATCGTCACCACCAAGCAAATGTCCAACCCCACCACCGCAGCAGCCACCTTACGTACCTTCTTTCACGACTGCATGGTCGATGGCTGTGATGCTTCCGTTCTCATTTCCTCCAACTCCTTTAATCATGCAGAGCGTGACGCTGATATCAATCTCTCTCTCCCTGGTGACGCTTTCGACGTCGTCATCAGAGCCAAGACGGCCCTCGAGCTTTCCTGTCCTAAGACTGTGTCCTGTTCAGACATTCTCGCTCAAGCCACCCGTGACCTTATCACCATGGTCGGAGGACCCTTTTACCCTGTTCGTCTTGGTCGCAAAGACAGTCTTGTCTCCATGTCTTCTCGTGCCGAGGGACAGATTCCCAGAACCAACATGACTGTGGAAGCCATCATCAAATTGTACGCTACGAAAGGGTTCACTGCACGAGAGATGGTTGCGTTGATGGGGGCTCACACCATTGGATTCTCTCACTGCAAGGAATTCGTTGACAGGCTCTACCATTACAACAAGAACACCCCGACAGACCCCGCACTCAATCCTAAATTCGCCGCAGCATTGAAAGCTATGTGCAATAACTATAAAACTGATCCAACAATGTCCGCTTTCAACGACGTGTACACCCCTGGCAAGTTCGATAACATGTATTTCCAGAACTTAGTGAAGGGATTGGGGCTTTTGGCTTCTGATGATGCACTAGTGAGGGACCCAGTAACAAAGCCATTTGTGGAGCTTTATGCGAAGAACCAGGATCAGTTCTTCAAGGATTTCTCTCTTGCAATGGAGAAGCTCAGTGTTCTTGGAGTGAAGACAAGGAAGACGGGAGAGGTTAGGAACAGGTGTGATCATTTCAATATGATTCACACATAAATAAGTCGTTGTGGCTTGTGAAATAGAAATGGATGCGTGGAATGTTATCAGAATTTAATTGTTTAAATGTTTTTGTTTGAAATTGTTTCATAGATGTGTTTCTTGTCATGTATGAATCATCAATGGAATTGCCATGTTAACGGATGAGAATGGTGATGATGTATGTTCTATAATCATGTTACTGTCCTAATTATAGTCAATGTCATTGACCTTCTAGAATGTGGAGATTGTCGGTGATGATAGGGGAACCTATCTGCATAATTTGTACGTTTTAACTTCTAGCTTAAATGATTCAAGTGCTAAACACTGGCTTAACCTGTAAGTTTCTCAACGTTGAGCATTCTTATAATTTCGACAATACATCTAACGACACCCTTCCAAAGTAAATATGCAAGTTTCTCCTCAAGCCCATATTAAAGATCGCAGCAATTCATTAGGAATAAATAATAACGGTTGATTTCGCAAACATTACAACAGCAGCAAAACTACAGAGATTGAAGATTAATTCACATTATGATGACCCCATCATATCTGGCTCTTGCCGAAGCCATACATAGATGTTAAGGATTTTCACAATTGCTTCCTCATTAAGGAGAAAGGGAAACCATGACGACCAACATGTTCCTTGTCTTTCACTTTGAGGGTATAGAGAAACAGATTTGGAAACACGAGATGCATCAAAGACCAAGTTTTGATTGTGATGCAAAGGGCTGAAACTAATTAGAGACTCCCCACAAAGTATTGACACGGTTGCATAAGAAGTGGCACCAAAACATGGAAATGAATGACGGCAATAGAGATCATCTCTCTTTCCTTGAATCTCAACTCCTCTCTTCTCCCTCTCCTTATGAGCATTCTGATGATCTCCCAATGCTTGCAAGTTCCTGACTTCCTTGAGGCAAATTGGACATTTGTGTTTCTTTCTTATGCTCCAGTTGATGCACTACAGTTCTCTCTCTTGAGTGTGCCACCTTAGATGAGACGCGGTCGAACAACTTTCTTCTATTTTCTTCTTCAGATTCCACAATCAGTTTCTCACTCTTGGTAGAAGGATTTACCTCAAAGCCGAATAACATTACCAGTTTCACCTCCATCTCCGTGCATAAATTCCCGAGATAGAACCCAGATTTTCAAACTTAAAATAAAAGGGGGAATATATAAAATTATGTTTCTCCCTTAACTTCCCTTAACAAGAAGTTAGATACCTATCACCACTTCAGTCTCTTCCAATATATAGAACACAGACATGCATATACGACACAAATTGAGATGAACTTCTAAATATGAACATTAAAAAGTTGCCAAAAGGTCACTTAACTGGTAAAGTATCAGATGAATAAGCCATCATGCATATTTAATATATTAGTTTATACATGCATCAACCTTTCCATGTCAAGAGATATCACAAGGATCTACTCTATACACAACTTAAAATATAGGCATTGAAGTCATTTTCCACTTGCACGTTTGAGATGGACATATATTTAAGTGAAAAGGGGACGCAGAAATAAATTTTCAAAGTAACCTTTGGAATGAAAAAAGGACATCATGGAGGGCTAAATCCAGAAGTTTATCGTAAGAAAATGGTGATTAGTTGATTTTTTTCACTTACGGTTCTTGATTTTAGACCTTCCAATCCAGTGAAATTACGCAGTTGGTGTAAACATAAAATAATCAACTGGAAAATGATGTAAGCATATCTACATTTAAAGAGACAAGGAGAAGATCTCAGCTTGTCATTTCACACAAAAATAAACATTGAAGCTTTATGAAATGTTGAACGGCTTGATAGCTATATCCAGCGAAAGCATTTTTCTAATTGCAAAACAACCCTAATCTCCTTTACCCCCTTTTGCGTATTCAATTTAGATTGTCTTCTTCATTACAGAAAATTTATAAGCAGGCATGTAAAGAATCCAATCAGAAGTAAACTTTAAACCAGATTATTATCAAGTTGGATGGTTGATATGTTCCTTTACGTCAGCAAATGATACATCAAAAAGTAGCTCTAATATCCAATATAGAATCCTCAATCAGACACTTTCCATCCTGTGCAAGCCTCTAATGTGATCAAACAATCACAAACCTGTTTAAGGACCTAACATTAAATTTGATTAACCTGTTTTGACAAGCCTGTCTAACTTGAGCAAAGGGCAGGAGTCATCACAACCATTCTTTCTCTCCCGGTTGCTCCCTTTCTTCGTGCATTTCCGACAGAGCCTACCATGGGTGAATAGAAGACAGTTCAGATCAAACTTAAGCTCATTTGGGATCCGTTGATTGAGATGAATGTATGTCTTATTTCGATCTGCCACATAAGGTACCCAACCAAGGCTTTTTGCAATCTCGTACACCTGAATCACAATTGGAAGTCAGAGTGTTGGGCATGAACATTGAAAGGCATCATGGTAGGAAAAGTTGTTTGAACTTTAAAGGTATGCACGGACGATCTCGTACTCACATGAGTGTCCACAGGAAAATCATCCCGCTGAAGATTGAACATCAATACACAAGCTACCTATCAATTATGTAAATGGTTATTGACTGTCCAAGCAACAGCAACATAAACGCTGACAATAATGATATTACCAGTTTGAATACAAGGATCATCATCAAATGTTAAATGACGGCAATCTTAAAATTAGGAATGATAAATGATACTGGAAATACGATGCTAGCAGCGTGAGCTCATGTTTAATTCCCTTCTGACATGCTTTCAGAACAAACAAGCGTACACTTTGCTAATAAAACAAAACCATCTTAAGGGGCATCTTTCCCAAACAATCAGGTAACAATTGATCTAAAAGCACAACTTACCGTCTTTGGCCCAATTCCTTTAAAATGAGAGAGCTCTGCCTTAATCTCAATGGTAGATAAATCTCGCAGGTACTCCAAGCACAACTTGCCTCTTCTCTCTAGCAAACTAGTCAAAATGTTTTTGATGTAAGAAGCCTTTGTTGGGGCTAAACCTCCGCATCTGATGGCATTCTCGATGTGTTTCTTGTCAGCAGCAAGTGCCTTGAGCAATTACAAAGACAGAAAATTCAAAGGCAGTCAGACGACCAAATTCTTCAAATTTATACTCCCATCAGGACGAACCAAAAGTCCAGTGTCGCCCGTAAAGCAAATAACGTAGGAACAAACACTTTGTCCTAAAACGATTGAAGAAAAAAGCTTACATCTTCCCAAGTAGGAAAAGCAGATTTGAGATTGGAAAAAGCCCCGAGAGAATTAACCTCAGTAGTGTTCTGGGAAAGCAAGGCTTTAACCAGACCATCCAAAACACTTTCCGGATCCCCACCAGTATCGGGAGCACTGTTTTGGGTTCTCAGCGAGGACTCGTTATGATGGAGTCTTTGTTTCCGATAGTGGGCAAATTGTGGAGGGAAACCGTCAAAGGACAAGAGAGAGTCGCGTACGGCTCGACAATCTTGAGGCGTGGGTCGAGGGTGAGATGGGAACGGATCTTGTTCTTCAACGACGTAGCTGGCTTTGGATGATTTAGATGTGTTGACAGTAGTTTGTTGGAGACGCAGCTTTCTTTTGCCGGGTTTCTGCATTTCACTTTTGAGCTACGTATGATGTGAACTGTAAATAGTTTCTTTCCAAGAACTTCTCAAATATAATTAATTTGATCGTGTATTCCTAAAAGTGTAAGTACCTCTACAACTTCTTATACACGTATCTTTCCCCATTTCACTATCTCATCTGATTAGTTTTAGCTGCTTGGTTTGATGTTTCAAGCAATACTTTGGTTTGGTATGAAAATTCATTTTCCTTTTTCATTTGTTTCAATCCAATCCCAAACCCCAGACTACAACTATTTATTATATGAATGTACACATCCCTAAACGTCAAATAACACCAACATAATTACACATCCCCTATCTTTACAATCAAATTACTTAGAAATTACTGGAATTTGGCCCAAGCCCGTTTCGCCCATCTAACCCGACCCGGTGACGCCAATGGTGGACCTCCTCCTCCTCATCTCTCTCCCTCATCTGCTGCAGCATTCTCTTCGCCTTCTCTCTCCCTCTCTCGCTCCCTCTCTCCGCCACCTCTCTCAACACCTCCCCCGCTCCCGCCTCCACTGCCAATCCCTTGAACCTCAAGCTGCCACGACTCAGTGCGTACAACGCCGCCACGCAGTTCTCTCTCGTCGCCGCCTCCCCCGACGCACTTCCCTCTTTCAACATCCCCACCAGTATCGCCACCGCGTTCCCGTCCAGCATCGCTGACCTCCCCTCATCGCACGCAGCCAAATTGCAGAGAATCAGTAATATTCTCCCTGCAGAGTCTCCCGACCTTACCATGCTGAGCAGCGTCGGAACGGCGCCGAATTTGATCAGTTTCACTCTGATGCTCTGCATTAGGCTCACGTGGTATAAAGCCAAAGCCGAGTCGTGGCGCGTCCGCTCACTCTCCGATCTCAGCGCGTGCATCAGCGGCTGTAACGCGCCTAAAACCCCGATTGCCATCTTGTTCTCGTCCTCCAAGGCTAAACTGAACAACGCGCCAGCTGCGTGCTCCTGCGACTCGCCGTATCCTGCCTTCAAAACGTCGACCAACAATGGGACGAATCCTGACCGAACGATCCTCAACTTGTTTGCTTTCTCTAAAGATAGGTTCACCAAAGAAGCGACGGCGTTTGCTTGGACGACCGCGTAACGAGATGCGATTAAAGGACGAAGAGCTAAGAGTAGCCGAGGACTGCACAGAGAAGGCCTAATCTCCTCTTGAGTTCTCGTCAATTTTCTCAACGATATCACGCCTTGTTCTTGCTCGTGTACTTCAGTGCTCTTCAGCTTAGCGATTATCTCTTCTTCTTCAGGAGTGTGGCTGTGAGCTAGGTTTTCCGTTTCTGTAATTTCCGACGACGATGAAGAGTAACACGCTGGCCGGATTGCTAACGGTAATGGAATGAACGGCGACACTCCTCCCCCACCGCCGTTGACAATCACCGACTCCTCCGACGAGCTCGAGTAGAAGTGGTGGTGTGATCGGTGGGCGAGTTCCGTCTCGGCGTGAGAGAATATAACCGGTGGATTCTCCGCCACGCCTTTGAGCAACTCCTTTTCTGAAACCCTTAAATTAGGGTTCGAGGAGGGCGATTCGCTCATCTTCGCGCGGACGAGAGTTTCTACAGAGGAGTAATCTGGTGCGCGCGGGTGCTCGATTCCCGATGCATCGCACCAGCTCAGAATCGTGGATTTGATGGCTAAATTGGGAATTACGGTGGTGAAATCAGGGGTGGTGGTGTCATCGAGCAGAGGAGCAAAGCCCAATTCGCGGCAAACTTGGACGGAGACACGCTCGAAGGTTTGGCCGGAGGAGACAACAACCGGGTCAGACATTAAGGATCCGGAAATGGGGCAAAGAAACTCTTTTGGCGGGTGAGTCGATCTGGGAGAGCGATGATAGAAGGAAAATTTCCATCTGTGTTTGCCGTTTTTGCCCATTGCTGAACTCTCTGCTCTTCTGCTTGACTGTGCCTTAAAAGGACGAAACTTGATGAGCTTGTGAATCAGTGGGTGTTATTTTATGGCGATAAAGATCTGACCTTTATGAGAGAGACAGAGACTGGGTCTACAAACGAGCATGAAAGCTTAAGAGCTTTGAGTCTTTGACCATGCAGGGGTTTGGGTTTGGAAGTTTCTGTAACTTAGTAGCTATTTGCTGACCCAACCAGCTGTACCTTGTTTAACTAGTTCTTCCGGCTTTTGTGTTGATTTTGCCTTTTATCGACGGAACTGGGCTTCCCTGTTTGAGGTGGTTTACTTTTCTATGTATAATATTTTAAGAATGTGTTCCATAATTAAAATTTAGGATTGATTTTAATAATTCTTTTATGCTTTGTTAATTACAATTTAAAAATCTTAACTAATTCAGTTTTACAATTCAATACTTTTTCATTTTATTTACAAGGATAAAAGTGATAAATTTACTTTATAATTTAAGAGAAAATTATCTTTATAATTTTAAAAACTAAAATTTTAAGAAATTACCTTATTCTTATATTGTTTTAAAAAATTTTAAAACAAAATATAAGAAGTTACCTTATTCTTATCCTCCACATCTTATATAAGTATTCCCATAAACTTTGCTCTTAACATACGAATTGAATGATGCTCATGACTAACATCTCATCCACGTACATAGGACCAAATTTGATTATGGACATTGGGAGGGGCATTGCTAATATCTAATGAGAGGATCAATAAAAGCATAAGATGATATAATTATGTTTTGTTAAGTGAAAAAAAAAGTAAAATTGAAATTTCAAGTATGGCAAATGTCCAAAATAACTTGATAAGTTAATTGTTTAACAAAGGTTCTCGCGACAAGCATGTCTATTGCCTACCTTCAAACGAATGATTCTATATCCACAGAAAACAACACTCGAGCTTATTGAGCAATAAGCATGCAGAATGTAGGTCACCTTCACTTATTCTCATCACCTAACATCCAGTAAGATTACAGACGCAGCAGACTGGAGATGACCCTACTACTACCCTATCATTGCCATGTTCGTATTCTTATGCCGCTAAGTAATAATTCCATTGATAAGCTCAGTTCAAATTAATGATAGTGAATTAATCATTTGACATCTTCTTTAAATTGACTGAGCCTGAAGTCAATAGGATCGATCATACGGATACAGACACGGAGACAAGGGACATTAAATGTTTTAAGCAAAGGTGAAAGAAATAGATAAATGTTTGTCCCCTCCATACTCCGTGACAACGTTTGGGCTATAAGAATTGGGCCCTGAACAAACCAATTAATTGGCCCATTAACAAGCTGGGGACCGAAGCCGAATATACCTAACTTCTTCTTCGCAATATTCGTGTTATTCTATTATATGATTTATTTTTGTTTCTTTTTAAAAAGCATCATTCGTAATTTAATTTTTTTGGACATTTTTCAGACGTAATTTCATAACTTCTTAATGAAATTATTAAAGAAGGGGTGATTGAAATTTCTAAAAGTTAGAGGGTACCTTTAGCAAAATTGAAATTAAATAGCGAAAATCACAAAGGACATGAGTGTAAGTTAACCACAAAAATTAAAGAAAACACTTTCCTAACAATTTTAAATTAACCAATCACCGTAAACAATGATTAAAAAATTCAACCAATTCAATTAGTTCAATGTAAAAATTTTGAATTGTGCACTTTTTCAGTTCAATTTTCTTTAATAATTTTTTGTTAAAAACTAATCAATTGTTATTAATAAATAAGTTCTTATAAATCAATTAAATTTTATTTAATAATCTAATTTTTAATTAAAATTTAAAATTTTTTATGAATAAGGATAATCTTTTTCAACTATATTTCAAATTTTAATTTCATTTGATTTTTAAATTGTTCTATAATTTTCCAATATCAGTTGAATATTTTAAACCTTAAATATCTTATCTTACCTATTTAACCTCCGATTCAGTTCTTAAAATATTCATCGTCAAAATAAAACTAATTAACATGCATCATTTTGAGTTAGCAAAGAAAAACATAAAACAAAATTAATATACTTGTTTTTCTTAAAATTGCATACCCATATTATATGTTATAACTACCCAAATTATCTCCCTCCATGTGCTTACTAAGAAAATTGAGATACGGGCTAGTATTCTTACCTTTCTCTAATCATACCAAATCTATATATGATGGTAAATTTAAGATTTGACGACAATAATTCAACTTTAACATTCCGTTTAGTTTCTTCCAAAGAATATTGAAACATATAATTAGATAATAAGCTGATATTTTATCTAAATTTTAGCATTTAAATTATGAAATCGTGGATTTGGACGAATGGTAAAATTTGAAAGAAAGCAAATGTTTAGTTATCAAATTGTCAATTAATCATATTATATATCAAGAGCATGCACTAATTCTTTGTAGAAAAGGGCAGAGCCTTACTCTTTCACCATATATATATCTAATCAAGGTGTTTTGACCGACGAAATCTATGAACAGAAAAGCATGACAGAAGAAAAGTCTACGCAAATGATTATCTATGGGTAGAAAAGGTAGAGAAAAAGAAAAAGCAAAAACTATATGAGAAGAACAAGAAGGAAAAAGAAAAAAAAACAATCTTTATAATCAAAGCTGGTCTCTCAATGCTCAAGAAAAGAAACAAACCACGATGTGGAATCTGATGAGCAATTTCATCATAAGTTTCTTCATCCCTCTATTCAATGTAATTGGTATTCGTCGTTTGATGGTGTTCTGCTTTCTAAGTTGAGAAAAACTATAGCAATTTTGTTTAATATCAATATCAATATCAATATGAATATCAACCATCTCCAAGCCTTTGAAAACTTTCAGTCCGAAACATGATGCATGTGGAAGAATTATAAGCCATTTTTGAAACACAACATATTCTATTCCATATGACAAAGTACTTTGCAGTTTGCACACATTCACACACATATCTATATACAGTACACACATGTTAATTCAAAGTTCTGGCCTTGTCATGAGATAAGAAGTTATGCATGGGAAAATGGGGTTTAAAGAGAAAAGATGCATATGATCATACAAACGAAAAAGTTCCTTCAGTTTTATGGGAATCATTACTGGATCTAATCGTTCCTTTATCTTCTATCAAACACTGGAAAAAGCCACGCTAGAGAAAATTTTGGAGAACGGAAAATTGCAGAACTTTTGTTGTTTGCGAACCACAGCTAATAACAAGATTAAGCTTAGCAAGAAAGCATAGATGAAGAGGTGATTATGGCTTCCTAAGAATGTTTTGGGCTTAGGCATTGATCAGCTCGTGAAGATCTGACAGACAAAGGGTAGGAAACAAAGCTGATTATGGATATTGGTTGCATGAAAATGGGAACCCTAGTTTGCCATGTTTGAATGTACCCGTTCAGTTTGCATATAAAGGACATGTTAGTATAGGTTGGTAGAAAAAGTTGAAATCTTTCCGAAACATTCCGATTGGGAACTTCTGACCTGAGCGATTACTGCTTGTCTGAAAAACAACATGAAAGCTTTTGATTGCATGCCATAAATATGTTTGGAGAGCAATTAATACCCTTCTGCCAACAGTTTCCAACAAGAATTAAAGCTATCAGAATTCTGAAACATGTCTACTGATAAGAATATCATTCACACACGCACACACACACAGGGAAGAAGCTATATCTGAAAATCTCTTTTTCAAACCAAAAACTAGACATCCCACATACGTACGACCATCATATGTTGTTGTTGATGCGTGGGGAAACCATCTAACAACTAAATACGACTTAATTAACGAACCTCGCAAGCAAATATATTAAATGCAAACAAGTAATATATGTAGTAATTAAAGCGATGGAAAATGAGAGAAAAAACACCGCCACCAAGAAAACTTTCTACTTATTAATCTTCATCTTCTGGATTTGCTTAATCTAGCAAATGATCGGACCGAGAAGCTTGATTCCCCGAATAGTTGTTTTGGATCCTTTGGGAGACAAAGACCCTTCAATCCATTATCATCACTGGCAAAAGGGGGGTTTCATATGACAACGAACTTGGTTGCACCCTTCTTCATGTGTAGCAACCCCGACTTTATCTTCTCCTTCTTCTTGTTCTAGTGGGTTTTCCTGTGTCGATATTGGGTTGTGGGATTTGTGAGTACCAAAAAGAGAGAGGAAGATAATGAAGGAGGTGGCAAGGATGTAATGATGAAGAATCAGTGATAAGAACATGGAGGATGAGGAAGAAGAGAGCATGATGATTGCTGTTGGTTGTTGCTGATAAAAGGCAGAAGAAAAATCCAAAGTATTGCCTGCCATCTCTCTCTCTCACTAGCTATAGAGCCTTTAGAGAATGGGAGATGGAGATAATAGAGACGTAGAGATAAGCCAGCCAGCCAGGCTTCTCTCTCTATCTCTCTCCGTCTCTCTCTCTTCCTCCCTATGTGTTGTCTGTGGCTTATGTGGAGAGAATTATCATTAAAATCATAGTGCTAGCTTTTTCATTTCTCAGGCTCTCTCCTATTCCGTTGCTGCTCTCCAAGAAAAAGGACTGGACCCATTTGTTTTTAATCCTTGTGGGGAAGAACCTCTCAGGTTGCATCACTTATTCTTTGCTCTTGTTCAATCGCACAAACAACCAAACCAAGTTGCCATTGTCACGCCTAGTATATGTTCATCCACATAACGCGTCAAATCATAAGATAGAAAGACCAACATCGCATAAATACAACAAGAGAATTTTCGTTGGTAGAAAAAATCTTTTGACTTGAATCTTATAACAAGGGGTAAAAGTGATGAATTGCGGGTTGGACTAACTTTCACAATGTACGTATAGTATAGGCGTGCAGGGATTGACTAGTAGACCACAGTTTCCAATTTTTAAGTTTCAACAGTATTTTATTCTACACAGTAAAAAGGCTGTTTATGACTGCTTGCTGAGAATATGAACATGCTAACTATAAGCTTTATTGGGTTTAGTTAAAGGTGTAGGAATTTGGCAGGCCAAATGTATGTGTGTGTGTATATATATATATATATCTCTAGAGTGAGGACAGCGGACAGAGCCTGCAAAAGCATTTCCTCCTAAACTACGCTTACTACAAGAGCAAAAATAGTTGTTGCTGTTCCTCAAATGCAACGATCTTTCTGTCAAAAGAGAAGTCTTTATTCTGGAAGATCTAAGGATTACAGCCAAGCATAAGATTCCCATATAAGCATATTTTGAAATTGTGTCACTTCATCAACTCGCAACTGATTGTAAGATCTAGGTGGTAGATACTCCATGCATTATTTTGAACCCTACTCTTGATGTTCATGTATATCTTATTCTATTCTCCTAATATTCCTCGTCTATGCGTAATCGTTTTCTACAGCTTTCATGCCTACAACATTCCCTCTGGCCACCTATTTCTGCGGTCGAAATTGTAAAATTCCCCCCCGAAAAAAGTGTCAAAAGATTACGTTAGTTGCTTTAATTTGGGTCTTCACCGTAACCTATGATTGTGCTTTGGAATTGAACTCCTAAATTAAGGTTAGTGAAACTACAGGAAACTCAAGCCTCAGTAGCTACAAGTCTTGGACATAAACTTTGGTTTTCTACTTTTGTCATACACTCTACTCATCAAAAGGTCCCTATAATGTTGTCCCCCTGGAAATGTTTTCCCCCTTCAATTGACCTTATTGGTCTAAAAGGGTCAAGAGGTGAGAAGCCCTCAGCCCTCAATTTTGGAATTAAGGGCATACGCACTTTTGGTCCATAATAATTGATAATAAGATGAGACAACACTGGCTGTGATTAGGGCAAGGAAATGACCCCTTGAACCTTCCTCCAAGAGGCCAACATCACTTGAGGTTTGACCCTGACAAAGTCACCACTCGAGCCAGCCTTTTTACTCCTCCCACTTTCTCCATTATAGAAGAGAAGAAACTTCGTGGCAAACCAAGTAAGTTTTGATGGAAAAGCATATATCAAGCTTTAGAGAAAAGTGACGAAATTTTTTCCTGAGAGATTCAAATCCTTTTAGCACCCAAGAAAACAAAACCCCACCAAAGATGAAAAAGTTCACAGTTTGCATGTCTCCTAGTCTTTATCAATGCTTGCTATAAATTAAGCATAAATAAACTACCGGCACCCATATGTTGTTTTCCATTATCTGTCCTTTGAAATTTTTCGCTGTCTCCGACCATTACACCAAATTTAGTGTAAAATAGAATATTCTTATAATCTTTTTACACTAAATTTGG
>JAOTAY010000006.1:32149036-32173908 GCA_025629805.1 Erythroxylum baracoense | reverse complement strand
TTTGTTACAAATAGTTTTATAATTATATTACAATGTGTTCATATATTAATTACAAGTGTTACAATGTTTATTTATTCGAATAATTTTTTTGAAATTATATTAATGAAAATGTATAATTTTAAGACAATGTTATTTTATTTGAACGGTTAACCTATTAATTTCCAAATAGCTTTCAAATGAATCATTTAATTTTTAATTCAAATTTTGTTTTATTTAGAATAGGAAAATAAATTTATTAAAAATTATGTATTAACCAACGACCTTTAGCAACGAACCATGTATTAGTCGCTATAACTGACAATTGTCGACTAAATATAGCAAGTCGTAGCAAATTAATTAAGACTACTTCGAAACAACTACAGCAAACAATAAACCACATCGTTTACCTAAACTACATAAAGGACGTCATTTTGTATTAGGTTTTCAAATTCAAACAACATAAAAGCCTTCTTAACGTTCTCGTTCAAGCAGTCTTCTGAAATTCAAAAACCTCTCCTACATACCAGCGATCGCCGAGACCTTGCTCATATATCAAAGTCATGACTTCATCAAAACATGGTCTATATTACTATCACTTCTTTTTTACTATCTGTTGTATTTTCAATGTCCTGTTATCAAGCTCTTCTACATCTTTAACTGATGAGATCGGGTCTTTGTTTGTCAATCTTGGTTTGTCACAAGTTTTAGTCTACTTTTATGTACTAGATCTATGATGTTTGCATTTGGCTCTTGAGACAAAGTTTTCAAAGAAAACAAGTATTTTTACCATTGTTAAATTAAAGAGTTGTGATTTTTATCCTACTATGGTAGATCTGGACATTCTTTCTATAGATATGTACACACATTTTTTTCAATGCTAAAGTTGATTTCTTTGCCTTTTGTATATGATGTTTTCTATTTTTCATGTTATTTTTTATGTATAATTATTTGGACATTGTTGTTGGACAGTTTGGATTATGCTAAGTTAGTTTATGGAGTAGAATCAATTTTGTTGACCTCACTGTTACTGAATCTTCTCAACTTGTTTATGGATTTTGCGTACTGAGGAACTTATGTAAATACATCTTACTTGCCATTTGTGAGTTTGGGCTTTCCTCTAGTCCTGTGAAGCACAAGGGTATTTTCTTAGATAACTCAAAATAGGTAGACTGTGACTCTTTTGTGTGTTACTGTCCTAATTTAGGGGGCTCGATCATCGGAAAAGTTGCATTGTTTAGTATTTATACCTCATGTGACTTCATGCTTATTATGATTATTCACCAAAAACCTTTAGGTGTTTATTATGAGTTCTTGATTATGCATTTGATGTATGAGTTGTATTTATTGTTGCATTTTGAAGATGGTTTACTGTCTATCTTTGTTATTTTTTTATGTCTATCTTCCCACTGACATTTAACGTTTAATCACATGAAGGAATGTCGACATGGAGACTAGTTTCAAATGGACCTAATTCATACCGTTGGGAGGAATGTGGCAAAATTATCCCTACTAAGCAAACCAATACTGAAAAAGAAATCTCCATTTTATAATAATCATTGTTTGCCTTCCATGGCTGATATTCTGCTTCAAGGTGTTTAGTATCATTCGAACAACATCACTTTCCTTATTGTGTACATCACATTTCATTTTATGAAGCTATTATATATATTCACATTTGATGGTTTATACTACATGTTATTTTAAGCTGCCTTCAGTCTCAAAGGTGACATGTATGCCCATGGAGGCGGGAGTGATGTCACAACACTCCGTAAAGGATTAGGAAAAACGGTTGATTGGGAAAATTCGTCAATTCTAAATACTTCGTCTACCTAAACACATATGCATGTCACTCCAATTTCAGTTCATTTAATGGTTTACTAATCTAACAATATCTAACATCTATATTGTTTATGTTTTGGGTACTAAATCTAGCGACTTATTCACTCCATCCTCATGTCAGTTAGCTATAGTGAAAAAGCTATTGCAAGAGGGTGTAAAAAACCCTACTGTTGAGGAAACAACTGTTATTGTTTTAATTGGTGCATTTGAACGTGCAGGGATCCCTCTAGGGAATCTATACATCGGGGACTCATTTACCTTTACAGATCTCATTTTACTTGGAATCTAAAAAAATAATTATATCATTGTCAGTTAGCAAGTCAATCAACTAAACTCAGCTTTAAAGTTTATTTATTGTTGTATCTATAATAATTTGCTAAACAACATATCTACCACTTAGGGGTTAAGTTGTGTACTATTGAATGTGGACTGTTATTGTTATAGTTCTATGGGCGTATAAATTGGGTAACTTCTAATTTAAAGTTTGTACTACTTCATATATCATATTATTATATTAATAAAATTTTTAAAAATTTTCATTACAAATTTTTGCAATGTTAGTAAATACTACTGATTAATTAATACTACTGTTTTAAGTCTTAAAAATATGCTATGAGTTTTTTATTCCAAATAACACATTGTGAACATTCAAAACAAATCTTCAATAAAACATATCTTAACTATGATAGATTATAAAAATTTTAGTTTAATAATTTATGAAAATTTCAATCATTTGGTGACGATTTTTAGAAATCGTCAACAAATGTAAACATTCAGCGACGTTTCTAAAAATTCGTCACTGAATGTGAAACATTTGGTGACAATTTTAAAATATCATCGCTGAATGTTTGATATTTAGTGACGATTAAAATCAGTCGTCACTGAATGTATAATGTTTGGCAACAAATTATCAATTTCATCACCAAATATTGACCTTTTGGTGATGTTTGGTAATATCATCGCAAAATACATAACATTTAGTGACGAATTATGAAGATCGTCACAAAATTTTTGTAAAGTTATGGTGATATTTATAGATTGCATCGCGATTGCACTATTTGGAAATGAATACTGTCAATCATCACCCATTGGTCTCGATTGTGCAATGATTTTACTTGAATGTCACTAAAGGTTTTTCCTTGCTCGAAGCTTTTTGATTGCCTCACTAAATGTTAAATTTTAGTGACAAACGATTCTGAACGTCATAAAAGGTTGTCTTTTTACAACAAATATTGTTTTGTCACAAAAAAAATGTCGGGAAAGGCTTCCTTTATTGCAGTGTGCATGATCGCGTTACCAGAGAACATAGAGTATGAGAAGATAAAGGTGGAAGTTAAAGATGGGGTCTTGTACATTACCATTCTTAAAGCAAGCATCAGTAGCAAAATAAGAACTATCCAGCAATTTAGAGAAGAATTATCCACCAACCATTATTTCCTACCACCTTTGCCCACCACCCGACACTGACAAAACCTCACCCCTACCTCCATTGTCAGACACCACATCGTGTTCCCCACCCCAGAACAACCATTTTTCCCCGATGTCCTAGCCGCACCAATAGGTAAGTAGCCCTTGAACTTGGAAGTTGTTACAGGAATATTTTTTAGGCTAGCAAACTCAACTGAAATGCAACTAAGTGCCCTCACTTAAGTCAATAAAAACACTCCTCCAAACAGAAATGAAGACAATGTTGTGTAGGTAGTAAAGCAGAACAGAATTGTTTGAAACAAGTAAATGGAACCAGCAATATGTGATATGAATTGAAGTTTTATTGCAGAATATTGGAGAACATTACCAACACAGGTCTGGAGGATTTACACATATTTATATCCATCTAAATTTATCGTCTTAAAGGATAAACATTAAGTAGTTTATCCGGTCATAAGTGGTTTAGACATAAAACTGTTCAAATAACTAAAGAAAATAAAGTGTCTACATCATCCATCTTCATTTAAGTTATGTTAGGCTCTGTTAAAGTTTTCAATGTTATTTCCAAGTTGGTGTTCTTCCATATATAGATTGATTGTATACATATTTCCTAGATTAGAGGTTTACTTTCCTAGCTGAGAGATTTTCTCTCCTAATTTTTTTACATTCCATATTTTGTACAGTATTATATATACCCACATATTGTAATAAGAAAGGTATGAAAAGATACCAGATTTTTGACTTGGTATTAGAGCCATGGCTTCCAAGTCCTCTCTTCTTGAATCATCAAACCCCATAATCCATATTCAATCTAAAAATTCTAGCTTTTATGATGGAGTTAACCTTACCGAAGTAAACTATGATGTATGGTCTCAAATATTAGAGTTGCAAATCGTAGGATGCGAAAAACTCAAGTATATTATAGGAAAAACTGATCCACTGAAGGAAACTGATGCTACCTATACAAGGTGGTATGCAGAGAATCAAAAGGTTAAGGGATGGTTGCTGACCTCCATGTCACCAGAGATAATGAAGCGGTATCTGCGATTACGTACTGCAAGAGAAATCTGGAGTGCTCTTGCCAAGGCATTCTATGATGGATCAGATAAGACACCAATTTTTTCACTAAATCAGCATGCTTTTACTACCAAACAAGCTGGTCGACCTTTATCAACATATTACGATTAACTGGTCAAAATCTTCCAAGAATTAGACCATCATGATAAGATTTTCATAAAGGACCCTGATGATATTATCTCCTATAAGAAATCTGTTACACGATTAAGGGTGCACATTTTTCTTAGTGTCCTGGATGCTGAGTTCGAACAGGTTAGAGGAGAGGTTCTTCAAAAGGATCTCTTGATGGATCTTGATGACACATATGCCTATGTTCGTCAAGATGCTATACGTCTAATTGCCTTGAATGATGAACCTGACAATCCTGAATCTTCTGCTCTAATGGTTCGACGCGATAAAGTCCAGTCTCGACAACCCAATCAAAAGGTAAAATCTGACCACAAACGATCCTAGAAGAGCAGCTATGAGATATATGATACCAAACGTGAACATTTGTTCACTCAATGTGGTGAGAAATGTCATACAAAGGAACGATGTTAAGAGTTAGTTGGCTATCCAAATTGGTGGAATCCAATAAATGCATCATGCAAACGTAATTCAAAGCTAAACCACTAAGCCTTTGTTGCTGAAACCAAACCTTCCACTGATGTTGTAGAAGCTTCCTCGTTGATTGCAACTTCAGGTAACATTGGTAAGGTCTTCCATACATCTGCATCACATAGTAGTATTAGTAGATGGATAATTGATTCTGGTGTAACGGACCATATGATCTTTGATAGTCAGTATGTTCAGTCAATGAAATAGTCCAAAACACATGCAGTTTTTAATGCTAATGGCAATCCCTCACTGGTGATTGGAGAGTGTTCAATTCCTCTTTAAGATAATCTGAATCTTGACTCTGTTTTAGTTGTACCTTCCCTCAACCATAACTTATTATCTGTTGCCCAAATTACATGTGCATTATCTTATGTTGTGATTTTCTGGCCTAACCATTGTGTTTTTAACGACATCTGAACTCAGAAGACAATTGGTTATAGTACTAAAAGAGGGAAACTATATTTTTTGGATTTAAAAACCTACCAGTTCACATCAATTGAATCAAGCTCTTTCAGCAAAGCAAATCAACAGTGCTGTTTCAACAAATCAGATTAATAAATCTTCTGAAATCTGGTTGCGACACAAACGCCTGGGTCATGCGTCTTTCAGATATTTAAAATTTTTTTCCTAAAGTTATTTTCTGAAATAAATACTGCAGACTTCAAGTGTGATATTTGTGCATTTGCAAAAGGTCATCATGTTTCTTTTCCAGTAAGCATGAATAAAAGCCCAGTTCCTTTTATGTTGATTCACTCTGATGTATGGGGATTGGCTAAAAACTCTTCCTTGAATGGCTTTCGTTGGTTTGTCTCATTTATTAATGATCATACTCGTATGACTTAGGTTTACAATCAAAGAATGAAGTTAGTTTTTTGTTTCAAAATTTTCATAAAATGATTGTCACTCAATACCAATCTCACATACAAGTTCTTCGCACTGATAATGGTGGAGAATTTGTTAATCAAAAACTGAAGAAGTACTTACAAGAGCATGGCATGTCTCACTAAATGACTTATCTTTATTTACCTCAGCAAAATAGCGTTGCAAAATGTAAGAATTGTCACTTACTTGAAGTTGTTCGAGAATCTTTGTTTGGAGCTCACATGTCCACTAGTTACTGGGGTGAAGCACTCAATAGTGTAGCTTACCGCATCAATCGTATACCCTCTAACACTCTAGAGTTTCAGACTCCCTATAAAGTTCTTCATTCTACTGTAAGTGCCCTTATTACTCTGAACTTATCACCTAGAATTTTTGGGTGTGCGGCATTTATGCATCTTCCTAAACCATTGCGAGATAAGCTAGAACCAAGAGCCCTACAGTGTGTCTTTGTTGGGTATGCATCACTTCAGAATTACCTTTCACAAAAATGACATGTACCATAATGTTCCTGAGTCTTCAATTCAAGGGGAGAGATAAAATGAATTATAGACCCTGAATCTAAATCCTCCGTTAGACCATTCAGATATAAGTGGTGAATTGTTGGATAAAAGTGGTGAGTGTCTAAAGGAGACGACAGAGGTGTGTGAAAAACCTATTCTTGATTATCTAGAAATTAGTTTGAATGAAGGAAACGATCAGAATCAGATGGAAGAAACTCTACAAGTACCATCATCTAACCAATCATTTTCTGAGGAGAGCTCCTTTTCTGAAACCTAGGTACATTCTGAATCTCAAACTCCTCAAAAAATCCTTCCTACTCGAATCACTAGAGTTGTACCTAGAGCTAACTATGAACCTGTTATGAGTTCTAATCCTAAGTATCCTATAAGCAACTATGTATCCTATCATAGACTATCAAAGGAAAGTAAATCATTTTTGAATCAATTATCTATTGTATCTATTCCTACTAACATGCAGGAAGCTCTAAGAGATCCCAGGTGGAAGGAAGCTATGAATGAAGAAATGAAGTCACTTCAAAATAACTCAACTTAGGAAGTTGTTGAACTCCTAAAGGAAAGAAACCTATTAGGTGTAGATGGGTATTCACAGTCAAATATAAGGCAAATGGAACCATTGAAAGATTTAAAGTTAGACTAGTCACAAAAGGGTACAATAAATCTTATGGAATTGACTACATGGAGACATTTGCACCAGTAAAAAAAATTAATACTGTCCATATCCTTATATCCTTAGCAATGAATCTTGACTGGCCATTACACCAGTTCGATGTAAAATTTTCTTTTTTGTATGGAGAACTTCAAGAAGAAGTATACATGGAATTGCCACCTGGATGTAATATGCAATCAAAAGGTGAAAAACATGTTTGCAGATTAAAAAAGGCCCTATACGAATTGAAGCAATCTCCAAGGGCATGGTTTGGAAGGTTTACGAAATTAATGAAAGGTTTTAGATACAAGCAGAGTAACTCAGATCATACTCTTTTTGTGAAGCATAACAAAGGATTGATTACTTGTCTCATTGTGTATGTTGATGATATGGTAGTAATAGGAAATGACTCAGAAGAAAGGAGTGCATTACAGAACCACCTAGCCAGAGAATTTGAAATGAAGGACATTGGTCCTTTGAAATACTTTCTTGGTATTGAAGTATCAAGATCAAAGGAAGGTATTTTTCTGTCTCAGCGAAAATATGTGTTGGATTTACTAAATGAGATTGGTATGATGGCATGTAGCCCTGTTAGTACTCCTATGGAAGAAAATTTGAAGTTGGGCATATCTTCGGACTAAGTTCCAACAGACAAGGGAAGGTATCAAAGATTAGTTGGGAGACTGATGTATCTTGCACATACTCGGCCTGACTTAGCATATGCTCTAAGTGTCGTGAGTCAATTCATGCACTCTCCTAGTGAAGAACATATGAATGCAGTTACCCAGATTTTGCACTACTTGAAGTCATCTCTAGGAAAAGGGATTATGTTTAAAAGGGGTAATAAACTGGAGCTTAAATGATATGTTGATGCGGACTGGGCTGGATCAATGGTAGATAGGTGATATATAGCAGGATATTTCACTTTCGTAAGAGAAAATCTGGTTACTTGGTGAAGCAAGAAGCAAGCAGTGGTTGCCTTATCTAGTGCTGAATCTGAATTCAGAGGAATGACTAAAGCAATATGTGAATTATTATGGATTCGCAAATTATTAAAAGACTTGAATATTAAGCATGATAGCCCGATGAAGCTATATTGTGATAATAAGGTAGCTTGTGATATTGCCCACAACCCAATTCAACATGATCAAACCAAGCATGTGGAAGTTGATAGGCATTTCATCAAAGAGAAACTAGAAGCAATAATCATTGAAACACCTCATGTCTCATCTCAAGAACAACTTGCTGATCTACTAATTAAGCCTGTGTCAAGTAAGGCATTTCATAATGGTTTCAACAAATTAGGAATGAACGATATTTTCACACCAACTTGAGGGGGAGTGTTAAAGTTTTCAACGTTATTTCCAAATTGGTGTTCTTCCATATATAGATTGATTGTATATATATTTCCTAGATTAGAGATTTGCTTTCCTAGTTGAGAGATTTTCTCTCCTAAATTTTTTACATTCCATGTTTTGTACAGTATCATATATACCCACATATTGTAATGAGAAAGGTATGAAAAGATACCAGATTTTTGACTCAGATAATTAAGTATCTTCATTGAATGACCACTTTAAAGACATCACAACAGGTCAGCTTTCAAGCAATTGGTTTGGAGACATTTCATATACACATGACTGACTAGTTGTAAATATGATAATAATTAAATAATAATATGACTTGAATGTAAGTTTACATTGAATAGTGGAGGCAATTTCATAAGTAGGAGGGTTCAAAAGAACATCTCTAATGTACCTGGTAAACCATAAAATCAAACACTGCTGTTATATCTGAAAGTCACAAAATCAAAATGCGATGTTTATTATATATAAGAAACATATAAGAAACGATAAGTTGAAGTAGGCATGTATTGAGCTTCACCATGTAAAATTGTGAAAAAAAGCACATACAGATAAAAGGAGGGTAGGCATAGCTTTAGAAATATGCTATTCTATATCCACAATGTGAGGGAACAATCCATTAATATGGTATGTGTAGATGAAATAAGCAATGTAATGTAGTCAATGGGAAATAGAGAATGGTGATTAGAACTATTCAGTAACTCACTTAGTTGTCAAAAAGAATTTGATGTCATGGAAATAGTATTTGTCCTATCCCATCAACTATCCAGCCACTGAATAAAGATCTAATAAGGGCACCACCGAGGCACGTACTGACCACAAGGCCAACATTTGACATGAATAATGAGCAAGGTTTATGAATTCTGAAACATATAAAAAGTTTCTTTAGTCGTTATTAGGAAGACAAACTACCAACAAATAGCAAGATCTAGGACCTTCTTAGCCATTAAAGAAAATTGAAAAGTAATAATCAAACTGTAATGTAAGAGAGTCCAACTTCGTATCTTAAGCCTTAACTCCTGAGGTGCTTCAGAATAACAAATAATACAAATGTTACCTTTATCAAATGCACACCGAATTGTCTTGATCCAAAAGAAAAGTAGAAGAGCAAAGAGCATATTTAGCTTAGACAAATGGCTAGATTACATAACTAGTTTAAAAGGTAAATATTTCAAAACTATTAACAAGGAAATTTATTTACTTTTGAGGCTCTATGGAAATGACATAAGTGGGAGTATGATGTGGCCAGAAAATAACATATAACAGTCTTAGCTGTAAAAAATGTTAATAATGAGGTTATTCTAATATTCCCTTCTATTCTAATTAAATTATCGATCCAAAAAAAATCACTTAAACATAATGAGTACAAAACAAGAATGTTAACAAATTACCAATGTACAAACATCTTCAAGTTTAAGATACTACCAAGGTATAGAGGATGAAGGTGGAATAATAATGTGAAACTACTTAGATATGAAGGTCACCTTGTAAATTTTGCGTAGAAATTCCAGTGAGCTCCCCTCTTCCTCTTGCAATCCTAGGACCCTCAACAGTTCTTCTTTGTCTGGGGCATACCGATTACTCAGTTACAATGAAAAGAAGTTATTTGTATTAATTAGAAAAGCATGGAGTAAGAAAAGATCTTTACCTCACCAAGTGTGAATCGAGCTACACTCTCTACTACACAAGCATATGAACCATTAGTTTGTTTAATCATAACTTGCCAAGGTCCTGCAAAATGTCAGCACATGACAATTTGTAAGATACTCAACAATGAGAGTTAAAATCCGTATATATTGATGAGGACTGGAATTATAAACTATAAAAATGTGGAATGCCACAATTCTGGCAAACCTAAAATAAAATATTTCTTAGACAATCAAGGGGCAGTTTGGTGTGCTTTGGACAAAAGCTTGCCAAACCAGAAACATATTATGATAATGACTTTTTTCAACAGAATCTCAGTTTTTCTTTAAAAATGCAGATCACATCTACTTCATGTGATCAAATAATAAGTTCAAGAATTTAGAAGAGGTCACTGATAATTTTGGAGGATGACTCCAATCTGTCAAAAATGCAATGTTTCGTTCAGTATATCTATTAATTCAACATATCTAAGAGCCCCTTAAAAGTAATAATCTGAAAAAAAATGTTAATAAATTAGTATCCCTTGAATTGTTGTCAAATATTAAACAACGTTAATTCTTTTGATATTTACTATATTTTGATAGCACCAACTGAAACAGTTAAATAAATGTTAAGGTCTCAAAATAGCAGATAAAATCTAAGCCCAAAAAATGAAAAAGAAAATAAACAAGATAAGGAGGATTTGAGTACTTATTACAAAGAATAGTCGCATACTAGGGTATTGACAAAACAATGATCCATAGTAATTAACAACATAAGGTGCTACTGATACAGTCTAACCTTGTTAAAAATGAAAAGTTAGTTCAGGTTTAAGTTAAAAGTAACGTAAAAAAGTTTTAAGTAAAGTGGAAAAGGAGACCTTATAGACTTGAAAAATGATGTAAGTGCACTGCTGGGGACATCATCAAGAGAACCTATGGTTATACCATCCATTTGTAAGTAAAAATAAAATGTAAAATCCTTAAGACATCTTGCATACTCCATTAGTAACTTATTTTCCGCATATTTGCAGGATGAAAAGCCAGTTTTCAATCTATACCAAGATCATAACACAAAAAGAATTCTGAATAAGTCACAGGTAAGATATATAAGATGCTCTAATTTCCATCATGCCCTTGATTTCCCAAATTAAGGGCAATACAAAATTTAATTAACATAATGGTAACTGCTAATTTTGAAATTGTTCTTCCCCTTCCTCATTTAGGAATAAACATTTGAACCTCATCACTCTATGAACCCATGATTGAAACTTTAGGCTTAAAATGAAATATCTTCTACCATATATAGAAACTCAAAACAATCAACGGCTACCAATGCAATAATGGATTGGAATCATGAAAGAATTGAGTCAGAATTACTAAGTTACCGAGTCAAGGGTAGCTTTGAAAAGTTGAGAAGCTCTCCGCTTTGCTGGTTTATTAGGAACGTTTGAAATTCAAATTGTTAGGTTACATATCTTATTTTGAAGTGAAAAAAGAACAAATGAAGGATAGAAAGCCTCTCACAATGCATGCTCTTGTTTCCCTTCCTCCTGGAGCTTTCTGATAACTGCCAGCGCAAGTTGATGTTAGCTGAACCAAAAAACAATATTTGGTCTAAAAATCTTGTAGATTACGCTTCTAAAGATAAAAACAATGCCAATATTTTAGATATTGACAAACAGAAGCAAAAACTAGAAAATAGTAATAGCACAAAAATTGAAACCGAAAATTAAAAAACCATAAAAGCAACTGAGCTAAAACAAAGATGAGCGCAGGACAACGTATCGAGCAAGCACATATCTTGAAGACCAAAAAGAAGTACCTTGTAAGAAGAAATGTTGCTGGGCAATGAACTGAGATGCAAACAAGGAAAAGAATATCAATCGGCTCCATCTTTAACCTTTGAAATCTATAATTAATTAAACAGAAATACTAGTAACAAATTCATGTAAGGATTTGCAATTCATATCCTTCTTTTAAACAAATCCTAATCGGACAAAAAGCACCAAATCTTAAACATACCTAATCGAGACAAGAAAAGGGAGATTCGAGAGAATTGACTCATCGAGTTGAAATCATCAGCTGGGAGAGAGATCACGAGAGCCTACCATGAGCTTAGGAAACGAGTGAAGCGATTAGAGATCAAAGACGCGGAGTCAGAGATTGAGCGGAAGAGGATTATATGGGGCATGGACGAGGGATGCATCATACATATATTGGTATATCAAAGAAGCGCCATTGATTAGACTGGATTTTGAAGAGGAAGCTGCAATAGTTGCTCAGGAGATTTCAAAGAAATCAAGAAAGTATAGTGAAATATTAGGGCCGTTCGATGATGGGAATAAATTGGGACCGTTGGATTAGGACACATAGGGCATGACGACGACCATCCCATTCGCTCTTAGTATATAATACTTAATGAGCCATCATTAAAAGTCTATACCCGGTAATTGCTACGAGGAAGTTAGAAATGCAGAAAGATCGATCCAATTGATGGGAATATATCTATTGCAACTTTTTTCAGGTTATTTAATCGCCTTATGCGCTGTTGAACTATTGACCTAAGAAGTTAATGTTTCCCAATTTAGTTGCTAAACATTACCAGAAGCAGTTGGTTAGATTATAAAGCTTTTAGTTTAAACGGAAAATTGCTTCGTTGCTTTTGTGGATTCATGTCATGTGAACTTTAAGTGGTACTGGATCAAGGCCAGCGGTGCTGTTTTACTGGTCAATTATTTCACTTTTTGTTCCCTCTTGCCCAAGAACTAAGCAATGGGCAGGCAGGACAAGGGAAGGAAAGATATCTATTCACCTAATATTTGATTTGGCATGAAGCATCTGGTGTTTTGGGCATAAAGTACCTTCCATAAATGGAATCATCAACTTCATCCGTAACATTGAAATAAAATTTCTGTTTACTAATGATCTCATTCTTTGTGTAAGCCCTTATTGTGATTGTAAATTTCTGTTGCAAGTTGTGCAATCACACAGCCCTTATGGGCAGCAAAGTGCCATTATTCATGCCAAAGCTCAACTCACTTCCCAGAAGTACCCCCGAGATTCAAGCACCTAGCAAGTCATCGTTGTAAAGGACATTCTCGTGGAGAAATACTCCCTGTTTCTTACAATTTTATAGATTGCATGTAGAGAATGTGTTATTGTTTACTTAAATTCATCAATAGTTATGTTTCTCAGTGGGCACAACATCCTACAATTGCTGTCTGTCTAGATACTTCAAACAACGGAGCTCTGTTTAGATTGATAACTTCATCCGGTTCTCGTTGGATCATGAATGCAAATTCTTGACTATTGTCAGGCAAAATAAGAAAATGACGTGAATCATTCATACGGGATATATTTGTTTGAAAAGTTTCAAAGCTCAAACAACCTTTGGATTAGTCTAGATGCATGAAACTGATATTAATTTGTATTTTATGCATTGTTGCAAATTGTTCATAATTTATTGCACCCCTTGTATCACTTGTTTATGATTCAACTTATGTCATAAGTTTATATCTACTCTCTTATGAGTGATGGTGGACATTATCTTGTCCTTCTTATCTTGAGTGCCAGGTGTCAGCACTTTCATACGTTTCACATTGATTGAACAATCAAAATACTTGCAGTTTTTGAATCTTTAAATTCTCACGTCATCCTTTGTGGTCCCTTACAAATGTGATACTACTTTCTTGCATCTTTCTTCTATTAGGTTCAAGTAATCCGGGAATTGGTTTGATATTTGCGGCTTGTTCATGTGGCAAAAGCATATTTGTACTAAAGCTTTATAGCTAGAGTTGTTTCAGATGGTTATCCATCTCCAGGTACACCCTACCACTTTGCTCGAAATAAAAGGAGTGAATTTTGAACTCAGGAAATAGAGTAGGTTAGAATAAGGGTGACATAGGAAAAACGACTTTCACCTAATTTTCCCTCCACTTGTACATAGTTAGCTAGGGTGGTCAGGCTATTAGGTTAAGCCGAAGATATTCAAGGTAAATCTTTGTGAGGGCTCATTCTGCCATATGATGCCCCATGAAATTATTAGTTTATACCCAAAGAAAGCAACTTGTCTTTGATCAATTAACTTTCTGGTATCTTTTAATCCCAATTAGGTTGCTTTCTTCTTTTCTATAATAGTTTACGTTCCAAAAATGTTTATATATATTAAAGGTAGCGAATTATTGCTCCTTTTTTGGTGCATATCCTTTCTGGTAAATTGTTAATTGTCCTTCCTCTGGCTTCATTATAAGAAAGTTTTGCGTTGCCCATGATACAAGAAAAACGGCAATTTGATGTGTCCTAGTCATGTTGCTTTGTGCCCTGTGAATCCTAATTGCGTTCACAAATTGTTACGGCAAAAACTTCAATTGTACGCAATAACTTGTTAACCCCCACCGTCCATTTTTACATTTTGACAATAACCAACAAAAGATAAAGGCCTGTTTGCTCAGTCTTTCTGTGTTGTCCTACCTTTCATGGAAGAGGACCAGTTTATCGTTCTGTATTCATTTTTTCTTGCGTTTTTCGCCTCCAATTTTAACCTGATAGAAGAAGATTACTCTGATAGTGAATCACAAGGCTGACTTAGTAATAGTTTTTACTCTTTATTGTCACTGATTAACTAAAAAAGAAGGTCAATGTTTATAATGTGTAGTGTAGGTGCGATTTTTGCAGTCTTATTCTCTAAGCTTAATCCATGAAATTGAGAAATGGATTCAAAAATAATTATTTAACGTCACTAGTCCATTAGGTAATCAAATAGAAGGTTTGCAGTATTTATATTTAGTCTCACAAGACAGTTACGGTTATCCCATTTTTTACTTTTAGCTCTTCAAATCAATAAAAAGAATTTAAGCAACTCTTAACCTATCAGTGTCTTGAAGGGAAGCTTCCATATCATTTATCTTTGAGACATATTGGGCAAGTTCCAAAACAACCTGGAAAGACGATGTCAGATGACAACTTGTGACCCTGTAACAACCGCCTGAGATCTTCTGCTCCCCTGTAACAACATGGACACATGTTCTCCGCCCACTACAATTTTAGAATCTTATTACATTCCAACTTGTCATATTTACGTTCTTATAATTGATAAGTCATATACATCAAAAGTCTAAACAAACATAGCAGAATCCCCCCGCCGTATGAAAAAAATAAGCAACAACCTCTGTTTAGCAAGTTAGGGAATACTATATTCAAATTGTTTTACTGGTAGAAGTAGTAATCAAGACCCAAATCAGAAGAAATGGACAAATAGTTACCATCAATGTACAGAATTGGACCATGTTTATAAAATAGGTCTCCTATAGAAGAGGACTACTGATCTGCCACACTTTGATATCACAGTCTAGGCTCCCACTGTAAACCACAAACGATGAATTTGATTGGTCATATGGATCACAACTCGCCGCCAAGCACTTGACAGGCGCTTTATGTCCTTCCAACACCGCCAGACAACAGTAATCTCGACCGAAACCTCTCCAAATTCTTACAGTGCTGTCTGCGGAGCCACTACACACCAAGTCCAAGACAACCACCAGGCACAGTATGGACTGCGTATGGCCTCTAAGAGCACCTACGGCCACCATGTTGCCACCGTCATCTTTCTGCCACACCATTACTGACCCATCACATGCACCGGAAAATAGAACCGACCCATCACTGTTTAGAGCCAAAGCATTGATCCCAGAGTTGTGTTTTTCAAGTGTTGCAACATAAGAATGCTTTTGAGCTCCCTGAATTTTCCTCCACACTTTTATTTTCTTGTCCGCTGATCCTGTGTACACGTCCCCGTTATTCGATGATGCCACCGAGTTTATGGCATCGTCGTGGGCATTTGCTACTGACTCCATACATTTAAAATCGCTTGTTCTCCATATTTTCAGTGTTCGATCCCATGAAACCGAGTAGAGAAGGGACTCGTCTCTTGACAAGGAAAGTGCAGAGACCGTGTCAACATGGTGAACCCATGTGCATGTCTTGTGTCTTCGAATCTTAACCTGGTTTTTAGGCAAGAGAATTTTCGAGGCACGATCACCAAACGTTGGTAACGTGGCAAAACGTGTGTACTTATGTTCATCGGGTTCATGGCTGGTGAGTTTCCACACTCGGATTTTGTGATCCTGATGCGCACTGAAAACTTTGTCAGCCAAAACCACTAGACACTTCACTGCACCTTCACCTGTAAATACAACATGTTCCACTGAAGAGTTCAAAGGGTTTATCTTCCATGTTCGGATTTCTTTGTTGGAAGAACCACTATACAGGAACTTTCCGGCCACCGTGAGAGAGGATACGTAGGAAGTGTGACCCTTGAGGGTGGTGACACAGTGGTAGTGGAGGGCTTGGTGGTAGCTGCGGCTGGATTGCGAAGTGAACGGATGAAATGGTCGGAGACTTGGCTCTGAACAAGGGGATAATAGGTTTGGTCGACGGTGGTTTGAGTTGGATTGGAAATTACACTCTAACTGATGACTGCTCTCTTCGTACGGCATAATGCCCATGCTTGAGAGAGACAAGGAGACAGAGAATAGGAGGAAGAAAGTGAAAGGCTAGCTCAATATATAATAGAGGAAAAGTAGGATTGTTCAAGTTGAGTCTAAGCAGCAAATGAGACATGTTTGATTAAGAGATGTATAAGGTACAACCGAAGCAGGATTGGTCTCATCACACTATTCTAGTTACCAAGTTGGTTTGACAAGCATGTTTAAACAGTAAGTATCACATTAACAACACATAATACGAAAATTTAGAGGTAATAATCTTAATGTTAAGGACAAATTCCAATTTTCAATTAACCATTTGAGTTTATTTCACAAACTTAGATTACTGATAAATATTGAAATGATCATGTAAAGTAAAAGTTTCCAACTAAGAGATTTTGTTTGATTAAAAACAAAAGCTAGCTGATCCAAAAAAATACCAAAAGTCTACCAGAAGCCATAATCAACAAACCCTTACCTTTCTTTCATCCAAGGAACAGATAGCTAATGTCTTCATCGAAAAACTGACAGACTGAGAAATTACTCATCCACCTTGAGGCATTTCTAACATCAGGAACCTCCAAAGAGTAACTACCTTGCTGATTTGGAAAATCGAGATATCTTGGCGTTTACATATATTTATTTAAGATGCCTCCTGTCGGAGTAATTCTTCAGATTATTCTTTGATGCAAACTACAAAGATTGAAGTCACATTTTATGGTTATTTTTTATAGTTTGGATTAAGGTGAAAGCACAAAAGATGAGTCTGAGTTGAAACTCATTGGTCCTTTTTAAGTTGCTTGACTTGGTGTTAACATTTATTACTAGGGAAACGTCCATGTCCAAACCACTGATCGAGACTGGTTTTGTTTTGTGCCATAAAAGGACAGCCCTAAGGTCAGATATGCAATCAAAGTATTTGACACATTATATAGCCTCTTGTTTATACCTAACTTGATGACATTGTTTGCTCGAAGGTAATATTCGAATATTACGTACTCTAAAATTCATTTAATATATAATATTCGAATTTTTTATCACCGAAATTTTCAGTAAAAATACGAAATCATATATATTTTTGTCAAGAGAAAAGTTCTTATTATTTAGACATTTCCTTTTTAATATTTTTCTATTCGAAATTGCGTAAAAAATACAGATGTAAGTATCGATACACTAATAATACACATATATTATGCACACAAGCCTTGATATGATTTTATATTTGATGAACCAATTTCATATATACTTGTTCCTCTTCGTGGAGGACAATTCCATGCCGCCTCCTTGATTATGTCTTGCACTAAAAACTTCTCACCTCCATCTGGAATGCCCTTTTCGTTGATTGGAAATTTCAGGTTTCTTTTCCCAGATTCCATGTCCGCAGTTGATGACTATGTGGAAATTTCTGAAAGAATTTTGTCCCTACACACCTCTCTTGATAGGTTTTAGGTCATATTAATAGGTTAGTTGCTGTCTTTCGTTAATCTAACACTGGCCACCTGATCTTCATCTGTGTAAGTCGTTTAAGCATAACTGAGGTATGTTGTTTCCTGGATCTTTTCATCTTTTTAGGACTCCAACCAAGTTAGAATTGAACTAAAGTTTTAAAATTTGCAATCTCTTTTATCTATGGTATCTCACATATATAACAAGTTTGGTATACAGATAGTGTTATTAAAAATATACGGAGCAATGGATAAGATTATTCTTTTGTGATTAGAAGATTACGGATTCATTTCATCGGATTCTTATAAAACAGAGAGACTTGTACACTAAATTTATCCTTTTACATCATGTAACATCCAAATAAAAATAATAATCACGTTTTATTACATAATCTTTTGACCTTAACACTAAATGCGACAACCTTTATAATTATTGACATAATTTCATTGTTATTATTGAATTAGATATGATTTGTTTGTAATTAGGAGGTATTCTCTATTGAGTCGGGGGTGACATAATTGAAGCTTTTTGGCTGGTGTCGTCTTCAGGGGACTTCCTATAGAGCTATAGATTATTGAGGAACAGTAAGTGGAGGACTTCATTAGGCTTATAGATTAGGTGGAATCAAGGCATGTAGGTTTCGTATTTTATCCTGTGGTACAATGTCTAATCTTTTTCTTTTTTCTCTTTACCAATCTCTATCTCACCAGTTCTGATTACACCAAAAATTATTACTTTGCTCTTTTTGGTTGAACATTTTACCACAGAAAAGTATAACGAGCAGGACACTTGATTCACTTCCAGAGAAAAAAAAAGGAAATCAAAGATTATTGAAAAGGAACGAAAAAGAAAACTATCAGGGCCTAACACGTACGTAGCTTTTAACTTTGCAGGGTTCATATTCTCCTGCTCTTGTTGACAGTGACTTTTTATTTGACTTTAACAGGTTTTTTTCTGTGCCAAGTTTGTCTTTCATGTTTTTGCATAAGACATGACAAGTAGTTCCCATTTTATCTGTTAAATTATGAAATTAACTCCACAAATCTAAGAATGTCTTCTGAACTGAACGTGATGCAGTTCCCTGAGATGTGAGAATCCTAATCGATAACCGCTACAAGCACAAGCGCTATGGAAAAGCTTTCAACCCCTCATCTCTGATCCATGATTGTATTGTCTAAAGATTAATTGCTAGACATTGCTTGCACGCTGCCAGAGCTTGGACATGTTTTGCTCCATAAATACCGTACCTTTTGCAGGACAAATTATTCAGCAGGAGGTAGCCAACCAATTTTAGGTTTTCTGCCAACCCTCCAAAGTACGAAACTTTACGAGAAAGTGATCGCGCAGCATAAACATTCACAGACATACCACACTATCGCTATTAAACTCCACTTTTCGTACTCTATGCATTGTTAGCACAAACCAATTGAATAGATTAATTAAATTATTTGAATATCTCGTGTCTTTGCTCTCCGTTGAATCTTTGTCTTCCTTTCTATCATTAAAGTATTATTATCCAACTCTTAAGGCCTTCAGGGGACCAATTAAATTGTTCGACAGGCCAGTGTACTTGAATGAATCCAGCAGAAAAAGGGCAGAGCAATTACTATTCAATAGTTATCCTCTCCCTATTCGTTCCTGTTTCATACATCAACAGAGGGGCCTTGCCAAGCAACTCCACTTATTGCTACTAATATGTCACCTAAACCAAGTTGCATAAACTTACTTAGATCTTGTCTATTTCTCCAATATATGACATGATCATTAGATCACCAGCCATTCTTAGCCTCTTTATTTTTTTTTAATGCTTTACTATGCCATGACACAAGCTTGAAGTCGTGAAGTGGAGAAGAGGATATCAATACAAGCCGAGCCCGATCGGAATTTAAACGAGAATGTTGGAGGAATAAGTGGTTGTCCTTGGGGAGAAATTTTATCAGCTCATACCCTTTTCTGTGAGATTTATTCACTTGCTATCAGTTCAACTGTTCTTGAACTTGGGCTATGGATGCTGGCCTCATGTGATGGTTTCAAGGAGTAACCTGCCTACACGTAAACACTATATTTTCCTTCTTTTGTGTGTAGTGATGATGAAAGTAAATAGGCTCTATGCTTTAATATTACTATTTCAAGATTTGCCACGGACAACAGAAACCTATAGATCGGTGTTATGCATGTGCACCTCCAGCAATGATCTTAGCCTCTGAACCAGTATTTTGAGTCTCAGGATTGTGTTGGGCCAAGAATAGTAAGTTAGTAAGTGGCTTCAAAGATATGCGGAGAGGCTAATATTAATAGCTAACTAACCAAACAGAAAACAGCACATGGCCATCAATTACAGTTCTGACACAAGGATTATAGGATTGCTTGCCAAGTTCCGATTGGTAGAGTACAAGTTCCTGTCTTTTAGACAGGTCTCTTTCATCTGAAGTTTCTTTAACATCATTCCATTTCATTTTTCTTTTGCTTTGTCTTCCCAAGGCCTTTGCCCATAAAGCAATAATGAAAGAACACCCTCAGTCCAGTTGATAAAGCTGTGAAGAGAGCTTCTAAGTAACCATGGTAGTGAATGCCTAAAATTATATGACAGCTTTTCTCAAATTTTATAGTCGGTACTGATTGACGACTGTACTACAGGTAGCAGATTTTGGTGGATTTTTTTGAAGGGGGTAAATACAGTTGTAGAATGCTTGGTTTTTCAACCCAAGGAGGCCAGAAATTGCTCGATGAGGGGCATAGGAAAGCCATTCTGGAATCAGACTTCATTATTGCTTCGCAGAACTGTTGCATAGTGACAGATTATAATAACTGAGTATAATTTATTATTTTTAATAAAATATAATTTAATTTATTATTTTATTCAATACATAAAAAGAAATAAGAAAAATGGTCAATACCTACAGGCATAGACCTAAAAAAATTAAAGAAAAATGGTCAATATCTACAGGCATAGACTAAAAAAGAAAAAGAAAAATGGTCAATACCTATGGGCATAGATGTATCATCTTTTCACCTGACAGTTTTTAATACGGAATTGGTGAGACTAACGAAAGCCTAAAGTCATTTTAGTAGATGCCTACAAGGGTAAGGGGGTCAAGTCAAGTCCCTTTCTTTATTACTTAATACAAAGAGCAGCACATTTAAAATTATTAGTTAAGTCGATCCACACCTTTCGATAGTAAGCTAAATCAGACATTTTTTTCATATTTCAGATTGAAAAAATAAATTATAAATTTAACTGATTTTATTAAAATAAAGCTGTGAGAATCTTTAATTGAATCACAAAATATACTCTTAATAAAATATCAAAATAATTTATTTTCTTGACAATTGAAAAACATAAACTTATTTGAGTAAGTATGAACAAGTTAACCACACTATTTAATGCTTACTAAAAAATTGATATTTTTATCAATCTCTAAATAAAGTAAAAACAAATTTGATTGACTAATATTTACATTACCAATTATCATTTGTTTCAACTTCCTCAAAATCTTCCGCTTATTAAGATTAGTGATTCTTAGATCTTCAGACTGTGAGATATGAAATGATAACAGCTAAAATTTTTATCAACTTTAGGACTGACGTGGTTCCTTTCAATAGGATGGAAGGTAGGAATTTGAGTTATGGTAAGGTTGCTTGTAATTATGACAACTCTTTTACTAAACTAAATAGCAGTTCTTTCTATGCGTGCGCTCTATTACTTTAAGTCACATATGGGTGTTCTTATTGTCATTGTACTCCCAAGCACTTGATTATTAAGTGGCATAGTAACCAAATTAGGCTAATGGAGAAGGATTCTAATATCTTTAAAATCTCGTTCATCTGTTGCATTTATACACTGCAAAAAGAAAGGAACAACATGATGTATAAAAGAAGAGGGTTAGATAAATATAAGTTCTTGGCAAGGACAATCCGTTATATAAGAGAATTGATCACGAGAAACAATGCTAGTGAAGATGCTAATTTACATATCAAACAGAGCTAGAACCTAAACAAATGCTTTGTTAGAATCTTGAAACTTAGAGCTGAGGATATCACTTAGAGCTTTTCAACTTGTATTCTTTATAGCCTATTGTTAGACCCTTAAGTCCTAATTGCACAATCGTGCAAGCATTGACGAGCCTTGACCAATGTTTAATATTCAGGGTAACAAAATAAGACAAAGACTTGCAAGTAGGCAAGGAAAATGGGCATTGTCGATAAATAGGCATGCATTGGTGCACATTGACAGAAATCTTTGATAAGATGAAAGATTCAAATGTGAGACCAAAAGATAGGTTGAGATGGACCTTAAGTTGAAGGTTATTTGGATCACATAAGTGAGGGATACATATGAGAGCTCTAAGGGCTTAATGTCTGCTCAAATAAACGGACAATGACTAACAGACTTGACATATGTAAGCATTGGACCGGACCTGTGTGCTACGAAAGGCTTTTGGCTTGAATGACTCATTATCAATGGATATAGATCAAGGAGAGATCTTGGATCATGTGGTGAATAAGATCACAATAGATATACATCCGCCCTAAAAGATAAATACCATTTGAGAGGATCATTCGAAGATAGTAGAGTTCTTCGTGGATATGGATGTATCTTTCCTAATTAAATGTAATCTCTTATCTTATTAGTTATGATGTAGATAAATTCTATCAAGTAGAAATCTATTTGGATGGGGGTGTCATCTAATTATTTAGTGTGATGTAATATGATAAGGATCCTATTTGGATGAGGGTGTCATCCAATTGATTAATGTGATGTAATTTGATAAGGATAGAGGCGATCCAGTTTGTTTAGTTTAATTAAGATTCTGAATTGTAAAGCCAAAGGTGCCTATAAATAGCAGAGCCTTGCTCTAACAACGAGATAGAGAGGAAAGGAACACATTGAGAGAGAGCATTCATTTGTATACTTTTGGAGAAGTAATAGATGTTGGTTTTTACTATAGCTCTCGTGTGTTTATTGTAGTCTTCCTACTCGATTGTGAGAGTTAAACACTTTGAGGGTCGTGAGGCATTCTAGAACAAGGTTTTGTTAGACAATGATCACGTGGGAAGGCTGAGTCTTGCTTAAATGGATCTAAGTGAGATTATTATACAAAGGAGTAGACATGACTTTGGTATAAGTTTGGTGTCTAGGAAAACCTTTGTAAAAATTGGTATTAGAGCCAAAATATCAATATAACGGGTGGCAGCAATTTGAAAGAGCCTGTCAATAGAGTGGAGACACTCATAGGGTCAATTTCTTAAAAGGAGGAAGAGGTCACCTATTACTCATCTTGGTTTGAGATTTTAGAGGCACAAATCCAATAATTGCAATATCAAATAGAGGACTTGATGAAGGCATAAGAGGATTCTAGATTAGAATTTTCGATGGTAAGTGAAGTAACAAGGAGCTCAAAATTTTCTTATAGGATATGGAACAATATTTGCAGTGGAAAAGGTGTCCAATTCAGAGAAGGTGTCAATCATGACCATGTATATGGTGAAGGATGCAAAGCTGTGGTGGAGAACAAGAACCTCTAATGACATCAGTGTGAGTAGACCTCCTATTAATGCTTGGTAGAAGATGAAGAAGGAGCTAACGAACTAGTTCCTCCCCAAGAACACTTCATAGCTCACGAGAGAAGCTTCGAAGAGTGTAAAGCAAGACGATTTGATGGGAGAGTATATGAAGAAATTCACATTTTTGATGTTGGACATACACAACATGTCTGAGGAAGATAAGTTGTTCAATTTCGTAAGCAGCTTGTAAGGTTGGACATAAATAGAGCTTCGAAGGGAAAATGTGAAAGACCTCCCAAGTGCTATAGTGGTTGCGAATGCCTTGGTGGATCTCCAAATGCTACCACCAATTCGAACTAACAATGAGGGCAAAAAGAATAGTGGAACACTATATGGCTTGGAGAAAGGCAAGGAGAAGGTAGGTGAATATTCTCAATGTAAGTCCAAGAAATAAACAAAACGAGATATTGCTTGTTTACTTTGTGAAGAGCCACACTTTGCTAATGAATGCCCAAGACTGAAGGTAGGTGAGGAGCAAATAAATTTCATGATCGCGAAGGATCAAGGAGAAGAAGGTTAAGACTCGACAGAAAAAGTCTACCTTAATGCTTATGCTATGTTGCGCACAGCAGACCTTGTAAAGGAGCATATATATAAAAACAAGGACAAACTTGGCAAAAAGAGGAAATGGTATATGGGAGATGTGTTAATGACTAAGGAGTTTGCAAGTGAACTACATTCAGAAGAGTGCCCACGAATAATTTCGGGTGTTGAGTTCTTCTAATAGGGGTGGTTTGTTTGACTCTTAAGTTTTAATTACAGAATAGTGCGAGCATTATTGAGCGTTGACCAATGTTTGATACTCGGGATGATGAAACAAGGCAAAGACTTATGCGTTGGTAAGGAAAACAAGCATTGTTAATGAGTTAGCATACATTGGTGCACATTGGCAAAAATCTTTGATGAAATGCAAGATTCGAATGTGAGACCAAAAGATAACTTGAGATGGACTTTAGGGTAAAAGTTAGTTAGATTACTTGCATGGGGATACATATGAGGGCTTTAAAGACTTAATATCTGCTCAAATAAATGGACCATAAATAATGCACTTAACATGGGTAAGCATTACACCAAACCAGGGTGTTATTGTCAGACCCCGTTTCTGAAGTCTAACTCCTACTTCCTCTGATATGACATCTGTCGGACCCCGAGTTCGGAGTCCAACTTGCATGCAGAATACCTTAATACGTAAGTTATCTCTCAAAGAGAACACCTTGACCACTATCGGATTATCTTCTCAAACTCCCCCTTTCTAGTCTCAGTTCAGCTTTTGTAATAGTCGACTAGTCCATTCTTACCTTTCAACCTAAATCCCTCAATGATGAGCGTGGGTGAGTCCCCACTTTACACATATACTTGCTTCGGGGCTATTAGTATAACTTCTCCTATAAGCATCCAAACTAGGGTTTCTTTGGATA
>JAOTAY010000006.1:32085560-32096121 GCA_025629805.1 Erythroxylum baracoense | reverse complement strand
AATGTGGACTATATGGAGGTCGTTCAGTGATCAATATAGGATTTATTACCCTAAAGTAATTAGGAAAAATGTTTCGTTGTTCTCGATTAGTATTGATTCAAAAAACCCTTGTCTAAGGTAGAACGACACTTTGATTGAATTCAAATAGAGTAAACATTAATTTTATGATCTATGTCTAATCAGAATATTGTATAATGAAATGATTGAATTATATGAAAAGTACACGTATGTAAACGTTAGTCAAAATTATTTTGACATTCCTAAATATTTGGGTGGTCATAATATATTGCTAGACTCCAATCTTGATATATGGATATAAATTATTTAATTAGAGAATTAAAGATAAATTAAAAGAGTTTATTTTATATAATCCTAAATATAATTTAAAGTTATAGTTTATATTCATTACCAACATATTTGAGAACCTAATAAATCACACACAAATAATAGGTTGAAAAGAGAACATATCTTTTAATCATGTTGAATTTAAATGTGAAGTTTAAGAAACTTTATAATTAAATATGAGATCTTTAATAAATAAGGATCAATATGAGATATTTGATCTTATTTGGACATAGTTAATATTTAATCAAAACTAATTGTAATCCTAACTAATGTTTAATTGAAATTATAATAAATTTAAATTAAATTACTAAAATACCCAAAACTTATTATAAATAAACTTAGGCTCTAAGGGAGCTAGTACTCGTTATCTAACACTTTCTACAACATTTGTAGAATTGTCTCAACATGTTCTGTAGATATAGTTAGAAGTTGGATGCTTGTGTGATATGATAGTTGAGATGAGCAGATTCTAGATACGGTTTGAAAGAAAGATTCATGAACCTTGAGGACAAGGTTACGGTAGAAGGGGGAGGTAATGTTGAGATTAAGAAGTCCACGAGAATTTCAAAGCCAAATCCCAGATATTTTTAATACGATGGACGTGTCCACATTATTAGCCAAGCCTTTGGTTGCTACGTGTCCATATTTTTGGCCAAGTCTTTCGTTGCATGAAATGCTATTGGATTTAAAGATTTGGAAGAACAGAGTTGGACTCAATCAAAGGAACATGCCAGTATGCTTGCTAAAGGTGTCAACGTGCTTGCTTTTCAATAGGTCTAGTCAGTAGTTTAGTATTTATTGGTTTTGATCATTTATTATTATGTTTGTTACTATTTTCAAATAGTTGTTTAGTCCTAATTCTCAGGGATGTGTTACAAGGATTAGGATGAGTTGTTACGTCTGCTTTCTATTTAAAGTTCTTTGGTGAATAAACGAAGCAAGCAAAAATTAAAAGAAATTCAAGTCGTTCTCACCTTAAGTAGAACTCGTTTCATTTAAGCTTTGTTTGGGACCTACCAATTGGTATCAGAGCTTGCAATAATATCTACTAATAAGGAACGAATTGAACATCTAGAAGCAGGCTTCGGTGGCTTACAAGATAGCTTCTCTTACTTGGAACTTGGCATGTCTAATAGGCTCCAACATTTAAAGGAAGCCATTAGCAATACGTCAGATGTCCTACTTCAAAAATAAGATACACCTTTCATGAGCGCCAGTGATTATCCTGGAAATTCTTCCAATGGAAAATTTCGTGATACAAGGGAGGAAAGAGGTAGTGATGATGGCAGGCAAGCACTATTTTCCTTAAACCTAACAAAACATGAGTTTCCCAAGTACTCTGGATATGATCCCACGGGGTTGTTCACCAAAGTAAACCAATTTTTTGAATATCAAGGAACTCAGGACACTCAAAAGGTGTCTTTAGCTTCCTTTCATCTACAGGCGAAGCGAATCAATGATGGCAATGGTTACGTCAGGCATACAAGGAAGACAGTAAAGTCGTAACATAGGAATTATTTATTGAAGAATTATGGGCTAGATTTGGTCCTATTAATTGTGAGGAATTCAATAAAGCATTGTAAAAAATAAGGCAAGCCAAATCCCTAACAAATTGCCAAAAAGAATTTAAGCGATTAGGAAATCGAGTGCAAGGTTAGACACAAAAGGCGTTGGTCGGTACATTTATGGGCGAACTCAAAGTAGAGATAGGAGATGGAATTCGAATGTTCAAACCAAAATCCTTGAAGGATATAATTAGTCTTGCGAGGATGAGGGATGACTAACTAAGTCGTCAGTGAAATTTTGTCAAACTAGTAGCTCGGACAATAGTTGACTCTCCTTCGTCAACACCAGTCAAACCAATAACCCCAATAAAATGATTGACATGGGAAGAAATGCTGAAAAGGAGGACACAGAGACTTTGCTTCAACTGTGACAAAAATTTTGTACCTAGCCATAAGTGCAGAGGTCCTCAACTCCTCTTATTAGAAAGTGGAGAAGATCAGGCAGATGATGAAACAAACTTAGAAGTTCAACCCAAAATATCTCTTCATTCTCTCTCAAGTTGGTCAACAAATTGAACTATCCATGTAATGGTGAAAATTGGAAACTCTGAAATTGTTATGCTCATTGATAGTGGGTCTACTCACAATTTCATTAATGAAAAGGTGGCCAACATACTATATTTACCTGTCATTCCTACAAAAAGCTTCAATGTCAAGGTGGTTAATGGCAAACCATTAAGATGTCAAGGGCAATTTGAGAATGTCCACATATTGATCCAAGGTATTCCATTTGTCATTACCCTTTATGCTTTACCACTAAGTGGATTGGATTTGGTGCTAGGTGTTCATTGGTTAGAGCAATTGGGCACTGTAACTTGCAATTGGAAACAATTAACCATGGAGTTCATATGGGCCAATCAAATTCATAAATTGCAAGGAATTGATAGCCAAGCTATTAGGCCTACTTCTATGAAGTCTTTTTCCAAAGACATTAAAAATTCAGGAGCTGTGTTTACCGTGCGTGTTCAACCTATGGATGATGGATGATGCCTCATCAACACCAATTCATCCTGAAATGCAACAATTATTACTAAATTTGAAGATTTATTTCAAGAGCTTAAGCAATGCCACCCATTAGAGCAATTGATCATCATATCAATTTGAAGGAGGGATTGAGCCAATCAATGTAAGACCTTACAGGTATGCCTATTTTCAGAAAGTTGAAATTGAAAAATAAGTTTCATGACATGCTAAAATTGGGGTTTATACGACCTAGTACTAGTTCTTTTTCATCCCCCATTTTGTTGGTTAAAAAAAAAGGAACATGGCGCTTTTGCACTGATTATAGAGGACTTAATAAAGGAACTATTAAAGATCGATTCCTTATTCCCACTATTGATGATACGCTTGATGAGCTCCATGGAGTTTCATATTTCACCAAACCTGATTTATGTTGCGGGTTCCATCAGGTACGAATTCACCCCCATATATTCACAAAACTGCATTTCGTACTCACAATGGTCATTATAAATATTTAGTCATGCCTTTTGGTCTTTGTAATGCTCCATCTACATTTCAAGCAATTATGAATAAAATATTTCGACCTTATCTCCAAAAATTTGTCGTAGTATTTTTTGATGACATTTTAATATATCGCCCCAATTGGACCATGTGTCTTGAAGATGTTTCCAAAGCTTTTGAAATTTTAAGGCAACGTTAATTTTTTATTAAATTGAGCAAATGTGTATTTGGCCAACAAGAGCTAAAATATTTGGGACACATCATTAAACCACATGGAGTTAAGGTAGATCAAGGCAAAATAAAAGCTATCATAAATTCGCCTAAACCTACTAATATCTCTAAGTTACGTGAATTCTTAGGCTTTACAAGTTATTACAGAAAGTTTGTTCGTGATTACGGTATCATAGCTCACCCTCTCACCAATCTCTTAAAAAAAGGAAAATATGGGTGGTTAGATGAGGCAGAACATGCTTTTCAGAATCTTAAACAGGCCATGACTACAACTCTAGCACTAATGATGCCATATTTTAACAAGTCCTTTGTCATTGAAGCTAATGCATCAAGGGATGGCATAGGAGCAGTCATCACTCAACAAGGGAAACTCATTACATTCATGAATAGAGCATTAGACTCTACAAAATGTACTTGATCCACCTACGCCAAAGAGATGCTGGCAATCGTTCAAGCCATTTTAACTTGGAGACCATACGTGTTAGGCCAAAAGTTCTTCATCAAAATGGACCATCGGAGTCTTAAGTACCTATTAGATCAATGCATCTCAACTCCAGAGCAGCAAAAATGGGTTTCTAAGTTGCTAGGTTATGATTATGAAATCATATATAAGTCGGGTAAGGAAAACACTGCAGCTGATGCCTTATCACGCCTAGCTGATAGTCCAAGCCTGAATGCCATCACTGTTCCTCAAGCTCACATCTAGGATTCAATTAGGACATAATCCCAAGATCATCCCTACAAACGTATTCACAAGCAAGCACAAGAAAATTCAGGCAGTCCTTATTCATGGCGTAATGGAATTGGTTTACTATAAAAATCGAGTTGTCATCCCTCCTAACTCAGACACCAACAGTCAATTGCTGTGAGAATTTCATGATTCCATCCTAGGAGGACATTCAGGTGTATTTAGAACGTATAAAAGATTGGCTCGGTAATTTTATTGGCCTTCAAAGTTCAAAACAGTGAAAGAATATGTTGATGCATCTCAAATGTGCTAACGAGTTAAGCCTAACACCCTGCCACTAGCCAGTCTACTACAGCCATTGCCAATCCCCTGTCAAGTCTCGGATGACATTACTATGGACTTCATCGAGGGTCTTCCACCTTCAAAGGGCAAGCAAACTATTTTAGTTGTTGTTGATCGACTAAGTAAATTAGCACATTCTTAGCTTTGTCCCATCCTTATACTGTGAAGACTATAGCCGAAAATTTTATTGAAGGAGTGCTTAAACTATATGGTATGCCTCGATCCATCATTAGTGATCGGATCCCATCTTCCTTAGCAATTTTTAAAGAGAGTTCTTTAAATTATCTGGGACTCAACTGAAGGTGAGTTTTGCATACCACCCGTAAACGGATGGCCAATCAGAAATAGTAAACTGATGTGTGGAGCAATATCTTTGGAGTTTCGTTCATTGTCAACTACATAAATGGCACTCTTTTTTACCTTGGGTCGAATTTTAGTATATCACTACTTATCATTCCTCTACAGGCATGACCCCCTTCTAAGCTCTTTACAGTCGATCACCACCAACAATCCCACAGTATCATATAGGCACTTATCCAGTTCATGAAGTAGATCAAAACCTGGATACTCGAGATGCTTTGTTGAAACAACTTAAAAATAATTTGCATGCTGCCAACAATCAAATGAAGCAAAGAATCAATTTTAGGAGAAGGGATGTCGAATTTAAAGTAGGCGATATGGTATTTCTTAAGCTCCATCTTTATCGCCAGCATTCAGTATTCAATCGTGCCCACTAGAAGCTTGCTAGTCGATTTTATTGGTTGTATGAGGTTGAAGAAAGGATTGGCAAGGTCACTTACAGATTCAAACTTCCTATCGGTTCTCGAATAAACCCAGTTTTTTATATGTCAATGCTCAAAAAACAAGTATGTGATAGTTGTGCTTCCATCCCTGACTTGCCACCAACTTCTGAAGATGGTGAATTCTTCTTAGAACTAGAGGTAGTTTTGGAGACACGCTGGGTAAAAAAGGGCTCAAAGTTTGTGGAAGAAAGCTTAGTCAAGTAGGAGAGGCTTTCAGAAAAAGATGCCACTTAGGAAAGCACTAAGGGACTGCAAGAAAGATTCATTAACCTTGAGGATAAGGTTACAGTAGAAGGGGGAGGTAATGTTAAGATTAAGAAGTCCAAGAGAATCTCAAAGCCAAATCCCAAATATTTCTAATACAGTGGACATGTCTTCATTATTAGCTAAGCCTTTGGTTGCTACGTGTCCATATTATTGAGCAAGCCTTTCGTTGCATGCAATGCTATTGGATTTAAAGAGTTGGAAGAACAAACTTGGACTCAGTCAAAAGAATATGTCAGTATGCTTGCTAAAGGTGTCAACGTGCTTGCTTTTGAATAGGTCTAGTTAGTAGTATAGTAGTTATTGATCATTTATTATTATGTTTGTTACTATTTTCAAATAGTTGTTTAGTCCTAATTCTCAGGGATATGTGGTGAGGGTTAGAATGAGTTGTTGCGTCTACTTTCTATTTAAAGTTCTTTAGTGAATAAATAAAACAAGCAAAAATTAAAACAAAATTCAGGTCGTTCTCACCTTAAGTAGAACTCGTTTTATTTAAGCTTTGTTTGAGACCTACCAATATATTAATAATATGTCAAACCATATGAAATCAAAGGAATTTTACCATTATGCATTTGTCTTTCTGATTTTTGCTATATATAATGCTATCTTTCTTGTTACTTCTTTTTTTTGTAGGTTGATAAATATAATTAAAGTTATATGGGTGATTCAAGGAGTTGAAATTTTATTATTAAGAAATTTCAAGCATTTCTTGTAAATTTAGAGTATTTGGATTTCTTAAGTATTAAAATTTTAGATCTTCATACAGTCATTCTATCCAAATTCATGTTTAATTTTGAATAGATAATTTATAAATTATTAGGTCATTTTTATTTTAGTGTGAAGTTAAAAAATAAAAATAAAAATTCTATTATTATACATATATCTTTAAAAATTATTATATAGTAATGTTTTAAAAATGAAAATATCCCACGACATAATGGAATCATATCATGTGAATAATTATTCAACTGATAAGACTTGATATGATTATTCATATGTGGTGGGACATTTGATAATGACACTTTATTTATATAATTTCTTAATTCATTATTCAAATTTTGTTACAGGGTAAGTACGAATTTTAAAACATTACCATACAATAATCGTTAAGACTTGATCTGATGTAATTCCATTATGTTATGGGACACTTGATAATGACACTTTATTTATCTAATTTCTTAATTCATTCTTCAAATTTTGTTTATGGCTCTATATCAAGACTTCTTAACGAAAGTTTTAAGTAATATCAACAAAAATATGGTTTAAATTGACAAGTCTGTGTCTGTCTAATTATATATAACCTCGTAGGGTTTTTTTTACGAAAACTTAAATTGAAAAATTATTGGCAAAGTTAAAAATTGAATTAAAAAATTCAATAATTGAAAATGGAATAAATTATTGATAATTGAAAATATGTTTATCTCAATAAGTATCTTATCACTACCATTTCAGGTTGATTCATTTGAAAATCGACAACTTGCGTTGGCAATGATGAGTTGGGCACGATCGTAATCTTGAGAATCTGTATGATATTTTTTTCCTTTCTTTTTGTAACTTAACCCACAGTACCTGGATAAATGTCCGTGCATTGTAATATTATTACGTGTTTGTATATTATTACCTAGTTCGTGATGAATAAGGTTGTTACGTGACGGGTTTTTCAGGTTTTATAAGTGCTGCTTTAAATTTGGTGGCTAAATTAAATATTATTTATTATGGGTTGTTCTTGATATGAGATCGTGATTACTGTAGAGTTATTGTTGAATCCGACTCTTTTGAGGTAGTAAAGTTTGTTGTTCATTCTTGTCTGAAATTTTATTCATAGCGAATAATTATCATGGCAATCAAGGAATTACCTTGACAAGAATGGAACTGTTTTGTACTTCATGTTCTGCACGAGGGGAATTAATGTGAAAAATTTCTTGCAAAACAAGGCGTGTTAGGTATCGAGATAATGCATATTTGGGACAATCTAACTCTAAATTTGCGTTTGCCACTCATATTTGATTTTCAATTTATTGCTTCCTGGAGGCGTTAGTCCTCTCCTGATGCAGTTTCTACATTAAAAAAAAAATGTTATTTTGTCTCATTAACATACATTATTACAGACCTACCAAAACCATGTGCACTAAAGGTGGAAGGTGTCTACGGGACGTAATCCTTTGTCCCTTTTTTCCTATCCCTATTATGCCCAATTAAATATCAATCATTTATTTATGTGAAACTTACATAAATAAATAGCTGAGATTCAATAAAATATGGTAGGAACAAGAGAAGGCAACGGAGGATTTGAGGGCGGTATCCACATGCAAAGCTAGACTCGTCAATCGATCATTCATAATTCTTAAAGAAAGAAGTCCTTTGTTTATTATTAAATTAGGAGTCAAGTTTTAAAGTCTAATTTACAAGAATCATGTACATTCACAGTGGAAGAGTGTGTGAAAGGCTGTCAGCATTGATTTGGGATGCATATCTTATTTATAATTTTTAAAGATATATATATATATATATGATAATAGAATATTGTTATTTTTATTTTTTAACTTCACACTAAAATTTATTTTGATATTTTATTAAGAGTATATTTTGTGATTCAATTAAAGATTCTCACTGCTTAATTTTAATGAAATCAGTTAAACTTATAATTTATTTTTCAATCTGAAATATGAAAAAAAAAGTCTGATTTAGTTTACTATCAAAAGATGTGGATCTACTTAACTAATAATTTTAAAAATAAAGAAAGCGACTTGACTTAGTGTCTGTTTGGTTTGTGAAAAAGTTATAAAAGTTATTTTAAAAGAATAAGTGTTTGACCGTAAAATTTAAAAATAATTTTTAAATAGAAATAATTTTTTTAGAAGTTAAAATATAATTTTTTATGAAGTTCAAATTTAAAGCTTTTAAAAAAAAATTTACTGATATAAACCTATCTGAACTGGGACTTAGGCTTGTAGGCATCTACTAAAATGACTTTAGGCTTTCGTTAGTCTGACCAATTCCGTATTAAAAACTGTCAGGTGAATAAAATTGTTCTTATTTTTTAGGTCTATGGCTGTAGGTATTGACCATTTTCTTATATTTTTTATGTATTGAATAAAATAATAAATTAAAATATATTTACTCAATTATTGTAATCTCTCACTATGCAACAGTTCTGCAAAGCAATAATGAAGTCTGATTCCAGAATGGCTTTCCTGTGCCGCTCATCGAGCAATTTCTGGCCTCCGTGGGTTGAAAAACCAAGCATTCTACAACTGTATTTACCCCCTTCAAAAATCCACCAAAATCTGTTGCCCGTAGTAGAGCCGTCAATCAGGGTTTTAGATCTTTTGTAGCTCATATTTTGCACCTACTCAGTATCTATTTGATCTCTACCATCTAATGCAATAAATTGGATAGTTGAGATCAAAAAAAAGATAAAGGGCACAAAATAAAGGGTACAGATGATCTGCCTCGTCAGTCAATACCAACTACAAAATTTGAGAAAAGCTGCCATGTAATTTTAGGCATTCACTACCATGGTTACTTAGGAGCTCTCTTTGCAGCTTTATCAACCGGACTGAGGGTGGTCTTTCGTTGTTGCTTTATAGGCAAAGGCTATGGGAAGACAGATTCAGATCGTCTGTTCCAATAACTCTACGCTTATTCTGTTCCGCAATTGATACATTGACATTTGGTTAAGAAAATGTATAGACTCACATTCTGACTCCTTAATATTAAGATCGAGGAAGCCACGCAATCGAGCTGATGCATCCCACTTGCTTGCTGTTTTTATATTTATGAATTTGTTGTTTTAACTTTAATTATATTACTGTGATTTGAATTATAAATTAAATTAAAATTGCAATTTAATTCATGTATAATAATAATAATAATAATAATAATAATAATAATAATAATAATTATTATTATTATTATTATTAATTATTATTATTAATCCTTATTATTATTAAAATTATTTCTATTATTAATAATAAATTTCCTTATTGTTATTATTTTTATTAATTAATTTTATTTCGATTATTATTATTATATTGCTTATAATATTATTATTAAATTTATTATTGTTATTATAATTGAGTTTATTATAATTATTAATGTTGTTATTCTTATTATTATTTACTATTATTATTATTAATTTTGTGCTGAAGTATATATAGCTATTATATATTAAATTTATTAATTTTTATTAAATACAATTATTATTATTATTAAATTCTTTACTATTATTAAATTTATTATTCTTTAAATTAATAATTATTATTACTAATTTTCTAGTTACTGTTAAAATATTATTATTATTAAAATTATTTTGAAATCATAATCGTTTTTATTATTACTTTTATTTCTATAATTATAATAAAATTCCTTATTATTGTTAATTATCTTCTTCTTATTATTAAATTTATTAATTTTATAATAATAATAATTATTAATTACCATAAAATTATAAATGTATTTTATTATTATTATTATTATATTCATTATCATTATTAAATTTATTAAATAATTTAATTTGTATTATTAGTATTAAAATCCTTATTATTATTATTATTATTATTAATAAATTTAGTATTCTTATTATTATTAATTATTAGTATATTAATTTTGTACTTGAGTTAATAGCCTGATCTGTCACGGGTGTGACTAAATATTGTCACGCCTGTGACTTTTGCAGTTCTGAATTTTTGTTTGAAATTCAACTATTCTAGTTCCACCGATGATGAGTATAAACATATAATTTTATCGTCATTATTATTAAGAACAAAATTTTAAAAAATAGATTAATAATATTATTTAATATAATTAATAAATAAAACATTAAATAATAATAAGAATAATAATTTTATCCTTATTAT
>JAOTAY010000006.1:32073887-32085460 GCA_025629805.1 Erythroxylum baracoense | reverse complement strand
ATTATTTAATTATTTAATAATTCTTTGGTTAAATAAAAAGATATTAAAATAAAATTTTATATAATTTTTGAATAATATTCACAAGTTAATTATATTACTCATTTTAAATTAAGAGACCAAATAATTTTAAATTAAGTAATTAAACAAAATATATGAATGATAAAAAGTATTTATATAATTGTTTTGTTGGAATAGTCTAGTTGTAACCAATTAAATTAACTCAATAGTGAAACCAATTTTATTTGATTAACAAGTATATAACCTTCTCTTATATTGTATGATTAAATGACATTATCTTAAAAAAGAAACAAATGAGAAAGTCTAGGAGAAATAATATAGGTAGCGTTCGTTGGCCAAAAGAAACACTTCTTCTCTTTTGTGACATTTGTAACCAATATTATTATTATACGTTCTATATTTTTATTAAAGTTATAAACTTAATTTTTGTAGAATTAAATATCTAAATTCTAAATTCTTATAAGAATATTCATCAAAATATTAAAATATATAATATTCATACCCTTCTAATTTTTTTTAAAGTTATGTCTTCGTAAATCATTTTACACATAAACAGCTAATAATAAGCAGTTAATTTTACTAACATTTTTAACAAATAACTAATACAATCTGCTGATCAAATTAGATGATATAATAAGGTGATTGTTAAATAAGACCTATATTTTCCTTCTTTTGTGTGTAGTGACGATGAAAGTAAATAAGCTCTATGCTTTAATATTACTATTTCAGGATTTGCCATGGACAACAGAAAGCTATATATCGGTGTTATTCATGTGCACCTCCAGCAATGATTTCAGCTTCTGAATCAGTATTTTGAGTCTCAAGATTGAGTTGGGCCAAGAACAGCGAGCTAGTAAGTGGCTTCAAAGATACGCGGAGAGGTTAAATATTAATAGCTAACTAACCAAACAGAAAACGGCACATGGCCACCAATTATAGTTCTGACACAAGGATTATAGGATTGCTTGTCAAGTTCCGATTGGTAGAGTACAAGTTCCTGTCTTTTAGACAGGTCTTGAAGTTTCTTTAACATCGTTCCATTTCATTTTTCTTTTGCTTTGTCTTCCCAGGGCCTTTTGCCTAATAAAGCAATAATGAAAGACCACCCTCAGTCCAGTTGATAAAGCTGCGAAGAGAGCTTCTAAGTAACCTTGGTATTGAACTTACTATTACTATTGCCTAAAATTACATGACAGCTTTTCTCAAATTTTGTAGTCGACACTGATTGACGGCTCTGCTACAGGTAGCAGATTTTGGTGGATTTTTGAAGGGGGTAAATACAATTGTAGAATGCTTGCTTTTTAAACCCACGGAGGCCAGAAATTGCTCGATGAGGGGCATAGGAAAGCCATTATGGAATCAGACTTCATTCTTGCTTTGCAGAACTGTTGCATAGTGAGAGATTATAATAATTGAGTATAATTTATTACTTTTAATAAAATATAATTTAATTTATTATTTTTTCAATACATAAAAAAATAAGAAAAATGGTCAATACCTACAGCCATAAACTTAAAATAATAAAAAAAATCTAATAATTTCAACTCTTCACTTAAGTCTCTCTTTTACAGGAGGTGATAATTTCGAGTCACTAAAAAAGAGAGAGGGAGAATTTTCACTGTTGATGATCCTTTAGTCTCCTGAAAATGCTCTTTGGTCAGATCAATTGTCGACGTCTTGCTTCCAAAAGCAGTGTGGGAGTATGGAACTATTGAAAACTTGGGGCTAATAGGAACCTGATACTGACTGGGGAAGCAGTGATTAATCAGCAGTCAACCAATCAATATATGACGACTCTTTATGTATAGAAGTGTATAAGCTATATAAGAACCTAAAAAATCTTGGGATTCTATATTTACCTCTTTTAAAATTCTAAAAATGAGATATTAGGAGCTTAAAATTAGTCCGATAAAATTAGGATACCTAATTTATATAAAAAAAATAGTCACGGTATTGACCATTCATCTTTTCACCTGACAGTTTTTAATACGGAATTGGTCAGACTAGCTAAAGCCTAAAGTCATTGTAGTAGATGCCTACAAGGTAAGAGCGGTCAAGTCAAGTCCCTTTCGTTGTTGCTTAATACAAAGCAGCAAGTTTAAAATTATTAGGTAAGTAGATCCACATCTTTCGATAGTAAGCTAAATCAGACTTTTTTTTCCATATTTCAGATTGAAAAATAAATTATAAGTTTAACTGATTTTTCAGCGAGAATCTTTAATTGAATCACAAAATATAGTCTTAATAAAATATCAAAATAAATTTTAGTGTGAAGTTAAAAAATAAAAATAATATATATATATATATATATATATATATATATATATCTTTAAAAATTATAAATAAAATATGCATCCCAAGTCAATACTCACACACTCCTCTTCCTCTGTGAACCTACACGATACTTGTAAATTGGATTTTAAAACTTGGCTCCTAATTTAATAATAAACAAAGGACTTCTTTCTTTAAGAATTATGAATGATCGATTGACGAGCCTAGCTTTGCATGTGGACACCCTCCACCTTCAGTGCACATGGTTTTGGTAGGTCTGTAATAATATATGTTAGTGAGACAAAATAACGTTTAAGTCATATATTTTCAGATAATAATATACAAAAACGTAATAATATTACAATGCACGGACATTTATCCAGGTCAAGGTGCTGTGGGTTAAGTTATAAAAAGAGAGTAAAAAAATATCATACAGATTCTCAAGATTCCGATCGTGCCCAACCCAGCACAGCACTGCCAACGCAAGTCGTGGATTTTCAAACGAATCAATCAGAAATGGTAGTGATAAGATACTTATTCAGATTAACATATTTTCAATTATCAATAATTTATTCCATTTTTTAATTGTTGAACTTTTTAATTCAATTTTTAAACTTTGCCAATAATTCTACAATTTAAGTCTTGGTAAAAAAAGCCTACTTGTCATTTTAAACCATATTTTTGTTGATATTACTTAAAACTTTCATTAAGAATATTAATATAAGTCTTGATATAGAGCCATTAACAAAATTTGAAAAATGAATTAAGAAATTAGATAAAAAAAGTGTTATTATCAAGTGTCCCACGATATAATGGAATCACATCATGTGATAATTATTTAAAGTTCTAAATCTTATCGATTATTGTATAGTAATATTTTAAAAATCAAGTGTCTGACCCACGACATAATGGAATCACATCATGTGATAATTATTTAACACTTTATTTATCTAACTTTAATTATATTTGTCAACCTACAAAACAAAGAAGTAACAAGAAAAATAGCATTATATATAGCAAAAATCACTATACAATAATCGATAAGACTTGAACTTTAAATATTTTTTGTACTCAAATTATGTTTAATTCGTTATCACTCTCGTTCAAATGGTCAATACATCGCAATGGAATTAATTTTTCGCTATTTAAACACGTTATTACTTAAAATTACAATTAATGTAGTTGAATATGTTTAATTACGCTAAAAGGAATAAATAATTAAATAGAATAGAATGTAAACATTAACAAATGTAGATGGGGCAGTTGTAAGTGGGTCATCAGCATTTAAAGAGTAAGGACCATTACATGATGAAAATGCACCCTATTATACTTATCTTTGGAGTATGATACTTTAAGTCGTTAATAAATTCTCTTCCTCTAAAAAATATTGGATCTAATTTGTATTAATTGCAAATTGTGAAGATGATAATTGCCGTGATAACTTTAATTATATCATTTAACCAATACGACTAGCATTTATAGACCAAATTAGATAATCATTTAAGACTATAATTAATGCTTTTCAATGAAAAAGATAAGAAGTTTATACATAGAAAATAATTTGGACTTGGAAAATATTTTTCAAGATTTCCATTTTTTTGAATTAAAATTCATAAATTTTTCTTTCAGGATTGCATCACGAAAACGAGATAGAATATTTAAAGGTACATAAAATCTTCTGTTTCTAAATTTTTGCCATTTAATTTAATCTACCCGTTCGTATTGACGCTACATACATATGTGATGAGATTTAAGGAAACAGTCAGAAACCCGAAACGGACAGAGGACCTCCCTGTTTCATCGGAAGGACGACCGTATAAACGTGGGATAAAACAAAACGTACATCAGTTTTCACTGACACGAACTGGGGCCGCCCTGTGACAAATGGTGGGGCTGACATGAACATTTTTGGTGGCAAACACAATCTCGTGCTCGTGCTTCCATAGTAGTTACCCAACAAAGTTTAAACACTTGGAAGTTTTCTTCTTGTTTAACAACACCTCCCTTGTTTGACTTTGGAAGTTGAAAAACTCAGACCTCCTCTTTCTCTCTGTTCCATTTAACGATCAATCAATTTAAGCTCTGATAATGGCGATAGCTATACCAAGCCGACAGCTTTTCATCGACGGAGAGTGGAAAGAGCCCGTGTTAAAAAAGCGAATCCCGGTTATCAATCCTGCCACTGAAGAGATCGTCGGTTTGTCCATTGTTTTCTTGCTTTATATAAACCTTTCCACTGACCTAACTTCATATCAAACGCGAGGGGCTTGTTCTATAGTCAGTTTGTGTTTTCTTGCTTTTTGATCTGGGCTGGCTTTAAGTTTCTTTTGGTTGGTTTTGACTTCTTGTTTGAGTCTAGTAAAAGAATACATAAATCTGAGTTTGAAGGGTTTGGTTCAGGTGACATTCCTGCAGCTACTTCAGAGGATGTTGAGATTGCCGTGGAAGCGGCCCAGAGAGCATTGACAAGAAACAAAGGCAAAGATTGGGCCTTTACTTCTGGTGCCTATCGTGCCAAGTTTTTGCGAGCTATTGCTGCTAAGGTACTGTTGGTTTTGGCATACTTGGGGAGTGCTTCTTGCTTTTCTTTACAAACTTTTTTATTAAGAATCTACGATCTTGTCTTCTTTGACCGATGAACTTATTTAGTGGTATAACCATTTCTGAATTTACACTGTTGTTATCTGTGACGACTCCGATGCTTAAAATCGCTTCTGTTTGAGTTATTTTGATTTAGCATCTCTAGATCCATCTTCAGACTGTTGATGTGCGTTGTTCGGTGCATTATGAATCTTTTACTGGCGCAGTAGATTGTTGAATAATGATGCTATCCAGGGCTTTACGTGATTTGATTAAAGATTTTGGACGGTACAATCTGAAAGCTATCGATTCTGTGACGACTACCTAACCACTGGCATTCTTTTTCCAATGCTTTTTTGCGCATCCTAAGTCCTAACTCTCATTTCCATGCACTTTTTTGATAATTGACTATTGAAACTCTCATTTATTTCTCTTTCTACCACGAGAGCTGGCAGGAGCTTATTGCCTTTCTTTTCTATATGTACTCTTTTAACTTTCTTGTATTATGATTTGCTTCCAGATAGCAGAAAGGAAGACTGAACTGGCAAAACTTGAAACTATTGATTCGGGAAAGCCGTATGCTGAAGCTGTACTAGACATAGTATGCCCTTTGACATTAGGCAATCATTTCATTGGTTTGCTTTTCTGCATTATCTCACGTGCTTTTATTTTCTTCAGGAAGATGTTTCTGTATGCTTTGAGTTCTATGCTGGCCTTGCTGAAGGTTTAGATACAAAACAAAAAGCTCCGATTTCCCTTCCCTATCCAGGATTCAACAGCTATGTTCTTAAAGAACCTCTTGGGGTTGTTGGACTGATTACACCATGGTAACTGCTAGTCTTCATTAAGTTTTCGCACTATGTTCTTCGAGTTCCTTTTTTGATTTTCAGGTTTTCATCGTCGAGAATCTCCTCCATTAGCTATGAGTAATCCTTAACTTCCGACATCAGGATATATTTTTTAATCTAGTTTTATACGGTTTCTTCAAATTGACGAAGACGTAGTTTGCGTGCTTGTTAATTTTAGAGTTACAATGTTGATGTGTGATTTTCCTTGCAACTGTGATATTTAATTGCTGATGATTTTTCCTATAAAAACTTTTGACAGTTTGTCGCTGACAAGAAATTCATTAGCTATGAAACTAAAATATATTACATTTATGTTGATTCAAGGAATTACCCGCTTTTGATGGCGACATGGAAAGTTGCTCCGGCCCTGGCTGCAGGGTGCACTGCAATACTGAAGACGTCTGAACTGGCATCTGTGTACGTCCTCCGTCATGTTGCCTCTGTTTTAGTTCCATGAAGCCTACTTTATTATAATGGCTACATAATTCTTCATTGCAGGACATGTTTAGAATTGGCTGAAGTCTGTAGGGAGGTTGGTCTTCCTCCTGGTGTCCTTAATATTCTAACCGGACTGGGCAATGAAGCCGGTGCTCCGTTGGTATCTCATCCAAATGTTGATAAGGTTCAACCTCTGTTGTCATGTTTTCTCAACAATTTTTGACATGCTAAATTTTGTCCTTCGTAATTTGGTCAATACAGCTGCATGTTGTAATTCTATTATGTTCATTTATGACAGATTGCGTTTACTGGAAGTACAGTAACAGGGAGCAATATAATGGCAAGTGCAGCTAAATTGATCAAGGTTTGTCGATTATTTTTCTGTTTTTTCTGCCTTACTTTTTTTTCCCCTTAAAGTTAATCTCATTCTTTGCTTTTCTGCAGCCTGTCTCGATGGAGCTTGGTGGGAAAAGCCCACTTATTGTGTTTGAGGATGTTGATATTGAAAAGGGTTAGTACATTTTGGAATTTTGGAGTGCAATTGTTCTTCGTGACTTGATGTTTCTTTTCCTGAACTATGCACAGAAACATTTGAAATTTGAGATTCTGGTGTTTGGGGGAAGTGTGCATATGACTTAGTGCTAATATTTTTAATCATGTGAATCAACAGCTGTGGAATGGTCCATTTTTGGTTGCTTTTGGACAAATGGCCAAATGTGCAGTGCAACATCTCGTCTTCTTTTACATGTATGTATGATCAATATAGACTGCTTCTCCTTTATCCATCCGTATTCACCTATCAGTTGATCCCACTATTGGTGCAATGTATATGTTACTTGGCTTGAAAACCTATGAGAAAATACATTGACTTCAATGACAGGAAAGCATCGCAACAGAATTTCTGGATAGGCTGGTGCAATGGGCCAAAAACATCAAAATTTCAGATCCCTTAGAAGAAGATTCCAGGCTGGGCCCTGTTATTAGTAAATCTCAGGTAGAGTTATGTAAGGATTCTGAATGTTCTATGGTGATGGTTTATATTGGTGTGACGCCTCTGCTGTTATAAAGTCACTTTTTGACATTTTGAATTGTGAACTTGAGGAAACATTCGTTTTTTGCTGATATAGTTCACGATTTATATGCAAACGACATGATTTTTGGAAGTCATGATATCTATTCACCGGACTTTAACTTATCCTGACGCTAAATATGTAATGCTGGTGATTTACTTCAATGCTGCAGTATGACAAAATACTGAAATTCATTTCCACGGCTAAGAATGAAGGTGCAAGCATATTGCATGGCGGGTCTCGTCCCAAGGTATTTATGGTTTCTCCATCTCATTCATGTCTCTAACTTAGCCATCTAAATGAGGAAAACAATTGGCAGCATTTGGAGAAGGGATACTTTATTGAACCAACCATCCTTACTGACGTAACTACATCCATGGAGATTTGGAGGGAGGAAGTTTTTGGACCTGTTCTATGCGTCAAAACATTTAGTACCGAAGAAGAAGCCATTGACTTGGCAAATGACAGTCAGTGAGTAAACCCGTTGACGCTTGTCCTTTTTTCGGAGTTGGATTTGTTAACATAATTTGACTAGAACCTCATTGTTTCACTTTCCAGGATAGTGTTTTTGTTGTTCTTCAGCTAACCTTTACGTCAATATTTTTTTACATGCTTTGAGCATGCCGTTTCTGTATCCTACAGTGATTCATACTTGCATGCTTTTCATGTTCCACAGCTACGGTCTAGGTGCTGCTGTGATATCAAATGATCTCGAAAGGTGTGATCGTGTTAGCAAGGTGAGGCTTCAAATAGCAACTATCATATGGTTGTAATTACGTCATTATGAGTTGGTATTTTCCTATTTTCCCCTTGTGCAGGCTTTCAGGTCAGGTATTGTGTGGATAAATTGCTCACAGCCATGCTTCTGTCATGCTCCATGGGGAGGCATCAAACGCAGTGGCTTTGGCCGCGAGTTAGGAGAATGGTATGGTCCTAATCACCTAATCAACTTCCGTCATCTCAGATTTAGTTTGATAAGTGATTCTATCTGCTCGATCTCCTTGTAACAGGGGACTTGAAAATTACATAAACGTGAAGCAGGTGACTCAGTATACATCTGGTGATCAATGGAATTGGTATCAGTCTCCTGCAAAGCTGTAAGAATCTTTTCTGGAATAACGAACGAGATCTAAGGAAATTAAAAAGCACTGAACTTCTATCATTGGAAAAATGCTGTTGTTGAAGTAGACTGAAATGTTCAGCAGGATTGGTATTGTGTGTTGTTGTTGTTATTGGAGTAGAACGAAATGAACAAAAACTCGATGGGTTTATATTTGTTTTTCCAGTATGGTTTTTCTTAAAAGGTGGGAAAATGTTGGTGTGAAGTACAGTTCAAAGAACTGGTGCCACTTGTTTGGTCTCCACATGCTCCATAAGAAGGAAGTTGCTAAAACCATAGGCATAACATTTCATTCCTCGATCATAGTGGTTATTCTCCTCCATCTAAACTGAATCACATATATCGGAAAGCTGATCTCACAAAACTTCACATATAAATTGATGCATGTCATCACCACTGGTGATCCTTGATATATAAGACCAACCTTCTAATGCACTATGTATTTGTTAGAACTTCTAAACAGAATTAAATTCTCATCAACTATCCTTTGAATGAAAGTCAGAAAATTACTATTTGATTGGTTAGATCACCAGATCCAAGAGAGAGCTGTAGCTTGGAAATTGATAACAAACAAGCTTACTCAGATCTTTCTTGTAACTTCGAAAAGTCGACTTCACCTTTTTGGGTTCGTAAGAACTAAGTCAAGAGTTCCTTTGAGATCCAGTATGACCTCACTTCTTAACATTAAAAAACTTGTGAAGCTAATTGCAGTACAAGAGTTCTCATATGTATATGTTGGCTGAAAGAGACTCAACAAACCAGTTGGATCCAAACTATGTTGATGGTCACTTAAGCCTACCTGTCAACAAGGTGTGAGAGTAAATGGCTTAACTTGATCCCCAAGCCAGTGCAGAGCATGTGTCCACCATCACCACCTTACAGTCTCTTTGTCCAGGAAGAATGTCAAGATGAGCACATAATTAAAACATGGAGCTGTTCTGATAGTGACGTGCAGTCTAGGTTAATTTTGACTCTGAAATTTGGTGTTACTGGACGAAGTAGTTTGGTGTCATTGATGTGATCAAAAGGATCTTAAGTCCTGGACCAAGAGAACTCATACATCTAATCTATTTTGTGGACAACTTAGTAGACTAAAGCCAAACTTGAAAATGGTTTCAGGGTAAGTATCTCAGGAAACAATCGATTTCCAAGACCCTTTTTTGCAGATGCAACTTAGTGAAAAACGAAGAATAACTCAATAATTCGTTTAATTAGAAAAAATATATTTTCCTCTTCATTATTGTTAGATATATGTTAAATATATCTATTTTATTTTATTTTGACATATTTCTTTAAATTGACATATTTTTTATTTTGGATTCAAAAATTTAGTTGGATAATGTTCTAGATAGAATATAATTATATCTTAGATAGATATATATTTATTGAAGAATATTGCAGAAAATTCCCATTTGAATTAAATTGACTTACGTGTATGAAGGAGAATAAGGGGCATGGTTGGAAGTCTTTGGTTGTAAAAAAATTGTTCTTCGTCAAAGTAACGGCTGATGTGTGAAGGGCAGTTTGGTAAGTTTCATTGTGAATGGAGTTAATCTTCTGGAAAATACGATGAGTTTTGTGTGTGTGTAAAATAGACCCATGACCATCTTTTGTTGTGGAGGGCGTGCGTGAGTGTCATAGTATGATAGTATCGGAAGAGTCACATTTATGTGGTGGAATTATTGGAATTGGTGCAAAGAGAAAGCCTCGTAGGAGTTAGGAAGTTGAAACAGTTTTGTCATCATAGACCGCAAGTCGGAACATAGTGGCTCACGATCTGTGTCGTGACAATATGTGTTGGTGGCAGAGGAGAAGAGACTCTTTATTTTGTCTATGTTTCTTCATTTCATACGACTTTCGTGTTGCTGGGATTTTTGAGTTTTGAGTGGCAGAGATAGTTACACGCAGCAGTGACTAGGAAACTCAATTGGTATTTGCAATGATTATTTTGGGAATCACTTGTACCGAACCTTCATCTACTGGAGTAATTTTTGATTGAATGTTTTTGGCACTGCATATATGTTCTGTTAAATTAAATGTCACTTATTAACTGAGAAGTCGTAGTTTGATTCTGGAGTTGACGCAGATTAATCAGATATATTTTAGAGAGCTGAACTTTTTGAAAAGTTGTTCTTCTCTTTTATCTCAAGTGTTTTATTGTTCTGTTTTTAGTTGATTGATCACTTGAGTTATTTTTTTATTAATTGTCTTCTATTAAAAGTTGTTTAGAAAAATCCTCTGTCGAAGTTAACACGAGTCGGTCGTGTTATTGAGTATAAAAATCTTTCACGGGAAGTGAGATTGAGTGATAGTATCAAGGGTTAAGTGATGTCGGCTCAGTAAAGCCTTGAGTAATTCCATTATACTTCGATGAAAGTATTAATCTGGGTGAGGACCCCGCAGACGTAAACAAGGAATGTCGAACTGCGTTACCAAATTTCTAGTGTCATTTATTATTTCGCTTTTGACTGGTTTTGTTTTTGTTTGTGTTAGAGACGACCACAATAAAATCGGAAAGTTTGCGAAACTATATACTCCCTACAGTTTTGCAATTGGTATCAGAGCGAGGTCACTGATTCAGAACTTGGTAGCAAGTTGATGCAAATTCTAGTTTCGCAACATGGCTACTAGAGAGGGGGCATCGATCACCAAACCACCGCTATTGGATGGATCTAACTATTCTACATGGAAAGCACGTATCAGAGTCTTCATCCAAGCTCAGGGGACAAAATCTTGGCACTCGGTAATACATGGGTGGACGTATCCGATGACTACTGATGACAAAAGAGAAGCAGCTCGAAAAGATCCGGCTGAATGGACAAGAGCCGAAGAAGAAAGTACGCTTGAAAATTCACAAGCAATGCATGCAATTTTTAGTGCTGTTGATGAAGGACGTTTCTTAATGATATCAGCCTGTGAGTCTGCTAAAGAAGCATGGGATGCTTTGCAGACTATTCATGAAGGATCTAAATCTATGATAGCATCAAGACTACAGATGTTAGCTATGAGGTTTGAAGAACTGAAGATGATGAAAATGAAACCATTGGTGACTTTCATGAAAGGTTGCAAGATATAGCAAATTAGGTGCATTAACTCGGAAAGAAATATTCCGATCAAAACTTGTCAAGAAGATGATGAGATCTCTGCCTCTAAGATTTATTCCGAAAATTGCAGCAATAGAGGAAGCCCACGACATCAATGATCTGTCATTGGAGAAGGTAATCGGAA
>JAOTAY010000006.1:32063554-32073787 GCA_025629805.1 Erythroxylum baracoense | reverse complement strand
TTTAATATATTTTAAATAATTTTTATATGCATAAATAATTTTTATTATAAAATAAAATATAGTTAAAATTAAAAATACTTTTTATCTTATGTTACCAAATAATTTATTGTATAAAACTCTTCCAAAAATTTTTTTTTAAAATAGCAGTTAAATAGCCAAATAACTTTTTAGAAAAAGTCTTCTAAAAAAACTTTAATATATATCCCTATCCAAACATGCACAGGCAGGTAGAAAGCGAGGGCCACGAACTGAGTCGAGGGGGACCTACCAGACCGTCCAACTGTAACTGCCCTTTATCTCTCTCCTGGTCGCACATACAGAGAGTGTACATACAGACGGCACAGGCCAAAAAGGGCAGCGTTTTCGTTGCTTTTGGATGTGTGGAAACTTGGCTAGTCTCAAATCAAGCCCTCTGCTGTATCATCATCTTTTGCTTTATCATTAGCCGGGGGCCTCCTCTTTGTTTTCTTCCTTTTACTAACACCCCACCCTCCTTCTCTGTCCGTATCTTCACTTCACTCCTCTCTTATTTACCCTTTTGCCGCACTTGGTTCAACAAATCTCTTTTTCATCAACTACGATCATAGTGGCTACTGCTCACCTCTGGAGCCACCATAGTGAGTCCATATTGGCTTTCTGGTTGAAAGTTGTTTGAAAGTTGGCATTGCAATATTTTTGTACAATTTGGGGCACTCTTTCTCTGTCTGTTCTCTGGGATTTAAAGTGCTCTCCTTTTGAAGTATTGGTTTGCCCTTACCAACCCCTGTTTGAAAGACTTTGCGGATTTGGAGATCTGGGATTTGATTGATTGGAGATGGGTAGCCCGGAGGAAAGAGTTGTCGCCGTGATCATGGTCGGTGGACCCACCAAAGGTTTGGACTTGCTCCAAATAATGACTCAAAATGTTGCATCGTGGATTTATTTCTGTTTGAAACATCTCATTTCTCAATGCCCACTTCACAATTTTCTATTTCCATTCTCCCTTTGAATTTAAGATTTGAAATCAAATGACGAGACCTTCTTACTATCAACTACTGATATTTCTCAGGCAGTTTAATAGCTTAAAGGTTCAACCTTTATATAAATAGTTCGGTCCCGAATTCTTAATTTTTCAAGTGTTGATGTTATTGTCAAAGTATATCTGTCGAGTTTGAGAAGTTCGATGTGTGTATCAACTTTTTATTTCAGGTACTCGGTTCCGCCCGTTGTCATTGAATATCCCAAAGCCTCTTTTTCCTTTAGCAGGTCAACCAATGGTTCACCATCCTATGTCTGCTTGTAAAAGGGTATTTAATCTTGAAGAACCTATCTTGATTTGTTTTAATGCTTTTAGAAGGTCCGTTGTAGAAGTCAGTAGTTTGCAGTTTGCCTGAGTGATTTTGGGATTGCACTTCTGTTTCAGATTCCAAACTTAGCACAGATTTATCTTGTTGGTTTCTATGAGGAACGTGAATTCGCATTGTATGTTTCCTCTATTTCCAATGAACTTAAGGTTCCTGTCAGGTAACTAAATGAGTTTCTTGGTTATCGGGTATTTTGGGCTAATTCGCGATGTTCTGTTGATTATCATATGTTTGCTTAAAGGTATCTGAAGGAAGACAAGCCACACGGTTCAGCAGGCGGCCTTTATAACTTCAGAGATCTCATCATGGAAGACAATCCGGTTTCTATCTTAACCCATCTCTTATGCTCAGTGATGTTGATTCCTGCAATTATAGTGTTTCCTGTTTCCTGCTGCCTTTTGTGTTGTGTTATTGCAAAATCTGTTGATCCTGAAATGTTGTGCAAATCTTAAGTGAGGTCTTTACTTGGATTGCTGGTGGTGACACTGGATTATCTTGTTGCAGTCTCATATCTTTTTGCTGAATTGCGATGTATGTTGCAGCTTTCCACTCCCAGAAATGCTTGGTAATATTTTTATTGTAGTTAAAATTGAACTCACAGAATTTTTAATTACTTTTCTTTTATCGATTAATGTTTCTTCATATTAACTATGGCCATGTATCAAGCGTCCCTCTTATCCATGATTCAGTTGAGTAAATGATTTGTGGTGGAAAGTTATCCTTACATTTTTCAAGACAAAGCCTTAGTTTGTTGTATTTTGTTGATACCATCCAGAGGCACACAGAAGATATGGTGGAATCGGAACTATCCTAGTAATCAAGGTTGGATACATCTTTATTCTTTGGTATACCAAACAGGCTAATCTATGGAGAGCTTATTTTCCTGGTTAACTTATGTCTACATCTTATGTTCTTAGGTATCTGCTGAGTCAGCCAACCAATTTGGGGAATTGGTAGCAGATCCAACAACCAATGAATTATTGCATTATGCTGAGAAACCTGAAACTTTTGTGAGTTCAGTATTTGGCAATACATCAGTATTTTAGTATATGTTTTAGCTGTTAATATTCCACTTGTTATCAGTAATCTGTGTAAATATTTATCTTTTTACATACACATTTAGGTACATAAATGTTTATATATTTTTATTCTGCCTTTTGTTGGAGTGTAGATCAATGACATTTTACACAAACAAGTAATAGTTTCTTAGCAAAATCCAACTTCTGTTTTTAGAAACAACATCCTATTGATTTTGAAATCAAATCAATTTAATTTCTTTAAATCATGTACATTTATATTTATTTTTTATCTTTTTTTAATCCAATGAAAAGTATCAACAGTAACAGCTTTGAACACTGTTAAGTGTTATATTTCACTATCATTTGTTTCACTTTGCTTACTTATTTAATGAATCTCAAGTTATGTTGCAATGCAGGTTAGTGACCTCATAAATTGTGGTGTATATGTATTTACACCAGATATATTTACTGCTATCCAAGATGTCTCTTTTCAAAGGAAAGACAGAGGTCAGTCTAGAATTCTATAGCAGGACGAAGTGAGTTGATAAAAGTCAGAAAGTTTCAGGATACTTGAGCCTTTTTTTGGGGTTGGCACCCATTTGTATATATAGACCTATAGCTAGATTTGAGAAAATTTAGTTTAAGCAAGGTTTTGGTTATCCAATTTGAAATCAGGCTTCAACAGTGCATGTTTCAAAATGTTGTCACCTTTTAATTCTTACTGATTTTCTCTCGTTGCTGTTTGCAGCAAATTTGAAACGTGTTTCCAGCTTTGAAGCTCTTCAATCGGCTACAAGGTATCCCTATGCCTTGAGATTCCAAGATTCTCAAGCACCTTCTGTCCTAGATTTTTAAACTGCTTTTAGCTGAAAACGTGTTCTATCTTTTCCTTTCCTTGAACCGTACCATCATTTTTTTCTGTTCAACAATTTGAAGATGAGAGATTTGAAACATGGTTAGTTATTTAAAAATAAAACTGTGGCTACTACCAACGTTTTTCTCAACCATGTTTGCCATTAGTTCTTCAGAATTTTGAAGACTATATAAATTTTTAGTGCATAATTTTGCATTTTGCAAATCTATGATTACCGGAATAACTACTAGTCTCTAACGCAAGAAAGTCATTTAAGGGAATGGGATGTGTGCGAATGGTCTCACTGAAATTGCTAATAAATATGCTAATTTTCTGGGGATCAAGTTTAAGAACAAATTTTCTTGGCGGTCAAATCAAACAAAATTAGTTAGTCTCTGATAATTTTCTGCGGAAAAAATAATGAGACATGTTTTCTGTTATTGGGGATTGTTTCAACCAACTTTTGACCTCAACTTCCAGTCCTGATTTTAAGTTTTTCACCAGGAGCCCTCCAATAGATTTTGTAAGATTAGATCAGGATATCCTGTCACCACTTGCTGGCAAAAAGCAGCTCTATACATATGAAACCATGGACTTCTGGGAACAAATTAAAACGCCCGGGTAAATCAAGCAATTCTGTACCTTATATATAGTCTCTCCAATGTATACATTGTGTGACATTGCCTAAATCAATAACCGCAGGATGTCCCTGAAATGTTCGGGTCTATATCTTGCTCAATTCCGGTTCACCTCTTCTAACCAATTGGCTAGTGGTGATGGTTCCAAGAGTGCCACCATTGTTGGTGATGTTTATATTCATCCGTCAGCTAAAGTACATCCAACTGCTAAGGTAATTGTACATCTCATTTCTGGTGCCAATATGTGGGGAGCTATATTTTATTGGTCATTTTCCTTGATCCTATAGTTGAGACTTGTTTGTGACCATTCTGAAGAACTGTCCTACTTCTTAAGCTATTGTTTAGACGGTGGGACTATCACTGCATGCTTGTTTCTGCATCACTTTGCAAGTATTGGAATATTACTTTTTTTTCTATGTTGCTGTAGATGCTGCAAAACAGGAAACATATCATTGGTAGAAAAAGTTGGGGACTCTTTTCCTGTTTTGGCATTGCAGTTTTCCTTCTTTTCTAGCTTATATAGAGTAATGCTGAACAGATTGGTCCCAATGTCTCAATATCTGCTAATGCTCGTATTGGACCTGGTGCGAGGCTTATAAGTTGTATCATCCTAGATGATGTTGAAGTCATGGTACAAATTTTAATTAAAGATTCATTCTATTATTGCATTTCTAGAACCTTTGATTAATATTTGGTCACCTATCAGGAAAATGCAGTTGTTATTCATGCAATTGTTGGCTGGAAGTCCTCAATTGGGAGGTGGTCCCGTGTCCAGGCAAGACAAATACCTTTTTAACTGTGTTGTTGACAATTAATAGATAATGGTTCCCAACGTGGTTCTATAGTGCTTTAGAGTCTTTACATTATACACAATACTGATTTTAAAATCACAAATGTGGGGGGGCTGCTTTTCAACATTTACATTGTGAACTGTAACTTAGGTGTAGCACCTAAATGGTGATGTCTGAAGTCATGTATACTTTGGCCTGAAGTAACCCTATTTTGCTTTTCTTACAAACTTGGTGTGCTCCTAAGAACTTTTTCTCTCAATTTCTGAAGTTGCTTGCCAGAGTACTGTGATGTCCCATATTAAGAGACTGGGAGACTTGGAAGTTAGGGGTGGTTTGTGAGCCCTATAACTACTATTCAACTCCTATCACCTTTTCTAACCACATGTTTCAAGGTCCAAAGTGAGGTTGTTGAGTCAACCTAAGCTTGGGTCATTACAATACAATTGCTATCTGATTTTCCCACGTTTCGAATAGCTAATTTATTACCAGTAGCATTAGTTTCATTTCTGCTTTCCTCTCCAATGGACAGTAACGTGTTAATTTATTTACATAAACTGGTCACAGGCTGAAGGAGATTACAATGCCAAACTTGGGATCACTATTCTTGGTTCTTCTCTTACTGCCTTCCCTTCCTGTAGCTTCTAATGTATCCTTTTTGGGAACAATTCTAGCAGTGTCCTTTCTGACTGTTCTGCAATTTGATGTAGGTGAAGCTGTGGCTGTTGAGGACGAGGTAGTCGTAGTCAACAGCATTGTCCTTCCAAACAAGACACTCAATGTCAGTGTTCAAGAGGAAATAATCTTGTAGAACCGACTGGATTGCATTCTCTTCCTGTAATTAGTTTGAGGTTGAGTGGATTAATTTTACTTAGTGAAACTAATATCTCAAATGCTGTATAAACTTGCAAGCTTACATTCCAAAAGTAATAAAAATTCTAATTTCGATGCTTTGAAATAAAGTTTGCTCAATGATTCTTCATGATGGTCTCGTTTCAGTTGCTGTCTTACATTTCCTAAAGCATTCGTTGAAGTTGCTGCTCCTACTTTGCTGTAAAGTTATGAATTGCCCAGATCCGTAAGACTGGATTACAGAGTAAGGCTAGGTGAGATTTTGCCAATAAACATGCCATGACTCCACGTTCGTACGACCTAGTGAGTTGTTTTGTCTAGGTGAAACCAGAGCGCTAAGCAAATTTCTGCTAGTTTGCTTACATCAGCTTGCACCATCACTAAAGAAGTGAGACCTTAACGTCATTAAACCAATGACGATACTGAGTTAAGGCATGCATCCGCCAAAGGCTAGTCGCTTTGTTTTCGCTGTCATTAAATGACTGTAGTAGAACAAGTTCCTACGTTTGAGCGTTGACGTTAATCAGGAATGGCAGAGAGATGGAGCATTAGGAGATCTGTATTAGTTTCTTGTCAGTAACTTGACTGTACCATGATTTCCATGCTTCCATGTAATGGACGAAAAGTTCTCTTAAAGCTGCAATTATAATCAGAAACATAAGCTTCGTGTAACACTATTTGCTCCAATACTTCGACTAGAATATACAAGTAGATGGTAAAATGCATCATCTTTTAACCGAGATTGTCTAACAGGCAGCAAATGACAACGGGGGCAATTTTGACAAACAAAGAACTGTCTGCCAATCTCAACCGAATGGTGAAAAAATTTCATGGAATACTGGTCAATAGAAGCTTGGATATGCCACTAATGAGTCGAAATAGATTGACTGACAACAAGATTGCTTGGAAAATTGAGAAACAGAAAGCTAAGAACCTTGTTTCTACGAGATTGGACTACTTTTTCCCAGATGTCATTTTATAACCAATTTCCTATTCTAGTCTCAACTAAAAGGAAAATTTATACGCTTTGTGTAGACTTAACACTGCTCAGTATGTGATTACATACCTTGGTTGTGATATTCAGGACGGTAAGTGGAGGCAAGACTCTCCAAATCAGGAGTCTTTTTCACTTTCTCCTCAAAGCCATAGACTTTTGGAGCAAAAGGGCCAAACTGGTAAGCGCCTGGGTCTGAATGGCTTGTACCAACGGAAGTTGACAACTGGTCAGCCTTTACTTGGTTCTCCTTTTGATTCTGGCACTTACCCTCGTCTACTAAAGATTCAATTTTGTTTCTTTTGGAACAAATATTTGTAACATCAGTTCCAAATGCCCTTTTGCGAGATTCATGAAGTGGTAAAGCGCCCATTGATCGATCTGACTTCCCTTTCAATCCTAACCACCTAAATGCAGGTTTCCTCGTATCTGCTGTGTGGGTCTGCACATCATTTAGTAATCCTCAGAACTTGAATATTAGTATTGCCTATTACATAGAAGTTTATTGTGAGAGTTGATACTTTTCTTATGTCCAATGATAAAATACCTTTTCTATGAGTTCCATGGAAGACAGCACATTTGCAATGTCATAGAGCCGTCTCACTTTTGCTGCAAAATCACAGGAAAAAATGTCAATCCAGGAGGCTAAAAAGAAGAATACGACAGACCAACAGCTGAGCAAAACAGGACAATCACTTCTCATTACTGAAGAACTCTGAGCATCCCCAAGCAATAATTTTGCGGCATCGTCCAGGGATATCACATCCACCTTAAATAAATTTAACAGCATTAGGGCGCTGACCTATTGAACAAACACATGGACAATTTGGATGTAACTGATACCCTCAAGTTTTACTCACATTAGCACAAAGGAAAAGCTTGACAAAATTCTGCGTTAGAAGTCCCAAAGATTTTTCTTTTCTGCTATCTGTTGAAAGAAGAATAAGTTTAGTAAAGGACATCTCTTTCCATCAACTGACAATTAAAAGCCCATTTTTTAAACAGGGGAACCCAGTGACTATTTCAGCCGAAACGCATGAAGATAATCATAATCCATGTATGAAAGAATACAAACTCCAGCAATTAATGATTTATGACTTCTAACTTGCTAAAATAGTCATCATAAACTTGGTATATATCATATAAAAAAGTTTTATAAAACAAGATAAAGCAAATTTAGAGAACGTAATATATTTACCAAATCTTGATGTTGTTGATTTAAGAATGCCATTTGGAATTGAAGTGTCGTTCTGGCTTCCTGTGTTAGGATTGCAATCACTGTCATCCTCATCATTATCTTCATTCTCATCATAAGAGATCTTAAATGCAAAAGAGAAAACAAAATTTTGAATTCACTCAACAAAAGAGATCTTGTGGAAAATAATCCAGTCGTAAAACATACGGAACAATTTAGACCTGATCCTTACGTTTACAGAACTGTTGTTTTTCTTGTCGAAATTACTTAGGTTCTCCCTTAAACCTTCTTCCTGTTAGATTATTAATAAGTCAGAATCATAACTACTTCCAAGGAAAAGCCCAGTTTCAATACGCTCAACAAAAATTAAGAAAAGAAAAAAACTTGATTAATAAAATATTAAAATTGACATTACTCGTTACCTTTAATTCACGTAGAGCTTTAGGGATAGCATCAAATCCCTTCCATGTGTATTGATTCTTGGCTTTTCTAGCAAGAACCTAAAAGCAATGAGGAATACCCACTTAGGAAACTCTCGTAAGAAGATACAAAACAAGCTCAAACCAAGAAAATGGATCGAGAATCTCACTCCAACGCTTTCAAGAACATTGACAATGTCGTAGATCCGCCGCCTCTCAACACCTTAAATTCTCAGAAAAAAAAAAGTCGTCAAACGCAGAAAAAATTAAAGACCATACACGCAAATGATGCATTGTATCAAGAATTAAGGACCTAATTTAGAAGCAGCTTCGTCAAGTCCAATCACTTGAGTTGCACCTTGACTGTACAAGTTCAAGAAACTGCAAAAGTAAAGAAAACCCGGATTAGAAATGAAAAAGAAAGAAGAAAAGGAGGATAAAGAAAAAGAGAAGGAAAGAAAGAGTCTTACTTGGTGCACAAGAGACCAAGGGACTTCTGTTTCCTGCTGTAAGCGTGGTGTCTAGCGGACAATTCAGGGGCTTCCCAAGGAGAAAATAACATCTTCTTCTTGAATCCCAAGTGTAACTAGAATGAAGTGTAGAGGATGCGTTTGAAGGAATATATATATATATATATATGTAGAGATAGAGGTAGCGAGAGATCTGTGAGTGAGTGTGATATATAGATAGAGAGAGAATGTGAAGACCGTTAAAAGAAAAGAAAAGAAGAAGAGTGAGTGATGGGTGGATGGCGGGTTTGGAAATTTGAAAGAGAGGGAGAGAAGTTATTTTGTATGCAAATATTTAGCTGTTTTTGAATTCGTTGGGAGGCGCCCTTTTGTCACTGTCTATTTACCGCTTTGCCCCCACCCTTTCATTTATTAATTATTACTACTTAGTCATTATTAAGAAAGTTGCAATCTTTATAATACAAACAATTATAGGTTATTTCTTAAGTGTGGCTGTAGAAGATTGTTTAGAGAGTTCTCAAATTTTTGGAATCCATGGTTTGAATTACTTTTTAAATTCTTCAAATGATGCTTAAAGCAAACAATAAGCATATTTTTAAATATTTATTTTACATTTTGAATTTGTTAAAATTTATGAACCTAGTAATATTAATTGAAATGAATTTATCAAAACTCTTTAATGTGATAAATAATTTATTTAAAATAACACGAACTAAACTTGACATAAGTATATTATATTTTATGAATGTAATAAATATATTTTAATTACATATTATAAATAATAACTCAATTGATTAATTATAAATTAAATGTTTAATTTTCAAGTCAAGTCACATGACACGAGGTGCTTCACTCAGGTACCCTAGCTAGAGAGTTGTGAGAATAACAAGAAACCATTAGCGATATGCAAAACAGACCCCTAGCTAGAGAGTTGTGGGAATAACAAGAAACCACTAGCGATATGCAAAACAGACCTCTATGAGAACTCTAAGATAGAAAAAGAAGATTGTAGCTAAAACTCCATGCATGCTAGTCGAGACATAAGCCCTTTCTTCTTAACATGTTTCAACTCTCAAGACCTGCCTCTCAGGGATTTAAGCTAACAAATCCTCCCCGTATAACTTAAAGCTCAAATAGAATCATAGATTCGATACTTTCTGATGCATAAGATCCTTATACAAAGGTAATTGGAGAACATGTACATTTGTGTGACAAAAGTAAAATTATTGAAGACTCGAGCTTTAAGGGGAGGAAGACATTTTAGAGAGAAGTCCTATGAAAACACACGACTTTTATTAGATAGTGATATGTCTTAGATACAGTTAAACTTGGATACAATAAAAGAAGTCTTGTGCTTACATACAAAGTTATGAATATCGTACCGGACTCGGTACCGGATTGAGTTCTGGAACGGAACTGTACCGGTACCGGTCAATACCGGATACCGTTTCGGGTAATTTTTTAAATTTATGAAATAGTCCCCAAAATTTTTAAAATTTGCAAAATAGTCCATATTGATATATTGTACAGTTGTACTGTATACTTTACTAGTTTATTATTTACATCAACCATGCTTTCAAAAATGTTAATAATAAATAATAATGACAATTAATATGAAATAACAATAATTTTTAAATATTTTACATATAAATAATAACCACA
>JAOTAY010000006.1:32030506-32057441 GCA_025629805.1 Erythroxylum baracoense | reverse complement strand
TAAGTCAACTCCATCAGCTTTCAAAAAGTTGACCAATGTTGACTTTGACTTGATTTAATAATTGAATCAAATTCAATCAATTATAGAAAAATTTCATAGTCTTATGCACATTCTAAATGTGTCTAATAAAAAATTCCAGAGCCTAATTCTTAGTAATTATTTTTTAATAAATAAGAATTATCTAGCACATCACATGCGTATGACACTTGTCATATTACTTCTAACACTAGTCAAGCTTTACATCATGCATGCATAAGATAATCAATTTAACAATAAGTGTCATGCATCTCAAACACGTGGAAACATCTTATCTTGCATATGCATGCATAAAATTGATAAAAACAATTTTTATAAAAATTATTAGGGTTTTTACAAGCATACATGTTCATCAGCTTTTCAGAATTTGCCAGAACTTCATACATGCATCAGGCTGAAACTAAATTCGTAATAAAATAGCAAATGACATTCAATTGTATTTTCCTTTAATAGAAACATAACATATACCTCATAAACATTTATGTGAAAGAAAATCAGAAAAACAATTTCTAGAATTATTATGACATTTTCAAAATTAGCACATGCATTCAGTTTTCCAAAATTCCCAGAAACCAACATATGAACAATCTAGATATTAATTCGAAATAAAATAGCAAATGACATTCAATTGTAATTTTCTTTGATAAAAACATGATATAACAAACATTTTTACAAAAGAAAATCAGAAAAACAAATTTTCTACAATTTACACGAATTATTTCAAATTAACATGCATGTCAGTCATAACCTAAAAACACTTTGCACATGTTCAATACATCTTCTAATACATGCATAAACTTGCTCTGATACCACTATTGGGTTTGCCATGCATATATGCATCCCATGCATGAGAATGCAGCGGAAGTGCAAGAATCTAAATTCCGATACCATGACAAACCAAAAAAAAAAAGAATCATACATGCATGCATAAATATGTAAAAGAACATGAAATATAAAACTTTTACCTTTTGTTTCTCCTCCTTTCTTGTTTCTTCTCCTTTTTTGGGTTGTTGCAAACACCAAATCCTTCCTTGATCACCCAAGAACACCAAAAATCAAGAAGAAACAATGTGTAAGAGTGATTTGAGTACCAAACTAGATGAGTTTTAGTAGATGCACAAAATGAAGAAAGATTAAGACTCTTATTGCATGCACTTTGATTCATACAAAAATTGCAAAAATTACAAGAACAAGACTCTTGACACCTCTCTCTCACTCTAGAACTTTTCTAGAGCGCTTATGCTCTCACTTAAGTGTGTAAGAAGTGGTTAGACTCTTGTGTACATAGGTGAAGAATGTACTCATTCGTGCCTTCGGTTACGATTATGGCCTACTTAAAATCAGGCTCGCATTCGGTCACGATCTTGGCCTACTTAAAAATAGCCATACACACTATATTTTTCATCTGATTTTTTATGTGTGTGACCCTTAAGATCTTGATTATTTTAGGCACTTGAATTAACTCTTAATTCAAGCAAATCATGAAGGGTTTCATGATGCCAATTTACTAGAATATACGTGGATTAACACACGAACTCTTCGATAGTTAATTCCCCGACTTATGAACCTATCCATAGACAATTACCATGCAATCCGTCCTTTCACCATACTATACCTCACTTGGTTCGGAATATGGGCTATGTGTCAACTCCTATTAAACTGACTACATCACATCTAGTCTAAGTGATGTTAGTTCTTGTAATGAGATCTTATTACTCTATGTGTCATTGAAGACTCTCTTCATAACACGTAACTGCTCTGGCTAGAGACTCCTGAGTAATGACCCCGACAAGAAGTTGTGGGTATCATCTCCTTCTATTAAGAGTGGTGAATTCTTTATTGGCTATTCAATTACTTTCGAATACCAATAGTTGAACCCAATCACTACCCTAAGAGCGATCTCGTCTTGAGGTAACAAGAAATGATGTTAAAGCACATGATTAGTATCCAAGATATCATTGAGTACCTCAAGTCTAAAGATATTTGCACCGTTATTATGATGAAATTGATCATTGACATTTGATAGATCATCTATATGATAATCTCATTGTAGGTTATCCGATGTACTTATTACCCTTAATAAGCATCCACATGTTAACTCTAAACATCTCATGCTTACAGTTTATGAGATCCACTACTTGAGCAAATTAAGGAGTACCATGTGCTAGTATGTCTGGATTAATAATGTCCTATCTTATTAATCCTATAACTGGGGATTATTTAGATACTAATATAATTGCATATAATAGGAATCTCATTATGATTTCCTTCATGTTATGTTTTGTATTATAGACTTCATTAATTCGATTTAAGATCAATATCAATTCATATATAAACGAATATCAAATTAATGAAAAATGTCTTTCGCTTTATTAATCAAAATAAAGTTAGTACAAAAGTGTTAAAGGTGATTGTCTTTAGAGCACTACTCTAACAATTGGGTAGATCTTTTGTAGAAGTCGTGATAACAAAATTCTTAAAAATTAAGTCATAATGATATTTTGTTTAGACTCTCTTCTATTAAAGTTGTTCCAATAAATTATCACTGTTACATCTAATATTTTGATGGGAGTCGAGATGTGTTCTATTAACTTTTCTTTTAGATTTGTATTAGATTGGTAGTTCAAAATAGTGAAAAAAAATGATACATCCGAAAATTTTACGTTTAAAATTTTGAATAAGTGAAATTAAAAAAATTAGATATCGGGTATCCTATACACTTGGATGGAAATGGGAAGGGTTTCTTGTAGGCTTAGGCAAGCTCTACCCGCCCAGGCGTAGCAGCAGGAGTGCAGGACAGAAGGCTGGCCTTGTTCACAACGACCGGTCGTCTCGTCTTAGAGGACAATTTTCTTCTCCCAGGCTAGCTTACAATTACGCACGCAGAGGAACTAAAAAGTAAATCAGTAAAAATCTTGATAATAATCGAGAAGATTCGGCTGACGAAGCCAAGGGCTCATCAACTCGTTGCTGTTCCAATCCAAACCCAGTTGGAATCAGCCGTCGTCACAGCGGCATAATCAGCTCCACCACAAACAACCCTTCTTTGCCCGAGACAAACCCTGATGGCATTCCCAGAAAGAAATGCTCATCTTCCCCGTCTCTTCTTTGTTGTTCTACTCACCATTCTTTGTATGACCGACAACGCCTTCTCCATTCGAATGCCGGATCAGATCTCCAATGCTCCGAGGGAGGTTTCCGATCAGCCCTTGAAAATGGCAGTTTTCGCTCTTGGCAGCTTCTGGAGATCCGAGGCTGTCTTTGGCTGCCTGGACGGCGTGGTTAGGACCACAGCGGGTTATGCCGGTGGATCCAAGACCAACCCGGAATACAGGAGTTTGGGTGACCATGCCGAGTCCGTACAGGTCCTTTATCTAACAAGATTGCATTTCTCTTTTATTTTAACGCAAAAGTTTAGTTCTTTAGTGGTTGATAATATTTTGACAACAAGTACGTGTTATTGCTTTTTCTATAAGAAGATCGATCTTGTTTACTGGTCGAATTAGAATACTTAAGCTATTGACTTGCGTATGTTCTAATGTCATGAACTGCCTTTATCGGTAATTCAAATACCATAGCCAACCTGGGCAATTGAATCTGCTATAGGTCCTAGTAAAATTAGAACTTGACACGGATGAATCTAACCAACTTAATTACCGAACTGCATTAGATTTGTATTTCAAACAGAAAGCTGACAAGATAGTCCCTCCTCGAAATTTGGCTTAAGAGTAAATAGGTGGTCTTACCAATTAATTTCAGATTATATTCAGTAAGTGCTTAGTTAATTTGGACTCTTCGTCTTTGCGTCTGTAGCGTTATCAAGGATTTAGATCCGTGAAATTAGTTTTGGAACTTGTCTGATATGTTCTTTGAATAGTGTGCAGGTAGAATATGATCCACGGGTGATAAGTTTCAGGCAACTTTTAGAGGTTTTCTGGTCTAGTCATGATTCAAGGCAAGTGTTCGGGCAAGGCCCTGATGTTGGCAACCAATACAGGTAAACATCTTTGGGCACTACGTCTTTTTTCTGTGTTGAGACCTGTAGTAGTTAGTTTTCTTGTATGTGCAGGTCTATCATCTTTACTAATGGAACTGAGGAGTCCAAACTGGCTGTAGTTAGCAAGGAAAGAGAGCAATTACGGTTGAGGAGTAGTGTAGTAACCACTCAAATTCAGCCACTTGGGATATTCTGTCCTGCAGAATCAGAACATCAGGTTTGTGTAATTCTATTATAATTGATGCTCAACCTCTTTTTCTATTTGTTGGCTTGCTTTAAGATATTCTTCACTGCATAGCATGTTGCTTGCTTTAAGATATTCTTCACTGCATAGCATGTTTAGTCTTTGCTAGTGCTTTTGAACTTGTTAGACGGTTTTAGTTTGAGGTAATTTGTTGCTGATTGTGAAATAATGTTACAGGCTGATAAACTTGTCAAGTTGATGCTTTTGGTTCAGAGTTCATGTTTGAATTTCTCTGAGTCTGAAAATTTTGTCAGAAAGTTTTGAAACTGGCTATAGAATTTAAGAATTGTTCTCGAATATGAGAAACTAGGATATGTCCTAGATGAACCACTTCCCTATCCCCCTACTATCGATGCATCTGATGAGGATCATAAAGCTTACAGGAAGCTACCGGATGATAGTGAGCTAGCTAGCTGTATAATGCTGGCCTCTATGTCACCAGAATTGCAAAAGCAACATGAGGCTATGGATGCTTATACCATAGTCTACCATCTAAGGGAATTGTTTGATGAGCAAGCTCGGTCTGAAAGGTTCGAGATCTCAAAGTTGATTTTCTGCTCTAAGATGGCTAAGGGATCATCTCCAGTGTAGTATGCTCTGAAGATGTATGGATACATTGAGAGGTTATCCAGTTTGGGTTTCGTAATGGATCATAAATTAAGTATATACTTAATTCTGATTGGTTTGACTTATAGTTATTCACAATTTGTGCTTAACTATCGAATGAACTAAATATCCACGTCGATACCTGAGCTGATTAATCTGCTTAAAACAGCTGAGCAAACTATCAAGAAGGACAGTAAGGCTATGATGTTGGTGGACTCTCCTTCTGGTTCTCGAAAGAAGAACCAAAAAAAGATTAAAAAGTCCAAGAAGCCAGTGGGAGATGTAACCAAGAAGAAGGCAAAGGAGATAACATCAAAAGGGATATGCTTCCATTGCAACAAGGAAGGACATTGGAAGAGGAACAACAAAGCTTATCTGGAGTTGCTGAAGCAGAAGAGGGCATTAGATGCCCCACCGTCTACTTCAGGTATGTTATTTGTCATTGAGATTAATACTATTTCTGATCATAACATTTGGGTATTAGATACCAGGTGTGGCTCAAACATATGTGTTGATATGCAGGGTCTCACGAATAGTAGATTGCCTAAGAAGGGAGAGATGGACCTACCTGTGGAAAGTAGAGCAAGAGTTTCTGCATTAGTCGTAGGAACATATGTTTTGTATCTGCCTAGTAGGCTAAAGCTAAATTTTGATAATTGCTATTATGTACCCATTGTGACAAAGAACATTGTATCTGTTTCAGGTCTTAATAAAGCGAGATTTCACTTAACTTTTTCAAGAAATGGTTGTTCAATTAAGTTGAATGAAATGTTGCATGGTACTACTACATTGTGCAAAGGTATTTACATATTAGATATGTATAATCCAATTTTACATATCAATGATAATAAAAGACAAAAATGAGATAACTTAAAATCATCTGACTTATGGCATTGTCGACTTGGCCATATAAGTGAGAAGCACATAACTAAGCTACAAAAGACTAAACTACACAAGAGTGGTAGCTTGGGGTCATTTGATTATGAATCATATGACACATATGAATCTTACTTGTTAGGCAAGATGACTAAATCACCTCTTAAAGGAAAGGGTGAGCGAGTGAATGGGTTATTAGACCTAATACATTCTGATGTATGTGGTCCAATGTCCATTTATGCTAGAGGTGATTTTATGTACTTCATTACCTTTATCGATGATTATTCACGATATAGGTATGTGTATCTAGTGAGATACAAGTCTGAAGCATTGGAAATGTTCAAACAATTTAGACATAAAGTAGAGAAATAGCTCGGTAGAAGTATCAAGGTACTTCAATTAAATCGAGGTGGTGAATACTTGAATGAGGAGATTCTAACTTATCTTAGGGATAGCATATACTAAATGATTGAATTAACGACTAAACACATATCAAACTATGCCTTAAAATATGATGCAATTTACACTTATCGCTTCTGTGTCCTTCTCTCACTAATTCCACCACTTCACCCTTCCAGCAAAATTTCATTATTCCATTTTGATAATTAAATACAATATCATTCAATGTTGAAAACCAATGAACCCCCAATACCATGTTGATACGTCCTATATCAATCACCAAAGAATCCGAGCAAAAGTCTCTACCCCCCATCTGCCACCTTAAATTTCTACACACCTTACTGCAACTCAAAATCATCCCTCTACCTATTACAATAGACAACTACTTTACCTCTTCAAACTCTATTCCTAATCTAGATATTAAATTTTTGTCTACAAAATTATAGGTACTTCCACATCAGTATGTGTGAATTATATTTCCATATAAAATGCTTTACACCTCAATTTGCTGAAAACTAACTACAGTCACTCTAGGCATTGCTTGCAAATATATATTAGGTAACTTTTCTTCTATGACTTCATCAAGTTTCTTATTCTCAACTTCACTTTCCACCACATACATCTGTAACATCTTCTTCTTACACTTATGGCTAGGAACATACATTTCTTCATACCAAAAGCATAACCCTTTAGCCCTGCGTTCATCTAATTCTTTACTTGTAGTCGTCTTGTTCCATCTCACGTCCTTGTCTCCCTTCTGATTTCCATACATAGGAGTAGGTAATACACTAGATGAAGTTTTCAATGGATTCAATGAATTTACACCATAATTCATACCTCTCTGCAAGAACCTCCGTGTCATTCCACAATGCACCACCACCATTTCGTGGTTCCTTGTCAAATCATACGCCTGTTGAAGCATTCTTGAGTTCCATAATTTTATTGGATATTTGATAGAAACTGAATATAGAACAGAATAGAATAAAGGTAGAGAAAAAATATAAATATTTATTAGCTGCAATAAGTGTAAGAATCTTGACATAATTACGAATAATACAACCAGTCTAATTTGAGAGGACAAATCTCCAACTTGAAATTCAAATGACAATACAAGATGACCATGATTAAACAATTCCTAAGATATTTATAATAGATATCATGGAGTATTATTTGCTAACAAACATAACTAAGTTCCTAGAAACTAGGAGATAAAGGATGAAATAGTAAAGCTAGAGTTATGGAGAACTTGTATGTAATTACTCTTCCACGTGTAGATTATGAAGGCCTAACATCTGGCAAATCTAGAATTGGTCTCCTGCCTTTTGCTCCTCTCCATTTTTCCTTGAATAGGTATGTAAAGGTGGAATAGTATCAATACTTCCCCCCGGAAACTCGACTTGTCCTCATGGTAAAAAGAGGGAAATTGACCAGCAAGAAGGTCATAATTTTCCCAGCTGACTTCTTCTAGTGGTCTATTTTCCCATTGAACTAACAACTCCAAATTAGGAACGCTTGCTTCTTCAATAATGTGACAATACTTTGGCAGGAGAAAGAATGATCTCCCAATCAAAAGTAATTGGTAGGGAAGCTGGTGGACAGGCTAGTAGTTGTCCCAAAGTTGGACATAGTAGAGACACATGGAAGATGGGATACACCCTAGAAGAAGCTGCAAGTTCCAATTCATACGCTACTGGTCCAACATGTCAAATAACTTTGTAAAGGAAATTCTAAGAGAAAGTTTCTCATATTGTCATTTATTCTCGTATTGTCATTTACCTAGTGAGTGCTGGCAATAAGGCTGAATTCTTAAATAGACAAAGTTGCCAATATTGAAACTTATGTCTCTTCTATTGGAATCAGCTTATACTTTCATGCGTGACTGAGGCTTCAAGAGATTGGCTCTCAATAGTTTGATCATGTCATCACGAATTAACAAGGTCTGTTTCTCTCAAAACAAAGGGATGGAGTAGAGGAGGATCTCGTCCATAGAACATCTTGAAAGGCATGGTCCCTGTAGAAATGTGAGAGCTGGTATTGAAAGAGTATTCAACCTAAGGGATCAATGTACTCCTGACAATAGGTTGCTCATGGGCAAAGCAACATAAATAGGTTTTTAAACACTGGTTTACCACCGCAGTTTGGCCATCGGATTAAGGGTGGTAAAAATTTTACATTCTTAAGTGATTTTTGTTTAATCTTAAAGTTCCTGCCAGAAATTGTTAAGGAATATGACATCTTTATCCGAAAGGATGGACTTTAGAATGTCATAGAGATGGACAATCTCCCTGCAAAAATTTTTAGCAGCTTTTTTCAAAGAGATAAAGGAATGAAACGGGCATACTTACTAAGACGGTCTACTTTCACCAAAATAATATCAACATTTTTATATTTAGGAGGACCAACGATGAAGTTTAGAGAGATATCTTCCCATGTCCTTTTTGGTACAGGCAGGGGTTGCAGAAGACCAGTAGGAGTCGAGGCCTGTTATTTGATATGTTGATATGTTAAGCAATTATGAACATAATGCTTGACATTATACTTCAGACCTAGCCAGAAAAAGTTTGCAGAAAGACTTTTGGGAATCTTCAAATATCCTCCATGACTTATAGATAAAGAATCATGAGATTCAGATAGAATTTTTTGCCTTAAGGGTGCATTGTTTGGGATTACCAACCAATGTTTTAAAAACCAGACCAGACATCAAACCGGTCGAAGGAAAGGTTTAAGGTTTAGAGGTTCAACCGGTAATGAACCACTATAAAATCGGTATATAATAAATAAGTAGTAAAACTTATAAGAATAAGTAAAAATAAAATATTTTATTGAAATAAAAATACACCAATGTCTATTATTATATAATTAACTAATAAATAAATATAAGTCTAATGTAAAACTTAAAATAACAATAAAAATCAAAATTATATTTCTGAAGAAAGTTGCGTCTCATAATCGTCAAAAGCTCCAAATTCTTCAACTCTATTTAAAGATTCGTAAACTACGCTTTAATCCAAAGTATTTTCATCAACTTCTTCTACTGCATTAAAATAAATTACAAATTATTAATGTATGAAATTATTTTCAATTGTAAACTTCTAATACAGTATAATTTTAACTTAAATATGATCATAATAAGATATGAATTGACCATCAGTAGATGTTCTTAATTCAATCGTTATGAAAAATGCAATTTCTTCATAAATCATCTTTTCAAGTTCATTATAATCAAGATCAGGTGATGGTTCTTCTTCTTCCATCCAAAAATTAGTATGTTCAATACAATCAATATCAATTGGATCATATGTTCTCTTCTTACTAAGTACTCTGAACACATAATAGAGAAATTATAAAGTTAGTAATAAAAATAAAATTATTGAAATAAAAACAAAACTATAAAATATTTGTTCTTCATTCTCAGATTATAACGTAAACAAGGTCATTAAATCTTTGATGTTATAAACGATTTCGTTTATTTGTATGAATACATTCAAAAACACTCCAATTACATTCACAACCTGATGCAGAAGTTGTTTGACTGAGTAACCTAATAGTGAGTTTTTTCAATGTTGGAGCACTGTCTCCAAATAATCTCCACTACTCATCTATATTTTAAATTAATAGTTATGATGAAAATATATATTATTAATAAGTAAATAATGAATTAAAAGTATAAAACTTACCTGGCTGCATTTTTTTCATCATAAGTTCTCTCTTTGTTGATGATCTAGCAAAACTCTTTAAACTTTCATGATACAATTTAATTTCATTTATCGCTTGTGATTGCTCTTCAATAGAGAAAATACCTTTGCATTCAATCACATCAAACAAACAACCCATAATATTAATTGTATACGCTTCTCTACTATATAAGCAATAAGGATTGAGAAAATAAGCTGCTAAGTGGATCCTTTGAGTAAGATGCTTATCCTATCATCGATCAATAATATCTATATAAGCTTTGTACAATTTCTCCTTCCCTTTAAAAATATTTATAATCATTTTGTGAGCTCTATACATACCAGAATATATATACCCAAAGATGGCTTCTCATCTGAGTCAACAATCCTCAATAGCCTTATAAGTGGAGTCATAATCTTCATAATAATCAAGCAGTGTCCCAAAATTTATTATCTAGAATAATAGTTTCACTCTTTGATAATTTATGGTTTGAAAAGTGTTTACTTGTCACTAAATTTTGAAGAAGTTGTTATGTTCATAAATACTTTTCAAAGTACTAAATGTAGTTGCAAACCTGGTAGTAGTGGGACGCACGATCTCAACCCAATCTTCTTTCTTTCTTAACCAAGACAAAAATGTTACATGATTATACACAAAAATTGTGATCTTAGATGCACATGAAGCAAGACTAAAAATATGGTCCATACCACCAATATCTTTTAAAATAAGATTTGTACAGTAAGCAATGCATAGAGACCAATAAATATACCCATACTTTGATTATAATAAGTACCCAGTTGATATATAATTAGCTACATTATTTGTAACAATATAACATTCTTTGGTCCAACCCACTCAACAATTTTAGAAAATAATTCAGATAAAGCATTAGCACTTTTTACCATGTCAGAAGCATCAATAGACTTGATAAAATTTGTTCCAATATTACAATAAACCAAGAAATTAATTAAGGTTCTTTGTCTTTGATCAGTTCACCCATCTATCATAATAGTGCATCCTGTTGACTCCCAACTAGATTTATATGTATCCACAATTAACTAACATTCTTTTTTTAAATCTTGAAGTAAAGACATACGTAGCTCATAATAAGATGGCACCTTAAATCCTAGACCTATTGTTGTTGTAGCATCAATTGTTTCTTGAAAATATGGTGAATTTAAAGCATTTAAAGGAATACATGAATGATAGAACCATCTAGCCCATGCTCTATTACATCGCAAAACAACATCCTTATCAACCATAAAACTTTTTAGACTAGGTTGAGAACCAGGAGTAGTTCTTGGAGAAAAATTAGAATCTATGTCAATAGTAGCTTTTCTTTTTCATTTGTCTAATACTTGTGGTGTTTCATCATCTCCAAAAGATATATTATGAGTCTCTTTATTTTTCTTTTTCTTTTTCACTTGTTGCTGCAAATATTTTCCAATCATATCATGTACATCAAGTGGTACTTTTTTGCAAGAAGCAATATTACCCTTAACACCAACAAGATGTTCTTTCATTCTAAAAATTCCTCCCCCTTTAAATATTCTACTGCAAAACATACAGTTATATTAGATATTCCCATCAAATCCTTGAGAAGAAGAAAAATAATTACATGCGGGATTGGACTTACCACGAGTAGAGGATGATTCCATATTCTCCATTATAATTTAACCTAAAAAAATATAAAAAAAATAACTGGGTATACTATTGTCAAGGCAAAAGTATACAACTTAAATAATTCTCATTATCAACTGTAATAAAGAAGACTAGAATGGATACATAAAAGACCAATAGATGTTACTCACTTATTAAACTTTGCTCCAACAATTGCTCCACTTCAAATAGCCTAACCAAAATATTGCTAGTTTTCAATTTTGGTGTTTTAGATCAACAAATTGAACAGTTGAAAGAATATATAACCTAATTATCAAAACCAGAAATTGATTTGAAATAGAGTTTTAAATATTACAGAAATTGGTATGAAATAGAGTTCTAAATATTACAGAAATTGATATGAAATAGAGTTTTAAATATTATAGAAAACTTAAACCAAGTATTTCTAATTTAAAATATAATTATTAAATAATTTTCAAACTTAAAAATAATTTTATTTTCAATTAATTATAAAATAAATTAAGGCTCAAATTAAAAATTTAAAATTAAGGTCCAAATTTATCAAACATTAAAATATTTATCAAACTTGTTTGGCGTGTTGTTATTTTACAGTTAGCTTAGGGAGGGTATAAACTCTTTGCAAGAAAATTAGTCTTATAGAAATAAAAGTTAGAGTCAAAGGCTTAGAAAAGTTACGAACAACACAAATCATTATGAAGTTGCAACATTTCAAGCACTGTTCCAACCAAGACCAAGTCCCAACCCCAAAGGGGCACTTTTTGACTTCATGTGTTTACTATGGCTGCAATGGAAAGAATGAGCATGAAAGTCCTGCATTTTCTTCTCTGAATCTACATTAATAACAACATAGCCATTACCATTGCCATTGCCCTGATGCGAATGTGCATCTCTGTTTTGCAAATTTGTATTCCTTGTCATACGCATCAAACCTATACTCTCTGAATCTGATGAATCTTCAACATATTCTACATTTTCGTTGTAGCCATTGATCAAAAAGTCTGAATAGTTATTTTTAAGCCACGATCATATGGGTTTCTGAAGTGACCATCTGGACCTTTCAGAAAGCTATAGCGCATCGAGTTTTCCATTTCATTTGTTGTTATATTGCGAGATATCTGAAGTATGATGTGGATAGGTATCAGCATAAGAACAAATGTTCAGAACATTCTCCATTAAGATATCTTTAGTGCAAGAAGTTTCATTCATAAGTTTTGCATACAAGATTCTCTGCATATAGTGCAACTTTGAGCAGCGTCAGATTTTATTGACCAATTATACCTTATACAAAGATATGATACTGCTAAAGAAGTAAAAATCTAAACTAGTAACCATATGAAAATCAAATATGATAACTCAAATGCATGGCAAATTTAAGGCCTAATTGTGAATTAATTGACATAAGATTCGAGGGGCCACTATCATAACTTCAACAACAATGGAATTGAAACTTACCCAGCCCTTAACCAACCAGAAAATATTACCCACTTTTACATTTTCAAGAAAATGATTCCAGGTTTTTGAATTGTAGTTTTAAGATAACATTTCCACCGTTGTAGACTATACCATTCTAAGAGGCAAGACAACCATTGAAATCAATGGACTCCTCATTCCATGATTCAAGTACATAACTAGTGGGATCATAATTGATACTTTTCTTAATCTCAAGTAATTTCAAAATGTCTTGTGAAGGAAGCTTCCCAACCGCTGAGAAGTAAAATAAAGATAACACGAAAAGCCTGAAGAGTTTCATATTCCTCCTTCCAATGCTTCAGTTAGGTCTAAAGTAAAGTATCAGTGAAAATTTAAGAGGATCTTCTATATTAAGTAGGTTAAAATAAATTTCAGAACATGAAACGCTCAAAAGAACAGAAACAACATTGGGCTTTTGAATAAAATAAAGAGAAGCATAGAACAACTGGAAATTGGAATCTGCAGTAAGGTCCAACCTTTTAGAAACTAAAAGAATAATCCAGGGAAGACTTTATCTTAAACTAGAAAATCATATCACTCTCCAGTGCTCTATACTTAGAACTAAAATCACATTTAGAAGAAGGCATATAATCAAGTGAACACCTAATGTAACCATGTTTTTTTCAGTACTGTAGGAATCAACTTAGTTTGCTATAAATTTCACAACGCGTTCTAATTCAAATGGAATTTTTTGTTGTTGAACCAAATAAATGGTAAAACATATTTTGTGCTCTGCATATTATTTTACTATGTTGCTCTCCAAATCCACGAGTTGAGAACAAAGGAATCAAAACCTAATTACCTCTTCCTTCTTGCCTCTAGTAAAGAATTTGTAACCTCCAAAGATGACCAATCCCTATCCAGTTAAAGAGACAATCACAAATGGTAAAACGAAAAGAAAGAACAAAGATGTAAAGAATCGATAATTAGCACACATCTTCACATTTTCTGCTATAAAAATTTTTGTTAGTGCTTTGACATGATTAAATCAGATCTTCTCGCAATTTTACAAAGAAAGTTCTAGCAATTGTGCCAGAAAAGCATCCAAAAAATTATTATCACAACATGCAGAAGCAAGACTAAAGAGGCTATGTTAAACATATGTAAGAAAGTTCTAAACCTTCCATATCACCATCTATTCCCACACATTAATAACTTTGTACCAGCGCTGTCTAAAACACCCATACCTCCCATCTTGCTTCTTCTCAACCTATGATGGGTACTACAAATATTTTGACTACGTATCCACACATATTCTAGACTTGAAAATAAGTGGTTAGATCATACCTGCTTTAGAAAGCATAAAACACAGAGACCTGCCATTTGATTGAAAGATATGTCCACCGGTATATTCTTGACACAACATTTTACAATTTTGACCTGCCATTTGCAACTCCAAATTCAAAGAATACGCATGAATATATGGAAAAATCTTTTCATAAAGAGAACCACTGGGATGGATAAAGATCTAATAAATCAGCAAAGACCCCCAAAAAAATTAACGTTTACAAGTAATATAATTACTCCTTGGTCTTATCATTAATCAAGGTAGAGGTGAACTCTAACAGCAAGCAAGAAGACACAAATGAGAGTAAAGTATAGGATAGCGTGGACCAAAACTGAAGAACCACTGGTTTGAAAGTTGCCAAAATTGATGCACCAGTTACGACCTGGCAATTGGAACAAGAGCCCAGGAGTCAACAACACAAACAGAACCATTGCAACAAACACTGGACCCCAATCTGACATTTTTCTTTTAACTTTGCTCTTCTTCTTATCTGTTTCTACTCCAGAGCTTGCGGAAGAGAAACATAGTAAGAAGATAGCTATGATAACTGAGACGATAGCTTAAATGGGGATTGGAAAGTAAGCAAATAGAAGTTACTTGTGAGAGGAGCTTAATTTCTTCTTCCATGGAGACAGTTAGAGACGGGGAAGACAAGATCGAAGAGAAAGCGGTGGAGAGGAGGAGAAGCCTAGAAGATTCAATGAAATGAACAATAAAGAATATCTGCAGTTTTGTACATAACCAGTTGAACTGGTTCAATAAAAGATCGACCGGTTCGTTAATAAACTGGTCGATTTTAATATATAGAGGTTATTAGGTGAAATCCAATCGAACCACTGACTGGTTCAAATTTTTTCCAGTCGGACCGGCAGGTCCGGATCGATTTTTAAAACCTTGATCTCTATAATCGAATGTTTATCACAATAATGTCCACTTGATTGAGGAGTATGGGTATGTGTATGACTAATCACCGTTGCATTAATACCTGTGGTTGTATTAATATACAAATTTAAAAACAATATAAGATAAGATAACATAAAAAATAGATGAAGTTGATATATAAAAAAGAAAGGAGTTTGCCCTCAATATCTTCATCATCTATCCAACTTCAGGCGCACATAAGGGCTTCCACAGTATAAGGATGAATTCGAGCACAATAAAGACTAATAGCCTAACTACTAATGCTAAAAGAAGACTATGAACTAACAATAGACAATGGAATTACTAATAGGTCTCGTGCAATTACTTGCATGATTATTATTTCCACAACTCTTCTACTATAACAATATATCAAACTGCACACCTTCAACATTGGCCGCACAACTAGACACCTCTACCTTCACACCCGTCAGTCTTGGAAGAAGAACTCAGGAGCAATGAGATACTTCGCACTTGACTAGCTTTCAATTTTTGAGCCTTGCATCCATTTCACTTAACTACCTCACCTCATCTTTCTTTCCTCAATCTTCAACCTCATTTCTACTCAGTTTTGGCGTTACTTTACACTTCATTTTTCTCTCTCTTAAAAGATTATTTTGATCTTCATCCTCCTCACTTACTTCCTGCCTTATTCACTTTCACATTTATAGAAACTACCTTTTGAAAAAGTTGACCCTGACACTATGAACTTTGCCTTATTGAGAATACTGCTCTTTAGTAATGTTAGCAACTCCTTTGTCCATTACTGAATCTCCTCCTTTGCCCTCAAAAGATGTAGAAGCTTCCTCTCTTCCTTCTCCAGATCTTCCTATGATTGCTCCTGCAATTCTTCAACAAGTTAGGAAAAGTTGGAAATAAGTAATAGGGGAGGGGCAGGGGTACCTTGCACTGTTACCTTCCGAAAGAAGAAGATAGCAGATTGTTGGTTTCCCCCAAATTGGATTTTCTTCAATCTGGAGCAAAAACTTAGGAAACTTTATTGATTGGCTTTTTTTGGGATAGGCGATATGCTTTTCCAATTATTAAAAAATGAGCACACAATATGTGGAAGAGTAGAGGTTTACTGGAAGTGCTTATAGCATAAGAAAATATGTTGTTATTTACCTTTTTATCTAAAGAGGCAGGTATGAAAGTGGTGGAATAGGGCCCCTGGCATATCCTGAACTAACCTTTATTTCTTCAGCTATGGAGACAAGGATTCAAGTAGATTCCATTAAACACCAAGTTGTTCCTCTATGGGTGCATTTACACAATGTCCCACTTGAGTAATAGACTACCAAAGGCCTTAGCATATTAGCAAGCTATCTAGGAATTCCTTTTTGTATGGATAATAATACTGCAAAAAGGAAAAGTGTTGGATAATCAAGGTTGTGTATAAATATGGAGTCAATACAAAATATGCTAGAAGGTATTCCGATTATGAGATTGGGAGCCAATGGAATCTTATTTGGAGACAGTGTCTATGTTAATTACCAACAAAAGTCATCACTGAAATCTTAAGGAAAAAGGTCAATACCTATTGGTGAGAAGTTCTTAAGAGGAGATTATGAGGAGCTTATAGGATTAGATGAGCATGTTGGTCATGAGTGCACATAAAAAGAATCAAACCAAGAGATTGTGCAAGAGGAAAACATAGAATCAGTGAGTAATGTACAGGTGATAACTTCATAGAATCAGTGAGTAATGCACAGGTGATAACTTCTATCTCTTTAGATGGAAAAATTCAAATGGAAACTCTAGAAAAGAATGGCTAAAAGAAAGAGGAATTAGAACAATTAAACTCTCCTGTTAGGCTAAATAAAAGTGGATCACTAGAAACCTCTTCCTCTTCTATAATGGGAGATGATCCAGGAACATCTTTTGAGTCTCTGGTTACAGAGAGAGCAAGTAAGACCAAAAAGAAAGGCTTCAGATCAAATACATCCTCTTAATGTCTTGGTTTATATGGAATGTTAGAGGTATCAACTAACCTAAGAAACTTTTAGCTTTGAGGGATTTTATCTATCAAGAAAAGCCATGTTTAATTATTCTTTTGGAAACTAAGATTAGAGTTGATAATATTATGAAGTTGCATAAATTGGGCATTAATTGGAAATTTGTTACTAATCATCAAAAGTATGCTTTGGGAAGAATAATCATTACTTTTAATCTAGAAATTATGGAGGTAAATGTCCTAGAAGTGCAAATGCAAGTGATGCACATTAAATGGCATTTTAAATAAGAGGATGTGTATATTTTCTCCTCTTGCTCTAATTATGCCTTCCAAAGGAAGGAGCTATAGAAGAGTTGGTTGGCCCCTGGGTTATTAGTGGAGGTTTTAACTCTACTCTCTATAAATCTAAAGCTGAAGAAAATGCTCTTCTGAGGACCTACACATCAAACTTCAAGTATTGTATGGAGACAATAGGCCCAATTAATCTCAAATACTAGGGTCACACTTTTATTTGAAGTAATAAACAAGCAAAGGACTGGTCTATAAGGAAAAAGTTGAATCAGGTGCTAGTAAATCAGTGATGGTTACTTCAGTTTCCTATGAGTTTTGCCTCCTTTCTAGATCCTCTTTCTCTTATCACTCTCCTGCCAAGATAAAAACAGAATGCTAAATTTCCTTTTAGATTTAACAACTTTTTGGCAGATACAGAAGGGTTTCAAGAGGCTATTAAGACAGGAATGTTGAAGGAATTGTATGGAACTAAACAGTTTATATGTGTCTAGAGGCTCAAAGCAATACAGGATGAATTGAAAAAACTAGATCTTGAAAGGGGAAGCTCCACTACTAAAGCTATTGATAGAACTAAGAGTGACCTTTCTATAATCCAAGGGCAACTTTCTAGTAAACCTAGGGACCCACTACTTTTGTCACCGGAGGAAGAAAAACTTAACAACTATCTCTTGGTTGTTAAGAATCATGAAAGTCTAATAAAGCAAAGTGCAAGGGTCAAATGGCTACAGTGAGTTGATAAATGTTCTAAGTTCTTTAACTAATTTGTGGGTAGGAAGAACAACAATAGAATTTGTTTAATCCAGGATGAAGATGTTAGGCTCCTCAAGCATGAGGATCAAATCTTAGAAGAGGCAAGGAAATATTTTAGTAGATTTATGGCCAATTTACAAATATTACAATTACTTCGCAATTATTAAACTCCTTCGTCTCGAAGAAACAATCTCAAGAAAAGGTTTTTAATCTAGTCAGACCTTTACAAGATGCTTAGATTAAAGAAGTGATCTCCCAAATGAATCCAAATAAAGCTCTAGGTCTTGATGGCCTAAAGGGGTTTTTCTTTCAGAAAGCTTAGGGAGAGATTGGAAGGATGGTTAAGTAAGCTGTCAATGAATTCTTCTCTACTGGTGTCTTGTTAAAGGAGATTAACAAAACCTTCCTTTTCTTAATTCCCAAGACAAGTAACCCTAATATCTTTAAAGAGTTCAGGCCTATCACTTGTTCTAATTTTCTTTATTAGGTGATCTCTAAAATTATAGCAAATAGGCTTAAGGAATTTTTGGGAATGTTGGTTAGTAATAACGAAAATGCATTCATGCACGAAAGGATGATGGGAGAAAACATATCCATTGTTCAGGAGTTTATGAAGGAGTACTAAAGAAGCAGTTCTCTGCCAAACTATGGATTCAAAATTGACTTCGAGAAGGCCTTTGACTGCGTGGAATGTAGTTTTATACTTATGTTGATAGAGGTGATGTGATTCCCTTCTACATTCATTAAATGGATCATGTATAACCACCACTTCCTATTCAGTGCTAATGAATGGTGACCAAAGAAATCATTAAAAGGAGCAAGAGGGTTTAGACAAGGTGATTCTATATCTCCATATTTTTTCATAATTTGTATGGAAGTTCTAACTTTATTGTTACAGTATAATGTGGAGAAGGAAAAGATATTCAAGTTTCATAGCAAATGCAATAAGGTATCTCTAACCAATCTTTATTTTGCTAACGATTTGTTAATCTTTTGTAAGGCACATCCAACTTCAATTAAGATCTTGATGTCCTCTCTAAAATAACTTGGAGAAATTTCATGTTTAGTAATCAACCTAACAAAGAGTCATTTTGTACTAGCTAATAGTGCAATTAGAAGTTGAGATAACTGCAATATCTTATATGGAAAGGAAACAATATCCTTTGTACTATCTAGGACTACCTATCACTACAAGAAGGATTCATTTCTACAAATGTTATCCTTTGGTGGAAAGAATATAGCAGAAATTAAGCCTATGGATAAATAGCTTCTTATTTTTTGGGGGAAGACTTCAATTAAATAAATATATGCTAAACTCCTTGTAAGTTTATTAGTCTGCTAGTATCTTTTTGGCTAAATAAGTAAGGAACGCAATTGAAAAATTAATTTAGAGGTTCTTATAGGGGAAAGCATAACGCAGAGGGAAGGTTAATGAAAGTTAGATGGGATAAGGTTTGCAAGTCCAAGAAGGATAGAGGCCTAGGGATAATCCCTATTTCCATTACCAACAAGGTATTAATGCTGAAAAAGATCTAGCATATTCTGTGCAACAAGGATACATTGTGGACCAAATGGCTTTACTCTTATATACTTAAAGGAAAATCATTGTGGTCCATTTTCCCTAAGGACTCTCAATCTTGGTTTATCAACAATTTGATAAGGTTTAAGGAAATTATAAAGCCACGAGTGAATTGTAAAGTAGGTAATAGAAAAGAAGCATAATTAGGTGGGTTATGGTCCATTAATTCGAATTCTTATAACAGTACAATGTTGGAGCAATATCTCACTCAATGCTAAAGTTTGTGCAATCATTATTGGCAACAGGTGGAAAGAATTTCCAAACCAAATGATGCACCTCATCCCCAATTATTCCCCTAATTGTAGGACTTAGGACAATTGCTCTTGGTTAAGCCAACCCCTAACTCCTCTTCTAACAAGGCATGTACGGAGTGGATAACACAGGGACAATCCATTTAAGATGATTGGTACCCTATAGTCTGGTATAAGATCTTAAGACCCAACACCTCTTATTTATTATGGTTGGCTACATTGAACAAAATTGCCACCATTGACAAACTACGATTTCTAAATCTAGACAACAAATGTGTCCTATGTAGGAACGACCGTGAAACTAAAGACCACATTTTTTTCCAATGCCCTTTTGTGGAAAACATATGGAAAAAAAATTCAAGAGAAGTGTCACTAAAGATCACTAGAGATAGGAAGGGAATTTGCTTATTGTCATACTGGAGAATTAAGAGATCTAAAGATTGACCCAAAAGGAGATAAAGCATTATATATCATCTCACTTGCTTCTGGTGTTGAGGAGACATAGAAGGAGAGGAATTTGAGAATCTTCAAAGGCAGAGCTTGTTCAAATCAAGAAGTGATGAAATTTCTAATCATGAGGATAAGAGAATTGATTTTTCTCTCAAAAGAACTTCCTAATTATAGTGAGAATGTTGTTTGAGCATGGAATTGGGTTTAAAAATTATCAGATACATAACCCTAAACATATAGTACCAAATCAAAAGAGGACAATGGATTAAGCAGTTCCCTAAAGGAAGATGACGTCCCAAAGCTGCTTTGTGGTAGCCATCCATTAGAAGACTTGGAAGCATCGTCTCATCGCCTAAGAAATGAAGGATGTACACGAGAGATATGTGATGAGAAAGTAAAACAAACTCTAGAGAAACCAAGACATCTAGATGATTCTTCTTTCCTAAAGTTCTGGAGAAATCAAGATGTAGCCATGTAGATGTGTTATGGTGATGTTAAATGTTTTTGGGTTATGGAAGACCGTATGGTTAGTTTGCTCATTTTGTAAAGCATGTACAAACTTCCAATTTCATTAATATAATTTAATTTTTCAAAAAAACTTTGACCATACAATCTTCTTTCAAATATTTATCTAAGTCCATCATATTGTACGAAGTCCTAGCCCTTTTTTCTTTCATAAATTTTGTAAGTGAAAGTAATAAACTGCTCTTAGAAGATGAGCTCGAACTTGAAATTGCAGTCAGAGCTGAACAACTTGAACTACTGTGATCTCAATCTTGAATTTTGTCCATTCTAAGTTGATAATCATTAAACAATTCATACTAGAATTGTTCACTATGTAATATATAATATATAAAATTAACTCCCTCCATCTTGCATCTTGGGTCCAACATATATATGAATGTAATAGTATGTCCAACCATATACTAATAACAATTAAACTTCTCCATCATCTGCTGCCATAACCCTGAATAACCTTATTGAATTAAACATCCAATCAAATAAAGCTTTCTTTATCTCACACATAGTGCTAGAACAACAATGCGAAGTTGTATATTTTGTTCCCGAGAATAATTAAGTCATACTATAAAATAATTCCAACTTTATGCAAAGTTCTCTAGCCAACTCCCATTGGTCTTCTGCAGGCAGACAAGTGTACTGAGAATCTCTTTGTCTTAGTCTGATAAACACCTCAACATATTGGATTGTCAACTCTAATATCTTGAAGGTTGAGTTCTATCTGATTGGATAATCCAAAATCAATTTTTTGTGTGATTGAAATGCATATTAGTCATGTAGTTTCTTCAAAATTTTCATCTCTTTTAAGTGTTACGCTCTAATATACTAAACTATTTCGATTTGAATCTATTACTTCCTTTATCATCTTCAACCCATTCTTCACAATTAAATTCAAAATATGCACAAAATAATAAATATGGAATAACCTTCCACCAACCAACAGGCTCCCAAGCCATTTCTTATTCTTGAACTTTTCAATTATAACATCATTTGTGTTATAATTGTCAACATTAATGGTGGACAATTAGGTGTCAATATTATAATTTATCAAACAATCTTCCAACATGGTTGCCAACCTTTTGCTTGTATGTGGTGTCAGCACATAAATGAACCTACCATGTATAAATATGGCTAACATCAATCATAACATAATCAAAAAGTAAATGATAACAATATTAAAGAATATAAATTTCCTCAAAAGTTTATTACGTAGAGTCCAGTTATTGTCAACATAATGTGTCGTTACTGCCATGTAACCCTTATTTTGGTTATTAGTTGTCCACATTTATGTTGTAATGGCAATCCATCCTTTAATACTTGACAATGTTCTTAAAATTTCTTTCTTTTTATCCTCCTATATCTTCATATTGTCCTTCTTTAATGTATTATGTGTTAGAACCTTGAGCATCAGCTGTACTGAGTTGCAAAACATCCTAAATCTTTTGATATCAATTGTAGATAGTGGATGTTCACTACCAATTACCATAAAAAGCAGTAAAAAAATCTTGAATTAATGCTACTATAAGATGTTGCAATCATTTGATTATTCCCTCTCATTAGGTTAGAGGTCAAAAATATTTGACCTCCTGATACAATCTTCTTTCTATTACAATAATCCACATGTCTCTTTAAATAAGAGATTCTACCTTTTGAACTCCTATCCAACATCTTGTGATAATACATACATTTGACTTTTTATACTCTGTCAATTGATCTAGTCTTATAGAAGTGATTCCAAACTTCATATTTCAGTTGACCTAGTCTTCTAGCTTCACTCCATATCGGATCAGAAGTTTTTACTTATATATTCGCTACCAGATTATAACTCTCCATTGAAGGAGTATGCTTATCCATCTGAAAAAAATAACATATAAATATTTATGTTATTCATAATCATAATTCATAAACGAGAGAGAGAATAGGGGATCTTAAATCATAATCATATATTTAAAGTGCATATGCCCGTGTAAGTCACTAAGATCATGTCATACAACACACGGGCACATATGTGTTTTCATACCTGTATGTAACCGTATATGTCACTGTGAAGGCTTTGTATAGACTTCGTGTAAGTGACTGTGTATGTCACTTAATCATACTTACACGTATAGATGTCAATGGGCCGGGCCGGGCCCGGGCCTCCCTCAGCCCGGCCCAGCCCAGCCAGACCTAAAAGACTGCGGGTCGGGGGTCGATTTGTGGCCCAAGTGGGTCGGGATAGCCAGGCCGGCCTGTGGTCGGCCCGTCAAACCCGGCCCGTTTATAATTTTTTAATATAAAAACTTACAAAACGGCGCTGTTTTGTCGGGCCGCGGGCCAGCCCGGGCCTGCCTGTGGCCCTCACGGGCCGACCATGGTCGGCCCTTGGCCCGGCCCAGGCGGACCATGATCGGCCCGTGGCCTGCCAAACCAGGGACAAAAACAGACCGGGCCGGGCCGGAATTGACATCCCTACTTACACGGTCGTATACACATCATACATGTTCACATACACAAACTGTGTTATTCTTGAAACTTCATAGTTGCTTGTATGTGACTGGTTAAGTCCGTGAAAACACCTCCTATATGGTAACAATCCTAGAAATTCCAGTATTCCACAAATTCAATCTTCAATTAAAAGATCCAAAACTAAAATATGAAGAAGGAACTTTACCTTGATGGGTGGGTGGCGATGAAGCAAAAAAAGACGACGACAAGGTGGCAGGGAAGTGGGGGCGGTGCGTCAAAGGAGCAGCGAGAGGGAGTGCAAATACTAAAAGAGGAAGGCAAAATAGGCTGATGGTTGATGGCTGACGACTGACCTGCTAAAGAGAGAGAGAGACTGAAGTCTAAAGTTAGGGGAAGAAATCGATGTAAGAGATAGAGAAAAGGTAGGGGAAAATGATGCAAGTCAACTTAGATTAAAATGACATCGTTTTACTTAGTCAAAAAAAAAACTTTGTCTAAAATGACATCATTTTGCTTAAGCTCGAGTTCGAGCCTGAGCCCGATCTAAAGCTAGATAATTTTTCACCATTAGGGCATGTTGACCTCAGGCTGGTCTAGCCCAGGCTTAAATGTGATCCGTAATCCCAATGCCGATCAAGAATATCTATATAAGGCATGTACAATTTTTCCTTCCCTATGGGATGTATAGGGTTTGTAAAAAAAACTATGAATCCATCATTCATATATATATATATATATACCAATGCTCAACAACCTTATAAGTGGAGTTACAATCTTCACAATAATGAAGCAAACTCATTTGAGTCTACAATGCTCAATAACCATATAAGTGGAACTATAATCTGCACCATAATCATGTAAACATCCCAAAATTTATTTTTAAGAATAATATCATAAACATCTTTTCCTTTTATATTATTTGATAAATTTTGACTTGAAAAATGTTTACTTGTCACTAAATTTTGAAGTACTTTTTTTTACTCATAAACACTTTTCAAACTTATAAATGTAGTTGCAAACTTAGTAGGAGTAGGATGCATAATCTCCACTCAATCTTCTTGCTTTCTTAAAAATAATGCAATATGATTACAAGAATTATAATCTTGGATGCATGTGAAGCAAAACCAGAAATATGGTCTATACAGCCAATGTCTTTTAAAATGAGATTTATACAATGAGCTGCACATAGAGACTAATAAATATGTTCATACTTTGATTGTAATAAGTACCCAGCTGAATTATAATTAGTTGTATGTTTCGTAACAAAGTGGACAACATTTTTTAGTCAACCCACTCAACAATTTCAAGAAATAATCCAAATAAAGCATAAGTGTTTTTTTACTATATTAGAAGCATCAAAAGACTTGATAAAAGTTGTTCCGATATTACAATAAGCCAAGAAATTAATTAAAGTTCTTTGTCTTTAAATATTCTACACATTTGTTATAGTATTGCATCATATTGTTTCCCAACTAGACTTATATGTATCCATAATCAACTAACACTCATTTTTTAAATCTTGAAGTAAAAGCATATGAATCTCATGATAAGAAAGTACCTTAAATCTTAGATTATCGTTATTGTATCATCTATTACTTCTTAAAAATAGGGAAATTTTAAAGCATTTAAAAGAGTAGATGAATGGCAGAACCATCTAGCCTATGTTGGTTTGCATTGCAAAACCATATCCTTATCAACCAAAACACTATTTATACTAGGCCGAGAACCAAAAGTAGTTATCTAAGGAAAATAATAATATATGTCAATAATGACTTTCTTTTTTCCTTTATCTAATACTTGTGATGCTTTATCATCTTTAAAAGATATATTATGAGCTTTTTTATTTCCTTTTTTTTCTTTACTTGTTGCTGCAAATAATTTCTAATCCTCTCACATACATCAAATGGTACTTTCTTTTGCAAGAAGCAATATTACCCTTAACACCATCAAGATGTTCTTTTATTCTATACATTCCTCCCCCTATTAACATTCTACAGCAAATCATACAATTATATTGGGTGCTTCCATCAGACATTTGAGAAGAAGAAAAATAATTTCATGCCAAATAATACTTACCATAAGTAGAAGATGTTAAGTTTATTGAATCTTTTTTTTTATGATTCCATAATCTCCACTATAATTTCAATATATAATTTTGATATTTTTATACACAATTATAAGAATTGAACATTTTAAAAAGATGTTCAAAATACTTATCCTATTAATAATAACTAGATAATAATATTACATCATCAAAAATAGGTAAAAAGGTTTTTAAGAAATAATTATGCCAAAAAATGTCAAACAATATATGTTGGTTTATATGTTATCATAGCTTTTTTAGAGTTTAATTAGAAATTAGAAATTTCATATATTACTTTGGTGTAGACCCTTTGGTTATAACTATTAATTACCAATTACCTTATTTGTATTTCCTATTCATGTTTTGATTACGTATTTTTGCTTGTTTTCTTTGTCTTGTTCCAATTTTGCCTACCATCTTGTTTTACTTTCCAAGTTAATGAGTTGACGTGACTTAGTGGACTATGGATATTAACTTAATTTCTTCTTTTGTACCAATGAAGGACTAAAATCGCAGTTCTTTGAGATAGATTCCAAAGGTTAAGTATCCTTTTACTTCTTTATTTTAGCTACAATAAGTTATAGCTTTTAGCTAAAGGGAGATTGGAATGTAACCTTCTGGAAAATTGTTTTAATTTTTAATATCAATTGAGAATGTAACATAATCATCTAGGTTTGATAGAAATTCAATGTCATATTTTAACTGATACAAAAGTTCTCATCACTTATCATGTTACTTGAGAGGCTGATCATTTTGAATCCAAAACTAAGGGAATGTATTGCTGGATTGGTATATAACTTTGAGCTTAGTTTATCATGCTTTTGCAAACAGCATGCAAAGATAACAAAGTTGTGTATGGCTAAAACACATCTAGGCCAAATTAGAACGATACTGACTAAGTGAAATAAGAAAGAGTAAACAACTAGACTTAAGAAAAAGGCATCCTTGAATTAAAAGTTTGAATATGAAACACAAAGGTCCTGGAACTCAAATTTAAAATAGCCTAGGAAAAATTAAACCTTAAGCTTAAAATTGACATAAAAAGCATAGATAGATATGAGACTTTACACTATAGTTTACCCTTGCTTGTTGCCTTGATGTTCTCTAAAATATATCTTGAAAACAAACAAAACTTTGATTAATATTTTCTTATTTACTAAAGATATAAATATGAACTAAGAATTTGAAATTAAAAAACCTACATAACATGAAACTCGATTAATATCATATATCACTTTCTTTTTAAACAACATCCCCCAAATTATGAAATTGAATATTATTTTATTATTTAATTAATTTCAACTTTGCAAGTTATATCATAAACCAGAATGAATATCATATGTTTTGAATTTTTGTTCATTTTTCTCTAAATATAATAAACTGTGGTTCAGCCGGATTCTGACGAGGCTGCATGTTGCCGTTCGGGTCCATGGAGACAACTGTTGGACACGAGAATTCTG
>JAOTAY010000006.1:31987699-32017757 GCA_025629805.1 Erythroxylum baracoense | reverse complement strand
TCTTGTTGCAAATCTTTATCAACTGTTTGATTTTTGCTCAATCTTACTCTTAATTCATTCCAAGTTCTCATATTAGTTATATACTCAATGCAATTCTTACGTTCTTTGAGTCTCTCACTAAGTTGCTTCTAATCTCTAAATCCATCATTTGCTAATTCACTTTGTTTGTTATTAGATTTGAACAATTTACATCAAAAACAATATACTTTATCTACATGTTTAGAATAAACTAACCATTTTCTATCGCTAATCTCTCAATTACTCAAATTTCTATAAAAATAATAATATGAAAAATAACGAGAGGTATTGTCTAAAAGAAATATAAGATTCAATTCGCTTACATGCCCTTTTTCAACTAAAATATCCCTTGTTTTATTATCAAGATTATCCCAATTTTTAGGATCATAAATATCCAATATAGGACTTACTTGCTCATCATGCCTTTAAATTTTCTAAAATAGATGCATTTGGTACATAATCATGCTCACTCAAATTTCTAATATCTTCATGAATATTAATCTCACCACTTAAGTTTTCTTTATGTTGTTCAAAACTACCTTCACCTAATTCCTCAATACTCTCACTAGAGGAGCCTACTCTTTTAATAAATTTATTAATTACTCCTTTTTGGGATTCTATTAGCTGTACTACTTGTTTTCTTTTTTCCTTTTTTCACTTCCAGAAAAATACTTTTTAGGCAACATAATATAAACCAATTATGACACAATTGGACTAGAAAAAGAACAAAAACACCTGTACAAAACTGGAAGAAGTATGCAGGTACAACCAAACTCTAATAGCTTCACAATATATCACATAGATATTTGAATCGTATTATATCTGTGATAGAAAAAATAAGTAGCGAAATTTAATACCAAATATTAAAAATGAAAAAAAGTGCAAATTTTAATGATAGAGAAACACTAATTTCTAAAAATACAAGAAATTAACATCCTTAGGAAAAATATAGTAAATAATATTCTAATTTATTAAATATTCTAAATTTTCCAAGTCAAATATTATCCTATTCTATAAGCTGTGGAAATAATTGAGTAGTAATACTAATAATAATAATAATAATAATAATAATAATAATAATAATAATAATAATAATAATAATATATAATAATAATAATATATTATTATTATTATTATTATTATTATTATTATAATATATTATTATTATTATTATTATTACGATATGTTTACTAGAATCATAAGTATTTTTATAATAATGGAAACGATTTATGTAGTCTTTGAATTGAGTAACTTAAATTATTTGATTTAGTCATATTATCACTAAACTTATGTGAACTCTACAAGAATACCAATCCAACAATTAATACATTACTTGTGACAAAGTATAATGAAAATTACAATTACAAAATTAAATTATTTATTAATATTTAATTATTTTTATAAATAATAAGCAATCTAAAAAAAGGAAAAACACAAATAAATACAATATCATTTAATATTAATGTTATGATTTAAAATGTCAGTATAATGTCCATGTTAACGACAAATTACAAATTAATTATAACATATTCAAATATTTAACAAGCTAAAAATACATTAAAAATTTAAATATTTTATTTTATCTTTAAATTACATTTGAAACTTATAAGACAGAATCGTGAAAATTTATTACTGTCAATTTTTAAATTAGAGCATTTAGATGCTTATATTGATAAAAATAAAAAATAAAAGATAAAAATACGCTTAAATTTTTCAAAACTATTTATAAGTATCGTAAGTTAACGTTATGATAACTTTATAAGTTATTAACGTTATAATGTAAGGGAGGGGCTTCCAAGAGGGGCCCCTTTTGTTGATAAGCCCTGGGCAAGTGCCCTGTCTGTCCCTGCCTAGGGCCGGCGCTTATTAGACTTTTGATTAATTAATTAGCAGCCATGAAAAGGGTCTTAGAGGGCAAACAGAATGTATTGGTTTATCAGAAAAGCATAGTTTCAATTTAGGTTTTTATCTTACGAGTGAGCTTGCTTGTGTTTCTCGTTAGGTGAAGAAGCAACAAGCTTCTTCTAAATCATCGGATGGTGCTCAAGACGTTTTACTATTAGAGTTTCATTTTCCTGTTCTTTGCATTTGAGTAAATATGTTGTTGTTTTGGATAGAGTAAAGATGGTGCGAACGAAATCATTCCAGCACAGTGACGCTACTTGAAGGTTGAGGTTGATGGGCACATTGTATGATGACGCTCATGTCAAGGCTAGTTTTCTTTCTGTTCTATCTAATTTGCGTCAAATCATCTACATGTGCTAAATAGTTTGCATTGGTACGAGGATTTAGAGAGAAAGAAGAAGGCAATTCAGTCATGCATCAACTACTGTAACATGCAATATTTGATTCCTTACTCTACTTTTTTTGCATTCTTTCCAATTCCACTTTGTCAAACTCTAAATTTTTGATAATAACTTTATACCTATAAATAATAACTTTATATCTATATTTTGGCAAAAAGGGTATTTTTAGCTTTAACTTTTGTACTAAAATATAAGTCAAACTCTAAATTTTTAAAGCATTCAAAGACAACTTTAATATTTCAAAATTGTTCAATTTAACCCTAAATTAAGAGAATCCTTGAAGGAGTTAATCTCCCTCAATCAAGTCTCACATTGTAGCACTCATTTTTTATACTAATAAAACAATAAGTACATATATAAAATTAATTATATTAATTTTAAATAAATTATAATATATCTAAATAATTTTTTTAAAAAATGATATAGACCATCGATCTTGATTCTTGTAGTAGCATAACATTCAATAAGAGATTTTGTTCTAAAAATAATTTCTTATTATATAATATTTATGTTTTGACATTTTTTTCTTATATAATAACTAATATTTAGTAAAATATTTAGCATTCTACCGTGCTATTCAATTTGAGTATAATTTGTTAAAAACATATTTATTGAAAATGTTGAAAAATGATATCTTATAATTATTGAAGTATTTAGAAGTACATATTTCATAAATATGAAAAGTCATATTTCTTGAAGTTCAAATTTTAATTTATATCACAAGTGACTTACCAAATATGTTAAGACACATTTTGTTAATATTATAAACTCATGCCTCCGAGTCTTGGGTTGAGATCCTTTGTGTCCGAAAGGATTTGGCTAATAGGATCTCATCCTCCAAGCCTTATCCAATACTGGAACCAAAACAAGTCCATTAAGTTGAGTCAAACTATATATCAAGATTGCGTGAACTTACTATAATGTTCCTTGATTTATTTGACAAACGTATCTTGCTCGTGCAAATTGCAGAACCAAATAAACAAGTAAAAGGTGTGTATACATTTTTTAACTTTTTGTCATATTGTTTCTATGGGACTTTTTGGGTTTTTACTGATACACTTATTATTAGACATGTAGTAAAACTTTATACACTAATAGTTTTTAAAATGTAGTAATTTTATGATTTGATTTCAATTAATAAACTAAACTTATTTTCGATTAATTAATACCTTTTAAATGAATTAATTTTACATGATCCCAATATTATTAACTTTTATTATAATAAGTTTGAATGGTATATTGATAAATTTATTTTGTCTAATATTTATTCCTTTCTTTACACAAAAATATGTAAGAAGATCGAACGATACAAATATTTTATATGGTTTTATTATTTTAAAAACTATTTTATGATTTAAAATTTTTAAAAATATCTTATGGTATTAGAAACACTAAAAACCTTATACTAAATTTTTATCAAATCATTTTAATATTATAAACTATTAAAATCTTGCTACAACCCAAATCACTTAAGAAGATATGTTACATTGTATAATTTCAATTTCTAGACTTGATAATAAATTGTTTACAACTTTTATTGATGATTACTATTAATGTAATTAGTTATTTCTCATTAGTAATCAGTTTAAGACCCTAGAAAAATTCAAAATATTTGAGTAGAAATTGAGAAGCAACTCAATAAGCCCATGAAGATTATTTGGTTTAACCATAGTGGAGAGTAATAGGATAGAAATGGAGTTTAGGTTAAGAGAAATGATTGTTTGTTAAATTTCTAGAAACTTGTGGTATATTTGTATAATACTCTATCTTGTGTATACTTGAGTATAATGGATGCATAAAAGGACAGAGTGATCAACATAATAGTAAGATCAAAGCTTCTTGAGTATTTACAGGGCAAGGCGCTAAAGATAAAACTATATGTTTTGAACTATGTTACTAGTAAGTATCCAATCTTTTTTATTTATTTATCTATAGAATGGTAGGAAGTTTAAATTTGAATCATTCGAGGGTATAGGGTTGTCCAACAAATGTAAAAATTTAGAACTAATCATGGTTTCTTTATAGGCTATCACAAAGGTTTGAAAGGCTATTGGTCTTTAGTCAATAGTATAAGAATTGTTGAGGCGTTGACTGCTAAATTTTTAGAGAATGAGGTAGCATATATGCCATTTATATATGAAGCAGTTAAGGGGCGAAAGCCATAACTAATATACATTCCTATTATTCATGAGAAAGTTGTTTGAGGTACTCTCAAAGGTACATAGGGATGATTTAGATGAAGATTTAACTCCTAAATTTGGAGATGTCACAAATGTCGATAAATAAACTATAGTAAATACCCAACTTGATCTTATATCATCATTAAGGTGTTTATATAAAGATAGAAATCCTACACCTTTTAAACATTTTGTTGTTTATATAGGTGATAGTGACTATGTTTTAAAAGAGATTATGGATCCTTTAACTTAGAATGAAGCAATAGGAAGTTATCATTATGATAAACAGATGAGTAATATGAAGGAAGAGAAGAAGACTATCAAATAATGGTATTTGAGACTCATTAGTTGCAAGTGAGTGTTTAAGACTAAGAGATGTTAAATGCAAGGTTAACAGGTCTAAAGTAATACTTATAACTAAAGGGTACACTTAAAAAGAGGAAGTAAGCTACGACGAGACTTTCACTTAAGTTTTAACCAAAGAAACATTCTAGGTCGTACGACTGTAACATCCTATTTTGATCTTGAGTTATAATGGATGTTAAAATAACTTTATTAAACGATGATCTAGTAGATAAGGTGTATAAACAACTTAATGGTTTTGAGTGAAGGGTAATGAGCATTAGGTTTACATATTAAGTAAGTTAATTTATGGACTAAATTAAGCATCACAACAATTCTACTTAACATTCTATAAGAAGGTCATAACTTTAGATTTCGAGGATAGCATACTTGACTCTTGTATAAACTCTAAATTTAGTAGGAGTGAGTTTTTATTTTTCTACCCTATATGTGGACGACATATTACTTTCTAGCAATGACTTGAACATGTTGTAGAATGTGAAGAAGATTTTTTCGAAGGACTTTGACATGAAAGATCCTAAGGGGGCCCTATTTGTTTTTGGAGTAGAGATTCATATAGGTAGGTTTGAGAAGGTTTTATGCGTATATCAAAAGGATTATGTCAACGTGGTGCTAAAAAGATTCAATATACAAGACTGTAAGCTTAATTAAAGGTGTAAAGTTAAGCAAGGAGCAATGTTCTCATAATGAGGTGGAGAAAGTTGAGAAGAGTCGTAGTCCTTACAGTAGTGTATTTGAGAGTTTGATGTACTTAGAGGTATACGCTCGGCCTAATGTTGCTTTTACAATTAGTGTTTTTGGTAGCTATTCGGCAGATCATGATCATAAGCATTGGGTTACAATAAAGACAATATTATGTTATATGCATAAACTGTAGATTATATGCTAGTTTATAGGCATGCAGATGATCCAGGTATTATTAGATATGTTGATGTAGTGAGAGTTATATTACATGTTTACGCAATACTTGAGATTAGTAAAGTTATGAATTTGCACTTGTTTGACCAAATCGAGTCCTTTTTCAAATTAATTTCAAAGAAATTATTAAATTCTAATTAATTTTGTCTAAGTAGGAGAATGTTAGATTTTTCTATAAGAAGTGCAATTAATTAGTCTTTTGTTTTATAACTAGGCCAAAAACAGACCTCAAAGCCCTTGGTTATATATTTTTATTTTTTTTAGGGTTGGTTTCTCAACAAGGTTATTAATGTTATAGGATCATTGTCTAGAGCCATTAGGGCACCTTGATGATAGGGGTTTTAAAATTATAATTAATTATCCTAACTCTTAAGTGTCATATCTTAAATATATAAGTGATTTATAAGGAATTAGGTCTAATCTAAATTAAATTAGCGGGAGAGATAAGAGAAGAACATAGACTATTTTCATCATGTTACATATACTTTTAAGTGGGGGATTTTTTCAAATTAAAAAAGCAATGATTATATCTTTTATGTATTCTTAGTATTGATTTGCTAATAATGCATTAATTATTAAAGTGTATTAATTATTATGGAATGATAAATTATAAGTGTTATTATTATTTAATGAACTTATAATATTAATTGAATTTATAATTATAGTATATATTGGAGTTAGGATTTTGTTGGAATTCCAAATATAAGTGTCCGAAACCTATTTCGAAAGTTGTCTTATTCTGACTTACTACAAGACGTTTACTATTGAAGTAAAGTTATCTTATTTTACTAATATTACAATAGGAGATAATTTGTTGTCATTAGTTTTAGTACTTTGTTTCTTGTTGTCTAAATTAGTTTGCGCTTAGCTCTCCAAATGTTACCATGATTCTGAATCTCTGATATTTTAGATAACTGACATGCTACTCCATCATACTTACTAGCAACTTTGAAAGTTCAATCTTTTCTTATTAAACACTTAGAAGTAAGGTTCATTTAAATGTCGAAGACATGATATCTTGGGATTACTGGAATATTAAAAAAACATGCCTTCTATATTAGTTAAAAATCACACTTCCCAAACGTCATAACTATATTGATATGGGATGTGTTATTATTATATTCAGTAATAATATTTATTATTTGTTACTCCAGCTTCACTTATTCATAATATTTCGAGACTTTTGTTGATCATAATCATTTTACTTTAATAGTTATAAAGGTCTATTAGTCATACTATTTTGTCTAATACTTATACTATTTTGTCTAATATTTTCTCGTTAGGAAGTTTTCTCAAGTATAGAAGTCAACTTGCATCATACCCTTAGATGGTCATGTATAAGAAGCGATAGTTCCCACAAACTCCCTTCCAGAACTCCTTCCCAAAATCCATGATTCTAAATGTTAATAGTGATGAAATCAACCCACAATACGGGGTTGATTCAACGATTAATAAGTAAGTTTTGTTATCATAATATTTTTGTAGAGAAATTAATCGTAGTTAAATAACAAACATAGCAGAGAAATAATTTTAATTTTTTAATTATATCTTTTTACAACAATAATAACAACAACAAAACCCAATAATTATATCTTTTTAATTTAATAATTTGAAAACTATGATTCATAAATAAAAGGAGTAAAATGTACATAATTCGAATTCCTACGTAAATTTTTTAGAGCTATCAACCACAAGCTGTCTATGTGTCCAATCTCTACTGATATCTACAAAGTAGAGAAAAAACTCAACACTTGAAAGAAAATACATGATTGCTAACTCCCTTATGCAATAAGATTTCTTTTTTATTAAAATTAAAAATTTTAATTATAATTAAATTCTTACATTAATTATAATTATACTTTAATTTTAATAAACTAAAATATTTATATTTGATTTTAAAGTTTCAGAATCAATTCCTACTCAATTTTAAAATGAAATTTTCTCTTTTAACTACTATTTTATATATGACTCATTATGTTTATAATTGTAAAATCCCGAAACTTTCTTTTCATCGAATAAAAATTTTCATGTTTGGTGAATGGTATTCTCATATGAATAGTAAATTTTTGTGGGACCCAACCTCAAAATAATAAAAATATCTATAATAATTATTAGAGTTTAATGATATTGAAACGGATCGAAAATAAGTCATATAGGATGAATTTTGGGAGTTCCGAAAGTTTAGGACTAAAATGTCCTTTTTGGAAAGTAATGGGTATTAGTGATTTTCATTCGAAAATTTTTTAAAGTTTGATAGTAAGATGACTGCAGAATATTTTCAGAATTTAATTCAGTTAGTTGATGAATTAAATTCAATAAATGGCAATTTGGTCTTTTTACATGTCATTAAAGATAATTTGGTCTTTTTACATAGTGTTAGTAAAAGAATGAGTCATTAGAAGAGAACCAAGAAGGTGAAGTGTGGAAGCCATTAAATGAGCATTAAAAGGAATCAAACAAGATTTTTGTCTTCATTTGAACATAAACATGAGAGACCAAACAAAAGGGAGAAAAGAAGAGAGAAGAACGGACGTTCGGCCAAGGAGGGAGAAGAAGAGGGTAGCTACCATTTTTCATGGTTTTGGAGCATAAATTGGAAAGATCTTGGTCAAGTGGAGGTACTCATCAAATACCAAGAGTTTGGAAGATAAATTGGTAAGTTTTCCTAACATAAATTTCTAGTTTTGGGGCTTTTTAGTGGGATGGATTTATGTAAGATAAATGATAATTTTTGACTTGCCATGGAGAAGATAATAAGTTTGGAAGCATTTAAGGGATGAATATGACAAGAGAAAGAGTTATGTTTAGCGAAAGTTTGTATTTGATTCTCAGATCACTTGAACCAGACTTCTTGTTTCGACTCTAATTTGGCCTATAGACCTTCAAATTGGGTGATTCTAATTGGGTATGAAACCTAAGACATAGTGCTAAAATTTCTAGAAGAGACCCTGACCTAGTTCTAGCTTAATCATATTGGAATTTGAGATTAAAAATGGTAATCTGATGCTGCCCCTATATTGGAGTAACTTGTGATGTTTTGTGCATGTTTCTTGAATTAGAACTTCAAATAGTCTAATTTTTGATGATATAGAAACTAGAGACATAGGGCAACAAATGTCTAGAAGACTCAAAGCCTAATTTGAACCTTTTCTATGTGAAAAGTAAGGGACAATTTGAGGTATAACTTCCGGACATAGGCCATATCCATGACTCATCATACATCATCATATGGTGAATTAAATTGAGTGAGATAGTGTTTTGATGAAATTGATAAGTTAGAATGGCTAAAAAAAAGAGTTTAAGTGACTTTTGAAGTTAGAATTGGAAATAGAGAACAATAGGTTAGCTTTCAGTAGTAAACGGAAATACAATTAGCGTATATGTTACGCGATTAAATACTAATCTCGACTTCGATTAAATTGAATTTATAGTAATAATGTCTTATTTCTGAATTTGGAAATAAATGCCTAAGTGAAGTGCGCTTGTGTTGGTAAAGAAAAGGCACGGAACATGTGAGTGTGCTTGGCTATAAAGTTGCTTAACAGTCAGTACATTTTAAATGTATTTTATGAAAATGATTTCTATTCTATCGTGAAGTGAATATAGATTATGATTTTTATATGAATGATGCATTATAAGTGAATATTACTAGTACAATTTTATGTTTTTAACAATATATGAATTGAAGTTTGAAAGTTAAATCTTATATGAATGATTATATATTGAGATGATGTTATTGGTTGATAAAAAAGAAATAGTTTTTAGCCTATTGTATACCGATAGGTTTTATACATATTAATATATTAGTATATAACGGTTAACCTAGTATGGGTAAGCGATGTAGAACTAGCTCCGTAACTAATCTTTAACCAGTTGTGGGTAAGCGATGTAGAACCAACTTCGTAACTACTGGTATATAGCGGTTAACCTAGTACGGGTAAACAATGTAGAACTAACTCCGTAACTAGTAGTTGATCAATTGCGGGCAAGCGATGTAGAACCAGCTCCGTAACTACTGATGTATAATAGTTATCCTAGTGTGGGTGAGTGATGTAGAATCACCTTTGTCACTAGTGATTAACTAGTCGCGGGTAAGAGATGCAGAACTAATTCTGTGACTTTATGCCTGAGGGTACCATATGGCAAAGAAATTATCGATATGTTATGTCGTGTAAGAAATTCATGACATTTTTAATGTTCTCCACTATTTATTTGAAAAGTGATTTGAGAAACTTGATTTTGGGAATCATATATATTTTATATTAAATATTGAATTATGTAAATTAAGATAATTTTGTTTTAGGGAGACTTAAATAATTAAATATCATTTGAGTAGAAATTCTAGTACTCATTGAGCTCGTTTAGCTCTCACTCTTTTTTCTGTTTTTAAATGAAACTTCCCAGGTGCACGATCAGGGGCTTCAATAGCAGGGACTTCACCTCACGACTAGTCAACTTTGTCACGTGCTGCTGTGTAGGCATCTTTGCCTTGTAAATATTTTTTTTTGAACATTTGCATCTTTATGAATATATTTTGGACTATATTTTGCATAAAGAATGCATATATATGAATGTTTTAAAGTTAAATGCATAAATATGTATGAGTTTATTTTTAAGATTATTGAACTGATTGTTGAAATTGCTTGTGAATGGACTTAAAGTCCAAAATTTGTAATGGGGATTTTAAGATGATTATAGAAGTGTTTTGTACTTTTACAGGGTTTTTGAAAATTTTGGTTAGGTCAAAATACAGCCGTTGTGCTGTCGAATTTTTTAATAAATTTTTTTTAAAAGCTCCACTACTTATATCTTTTTAATGTTAAAGCTTTCTTGGTAAAAAGAACAATAGGCTTAGCTCCACGAGAACTTTCCAGCTAGATTAGATATCAACTGGAGGGTCACCATGAGGTGCTGAGTAAGTCGTCTAGTCATTTCAGGATAGAGGTCTGTCAATAATATGTTGGGAATGATTATAAATTACAATTCTAGTTCATTATTAAAATTTGAAAACTAAAATACCATTTAATTTATCTTTATTAATTCTGCAATTAAATAATTTACAACTATATATCTAAATCGACGATTAACAATATGTTAATTACTTTATTCATAAGAAAGAAACATAAAATGTGTTAGTTTTATTGTTTCACTAATATCTTGTCTTGATGAAACTATAATTAGGAACAATTTAGGAATAAAACATAAATTCAAATTGAATCTCATAATTGTGATCTTATTGCAATTTCAATTGTATAGTAATTATTGTAAGGACTTTACCTTTATTATATATAATTAACAAAATAGATAAAGTTAAATAGTGCTTTTAATTAATTATGTCACAAAATTTACAATCAACTGATTAACTATAAGGCATATACCGACAATCTCCCATTTACACTAAATGAATCACTTAAGTATATCATATACTATAACTTTATATAACGATTATACCACCGATGGAACAATAGATTACTGAGAGAATTTCACCATATTTTTTACAGTGAGCATTTGCTTAAATCCTTTAACTTTCATCTTAATTGTCATTATAATTAAAAAAGATGTCTAAATACATATCTGGATCTTTAATGAGACCTTAACTCCTTTTGTATGTACAACAACTCTAATGTTCTACATTACATTACCATTTTAACAATGCAAAAAGCCATATCAAATGTATTAAAGAATTTATTGATCCAAATAAGTTAAGTCTACGTACTCAGTGTACAAGGCTCCCCACTTTATGAGGGTCTAAAGAGGTCATAGATCTACACAGCCTTCCCCTTGCTTCTTGAACTCTCATATTTTCAATAATTAAAATATGAATTTTTTTCTCTATAAGCAATATGTCTCTATATATTGCTACTGAATAGAGCAACTATACTCCCACTAACCTTTTTATAGACATTTTAAATTAACAATCATCTCCAAAACAAACTCTTTGAATTCATCATGAAAGTAAAAATTTCAATCACTTGTAGCCTAAAGTATACATCCAATGTATCAACAAAGGCACTAGTAAGAGTAAGATAAAATTTGAAAAGTTCAAATATTATACAGTAAGCCCAAGCCCAGCTCGATCAGGCTTTGGATAGTAGTGAGCTCGAGCTCAAATTGATCGAGCTTCAAGCTATAGGGCTAGAGCTTGGGCTTGGGCTCAAGCCTAAGCCCAACTTTCTTTTTAATTTAAAAATATTTAGTTTTTAAAATGGGCCATTTAAAATGGATTTTTTAATAAAATGTGTATATTAAATGTACATAAAAATTTGAAATGAATAAATTCAAACTAAATTTATTAAAAAAAAGGTGAAACAAAATATTTTATATGAGAAATGCAACATTCATTTAATTAACATAATTGCTTGATAAAAATGACTACCAAAGTAGGGATAAGATTACATATTATTGAACCTCCTCAGATCTCGTGTTTCAGCGGGACTCTCATTAGGAGGTAGTGGTGTTTTTGATGGTGTTAATAAAAATGAGTTTTAAAAAATGTATCCGTTAAATGTACATAAAATTTTAAAATGAATAAATTCACATTAAATTTATTTTAAATAAAGTGAATTAAAAGATTTTATATGAAAAATGCAACATTCATTTAATTCCCACAATTGCTTAATAACGATGAGTTTTTTTAATGTATACATTAAATGTACATAAATTTTTGAAATAAATAAGTTCAAACTAAATTTATTATAAAAGAAAGTGAACCAAAAGATTTTATGTGAGAAATGTTACATTCATTTAATTAACATAATTACTTAGTAAAAATTAATTTTTAAAATTGTATATATTAAATGTACATAACATTTTGAAATGAATAAATTAAAACTAAATTTATCTTGATATTAGTTTGGACTTTAAATGTTCTTGTTGCTGGTTATACAATCCAAGCATACATAAAATGAATTCTACAAATTCATGAATCTATTTATGCAACAAACAAAACAATAATACTATGAAAATCATTTTATTATCAGAACAAAAGAGTATCATCATGCTAATATTATCCAAAATTTTAATAATATATATAATCTACAAAAAGTCAAAATGAAATTATCAATTATAGCTTGAGAGTGGAGAGTGAAGACTAGATAACAAATATTGACGTTGAGAAAACAGACGAAGACAACAGTTTAAAACCTGCATAAAAACATACAAGTAAAAAATTAGGAGGAATCCCACGTTGAAAAGGACGGAACTAGTGAAAAACATATAAATAAAAAGGATCCATAAAACTAATACCTTAAAGTTTTGGGTTGAAGTGTGATGTCAAAACTCACGAGTTTGTTCTCTCACTAAGCCCATGTTAAAGATTTCCCATATAAGTAAGTTCTCTAGATTTAATATATGTGACTCGATCAACTTGGGCCAAAAGCATACTGGACTGATTTTGTCATCCTTAAACATGTTAAACATAACATTGAAAAACAAAAATTATTAATCGAGTACTGCAATATGTAGCTCAGAATATGAAGCTTCAATTCGTTCGTTCTGCCGACATATGCAATGTGGAAAGTCATATGGCACTGAAAATTACAGTTTGTTTGCAGCAAAATAAAAGGCAACGTGAAGAATACAAATCAAAGATTTGTTTTCTAATGCAAAATTGAATGAATGTCCAACATCTATGTCCCCAGCAGCTCTCCTGTCGTTTTCCTATTCTATCATCTCGTAATTCAAATTGCTATATGGGAAGTTGTTGTGTACCTTGCGTTGATAAATTTGTTTTGATTATAAGCTAAAAATCTCACCATACAACTCTCTGGAGACTTATCAGTAAAATATCAAACTTACTTACATGTAGAGAATTGAACATAAAAATAAAATTATATCAAAGTTATTTCTTTATATATATCAAAGATTAAATAAAAGAATACTAGAGTTAGAGAAACTATATACATAAAGTAAGAAATCAACGGGTGATTTTGTATTTCAATATTTTATTAAAAAAATTAAGTAAAATTTTGTTGTTATTTTTTTGCATCCCGTCAATGATATAAGAAATTGTCGTAGAAATTTATTTATTTAAAAATTTAAATAAATCTATATTTGATCGATGTTTAATTAAAACTACTTTAATGTCGAATAAATTTAAATTAATTCGGTGATGATGCTTAGATTAAAATAATAACTTAATTGTTGATAACTTACAAAACTTTAATTATGATAAATTTAAGATTCTATTTTCAAAAACATTAAAATGTAGTATGATATTATAAATAACTATAAAAACTTACTTAAAATTTTTAAAAATAATATAATATAATTTATGCATTTAACCTAAACAAATCATGATCACCGTCCAAATTTTATATAGGAAGTCATAATTTAAGAAATGCCCTTATGAAGTAGCCCTCCCCGGTTGTCAAATGATTGGAGACCCAAATTAAAAACAAAAGAAGCTACAATCATGCACAGGCACGGGGTTTATATATCAATAAATCACTTCCTTTCTCTTTGAATATTCGCAAGGAAACTTGAGGATCGTGAATTCGTAAGTTGTACGTAAGCTTGGCAAAGAAACTTCCATTTCTCTACCTGTTTTTGCTACAAAGAAGACTGGAAGTTCATCAACTTTAAGGATCTTGATTAATTAACTAGACAAGTAATCTTCCAAGCTCGCGAAAGACAAAACAGAAGTCGATGCGAGATCATGTGCTTCGGTCTTCCTCTCTCATATGGTATGGCCGAAGAGAATGTCTTTCAAATAATGCCTCGGAGTATCTTTTCGCTAATGTTGTTAAGGTTGCTTGTCCTTCTCCTCTCTCTCTCAATTATTCTGCCATGTTCAGAACAGTACAGGGGATGACCTCCACATGGTCCGATGCACAACCACATGCAAATTTCGAGGGAGAAGAGACAGCCAAATATGCCAAAAAATGGGATTTTAATTGCTTCGCCATGTGAAGGATACTGCAGGCGATCTCCTTGGGGTATACTTCTTATGGTGGTGGGCCTCTGCAATTGCTGTCAAATTAGCCACTGAATTAAATGAGAGTTACTGTTTCTTTTTCTTAAATAAAGTTTTGATACAAGAACTCATTCCTCGTATGGGTCATTGACATTTGCAAACCCCTATGATGGTGCCGTGAAACTAGTATAAACAACCTGACTATAATTGATGGTGGATTCAATTTTAAGTCTTCTTTAGGTAGGGTTATGATTAGTATGCAGTGTGCTGAAGCAAGAAGAGAGAAAGAAGCCTTTGAATTTGGTTTCTTGATGTTTTAATGTTTGTCTCGATTTAGCAGACCAGGATGGGCCTTTAACTGATTCCTACTAGGATTTTATGATAGGGATGGCAAAATAAATATTGTTCAAACTAATCCAATTTCAAGTCAATAGAAAGTTTTGAGGGCAAGCCTAATCCAATCTAAAGTTAATGGAGAAGTTTTAAATTAGAATTACTTTTTTACAAATCAAAATTGTAATTAAGTTTAGACTCTATAATCCAATGCAATCTAATGTCTAAATATATTATATAATAAAAATAATGTTATTTTATTATATTAAGTTATTAACAAAATCAGTTTCATTTCAAAATTTGTCATCTAAATTATTTTAAGTAGTGATAAATGATTACTAACCTTAACTTGTTAAAAATTTGTAATAAGCTCTACTTTCTTTTCCTCTACTTCAACGTTGTTTGCTTCTTTGACTTCTCTTCCAATCCTTCTCTCTTTCATTGTTTTTTGTCAATTCTACTCTTAATAGTTAGATGCTTTTCTTTTGTTCTTCAATTCTTTTGTATCCATTTCTGTCTTTAATTTCCTCTTTCTTCCTAGATTTGTTGTTGTAATGCTTAGTTTTTTGGAAAGTTTCTTCATTGTTAGAGAAGCATAAACTTTATACAAATTGAAATTTAGGCAGGACCTTATTAATATTTCAACTAAGGTCAAGTTTGTTGATTTTGAGTTTAGTTAAATTAGATTCGAGTTTATTTGCCAATCCTACACGTACATATAGTGTAAAGTTTTTGAATATTTGATGGGTATTCATTTATTGTTTGTATTGATCTAATGTCTAGAATATTTGATGGGAATTCTTAGTTATTATTATTATTTATTATAGAATCTATAATATTTGATGGGTATTTTTATTCTAATTTGCTTTGGATGGAATCCGGAAAGGAGTGGAAACTAAACTGTTGTGTTTCTCAATAGCCATCCACTTCTCTTTCTAGGTTGACTTGACTCGATTAAGATTCGAACGAGATAAAATTTGATTAGATTCAAGATTAAACTAAATTATTTAGGTCCAATTAGATATGCTTAAAATCTAATCGAACTCAAACTCAAGTTTAGATTGCATGATCTAAGTTCAATCAAGTCTTGAATAGAACTCGAGTTGAAATACAAAACTTTACTAATCAAATTTAGTCCAACTATTGCAACCCTAATTTTACATGAATAAAATGTTTGCATTATTATTATTATTATTATTATTATTATTATTAATCTCTATAACAAATGGAAAGCCCTTTCATTACTGAATTACTCGTCTTATTATGATAATAATATAACAAATTCATCAAGCAGGCAAGTAGTTTCGGCGACTGCTTATTGCTTACTTGCTTTTCACCGACTAGGCAACCAGCCAGTCCCATGAGTAATTATTCTGTAGTTGCTTAGAAGATAAAAGAGAGACAGGTGGTTATAGAGGTTGAGACCCACTCCATTCAGGTTGAGTAGGTTCCGTGTAAACTCTTACACTAAAAACAACTCCACTTAGTCCTTAAGTTGCACAGGCAAGCAATGATTTGTCCAACCTAGCTACTTGGATTGATACTAGACATCAAGTACTTTAGTAATAACAAAGAACGGCCTGCCCCTAGCTTTTATTTTTTCACAATTGTATTAAGTAGGGGTGGATGAGTTTAAGACAAAATTTTTATTAGGTGCGGAATCAACTCCGCTAAGCCTTTCTATAAAACAAATCGAATTTGGCCAAAAGCTACAGAAGTGCCATAATTGGAAGCATGTGATTTTTGTGAGCGAAAATTGGAATTGCCTGATTGAACCGCTCAACCACTAACCTACTTAGCTCATCCAAACCCTCGCAACCCCAAAATCGCCAACTTGATTTAGCTTTCATAATATAAACACTAACAAAAATGTATTAATAACTTCTAAGGTAAGTATATATAGTGACTTCATTCTTATATTAAAAAGTAAATTTTAATATATTTAAAATCAGTTTATGAGTATTTGATGTATGAAAGTCCAATTGATGACATAGTATTGCTTCTAAGATAAAATTAGGAGTCCAGGTGAACCATTATATATATTTCATTTCTTCCCAGAAAAATCTCAACTTGTATCAGTGGCTTTCGGCTTTTGTTTAGGTAGTAGTTATTAAATGTTTGATTTGAAGTTAAGGTAGAAAGAGGAAAGAAAAAGATTGTTGCTTAATTTGTTTGGTTGAGTAACGCAAATGCTTTATACTATCTTCTACAGATTTGGATTTTGAGTCCCTATATCTTCCCGGTTATCATAATCTAGAACCACCAAGTTTGTCTAATTCCAATGTGAAGCAAATTCAGGGTATGCTTATTTAGTGGGTATGAGAAGAAAAGAATGAGTATGAAATCAAAAACAATGTTTGGTAAAGAGTTATGATTGGATAGGTAATATTATCATTTCTTATTTTGGGGGCTTACTTCATTCCTCTCAATAACCAGAGGAATGAGAATCATTACTTAGACCAATTTCGTTTTTTCTCACTCTTTTCATTACATTTTTAACAAACCAACCATCATCAATGGTAATAGTAATCATTCCTTTATTTTAACCAACCATCATAATTATAATGATTATATTCATTCTCATTCCTCACTATATTCATTCTCATTTTCATTTCCATTCTCTTATTTAAATCAAGCGCCTCCTAAGTTTTGACATTAAAAAAAACAAGCCCGTGGCCTATTGGGCCATACCTCAGGCCATGGGAAGGTCAATCAGTAGCTATGAGCCGAGCTACGGGCCATCATAACCTTCTAATCCGACTCGGCTTGATTCATTGATATCCCTAATTTATATGATCTTAATACGACATAATAACGTAAAAGAAATTAATGAAAAACGTCAACTTAGTATGGTTTAGATTAATCGCAACGCCAGCTTCCAGACAATTACTTCAACTACACAACTTTTGTTGCTTTGCAAGAAATTAATCGACTTGCTGCAAATAATTGAATAAATTCCAGCTGCATTGTTCCCTAACCGAACTCGGTTAATTCTTAAACCCGTCTTCATCTAACGATTCTAATTATGTTTTTTTGTCTTGATTTTCAGTTTTGATCTTACGTTTTTAGTTTTTGCTTTTATTTTAAATAAAATCAAAAAATTTGTTTGACTATTAATATTAATATAATTATATTTTTATCAGTAATAATTACATATTAAATAAAACTTAAAAATAAATTATTTTTAATTAAATAAATTTATTTTAATGTCTTATATAATATTTATTAACAAATTATTAAAATAAATAAATAATTTTAATTTTAATTTTTAGTTATAAATTAATATTTATTTAAAATATATTTAATTATTTAATCAAATTTTATTGGAAAATTTATATATTTTAAAAGTATTTAAATTTAATTACATTATTAATAATTAATTTTAATTAATTAAATATATAAATCAAATTAAATTCTTCATAATTTTATTAAAATTTAATATATTAACTAATTAAATAGTATATATTTAGTTAATATTAATAATGAGTTAATATTAATTTAGGTTAAAAAAACAGATAAAAATCACTCTATATGATTTTTGTAATTTTTGAATACGGAAGAAGTTGAAAACAAAAGCAGAAAATAAAAATAAACATGTTTTTCGTCGAATACTTTTCACTGACGTCAGCCACTTCTCTACTTTTAAGACACGTTCACGTTCTAGTTAACGCCCTCACAAGTTACAACGCCAACTCAGACCACAACCAACGAACCTTCCTCCGCCACCGGCAATGCTGCCATCAATGTTGCCGGTGCCCACACCACCACTACTGTAAAGCCAGCACTAACTCCACCTGAGTTGTATGAAACCAAGAACTGCAAGAAATGACGCAGAATCTAAAACTGAAAGTGCTTACCTTGATCACCAAGCTATCAGACCGCGATACGTTCGCTGTCGCGGCGACTGAGCTGGATTCCATCGCCGCCGCACTGGACAGCACCACACTTCCGACGTTTCTCTCATGCGTTCTCTCCACTGACTCCACCGACAAGGCATTAGTACGCAAACAGTGCCTCCACCTCCTCTCCACACTGGCTCTCCTACATACCAACGCGCTCTCTTCGTTTCTCTCTAGAATTATCTCCTACCTCACGCGCCGCCTCCGCGACTGCGACTCATCAATTCGCTCCCAATGCGTGGCTACGACTTCGTCTCTCGCCTCCAATATCACGAAGACGCCGTTCTCTGCTGCGTTCTTGAAGCCGTTGAGTGAATCGGTGTTCACGGAGCAGGAGATGAACGCACAGGTAGGATCCGCTTTGTGTTTGGCTGCCGCCATCGATGCGGCTCCTGATCCGGATCCGGCGAGGCTAGGGAAAGTGTTGGTGCCAAGGTTGGAGCGGTTAGTGAAAAGCGACAGTTACAAGGGGAAGAGTGCGGCGTTGGTTGTTATCGGGAGTGTGATCAGAGTTGGAGGAGTGAGCGGTTATGGAGGTATGGTAGGACTAGTGAACTGTTTGGTAGGGTTCTTGAGTAGTGAAGATTGGGCGGCAAGGAAGGCTGCGGCAGAGGCGCTTGGAAGATTGGCGGTTGTGGAAAGGGATGCTATGGCGGCCTTCAAGAGCGGGAACTTGAAAGCTTTTGAGAATCGAAGATTCGATAAGGTTCAAAACTTTTAAGTTTGATCTCGCATTCTTCCAGTGTTAAATTTCCTTTCGTGGATGAATAATTTTGCAGATTGTTTATTTGGAGTATGAATTGTGAGGCTTTTGCAGGTGAAGGCTGTCAGGGAAGTGATGAGTCAGATGATACAGGCGTGGAAGCAGGTTCCTGACATCTCTGAGGAGGCATCACCGCCGCCTAGATCGGTGGCTTCCTCAAAAGGTAATGGAGACATTGAAAATATAGGTTAGCCACCAAATTTTGTTGGTTCTTTGGCAAGACTATAAAGAATACATCTGAATTGGTAATTCTTTACTGACTCAAGGTCATCGGTTATGCTTGGATTCACTATAACTTTTTCTTGTATTGATTGTATGGTCCATGTTTTAACCAATTTTGATTCTTTAAATTCATTTTCAAATTTGAAACTTTCGAACTTTGCTCAGTGTGATTGCAACTTATGCATGAGCTCAATTTCAGTAATGATTTTTGTTAATTGTTTTGTATCTATTCCTTCACTGAAGTTTTTTATTTTATGGAAGCAGAAGATGCAAATGATGGAGGCTATCAGTCTGGATCCAAAGCACCTCGCACAGCAGGATCTGAAGCCATTCACAAGAATAAAAGGACCTATAACAGGACAACTCCACCCGATTCTTTATCTGCTATAAAGAGAGTTCCTTTGAAGAGTGTTGATAAGAAAACTAGTTCAGGAATTCTGCGGAAGGTAGATTGCAAAAAGAACTTGGACTGGAAGGCTGAAATTGCAGTTCCAAGGGCTGCCTCTGTCTCTTGTGGTGATGATAGTGATCGTAGAGAGAGATGCGATGGTGGCCCAGAAAGAAGGATTACAAAGCCAGATTTAAAGCGGGCACTTTTCAATAAAAATTATGATGATAAGATGCTCAAATTTGTTGGGTCCAAGTCTGGATCTCGTGTAGTCCCTTGCCATGAGGAAAGACCAGAGTCTGCAAATGCCGTCAGTGTTGGGATTGAAAATCAGGATACCAATCACAAAGAGAGTGAGGACTTGTCTTTGATCCGCAACCAGCTTGTTCAGATCGAAAAACAGCAATCAAGCCTACTAGATCTCCTGCAGGTTTGTTCCACGTTTTGAAACTTATTTTTCTGATGGTACTTTACTAGTGAAATTGTTGATCTATGCATTTAATACATAGTAATAACTTTTCGATGTCTTTGGGCTGCTTGGTATGAATACACAGTGATATCATTGGTTTCATATATTGACGTTGTTGCTAATTCTCATATTATCTACTGACAATTAGAAATACATCGGGAGCTCACAAAACGGGATGCATGCACTGGAGACCCGTGTACATGGTCTAGAGTTGGCACTGGATGAGATATCTTATAACTTGACTGTTTCCGGTGGAAGGATGACTGACTCTCAGAAAACCTCTTGTTGCCTGCTACCTGCTGCAGATTTTTTGAGCTCCAAGTTTTGGAGGAAAACAGATGGTCGCTTTCCACTCTCAAGGTTATCTTCTAGTGGTGCCACTTCATTGACAGCCATTCGTCAAAGAGCTGGTAAGAATGGTAGTACTAGGGCTGAAACATTCAATTTTGAGAGACATAGGTTACAACAACAGGGTCGAGGTGGATTCATTGTGAATCCCCTGGCAGAGATTCATGACGATTGAAGGGGGAACACAGAAGTGGCACAGCATTAGCCAGGAACCATTAGGTAATGTTATAAGAAATTGGTTTTAGTTCCGTCTGATCTTCTATTTGTTTGATATGCAAGTCCAATGCTAAAGGAAAGAAAACCCTGATTCACACTATCCCACATGCTTCCATTCAAAATCAAAGATGAGTTGCATGCAAATTGTAGTTCATTTGACAAATAACAGTATAATGACGCATCGGACTTAGGCAACACTACCTACTAACTTTCCAACAATGTTTGCAGCCTTGAAATTTAGATAACTATAGTTAGGCTACATACGAAGTTATTTATCTGAATGCCTGTTTGCCTATTATTAAGTTTAGGGACATATAATTTACGATGGAAAGGGGTGGTGGTGCCAATTATGTAGTTTGATCCTTTTAACCTTCTTCTATGACATTCTTCCACTCACGTTGCCTTTTCAGAAGGAAAAATAAACTTCGTGCTTTAGTTTTCTGCTTTTCAGCCTGTTTTTGATACCTGTTTCAAGATCCAAGTGTGTATGGGGTGCTTGTGTTTGTTTTTCTTTCTGCTTTTTTCAAAACAGAATTCTATTAAGAAAACATTCGTGTTTAACTCATTGAAATTTCAGTTGAGTGCAGATTTTGTTTTGCTGGATGGCGTCATTTGTGTGGCCTTACTGGCTCGGGAAACCACTGTAACATGAAGAGAATGTTGAACTTATTGATTTGTGGTTTGTATCTGGTAAGTTACGAAGTTAGCTTTTGCAAAATGCTTGGTGGATTCACTTCGCTTTATCACTCCGTCGAAAGTGATAAATTAGAATTTGTCGATATGAATAGTACCCCATCGGAGCAATGGCGTGTCAAAGAGAATCCAATTCATGTAATAATGATTCATTAGTAGCATTCTTTTATTTTCCCTGCAATCTTAAAGACGAAGATTCACCACGAGAAGCAGCTTAATAGAAGATGAATGTGTATAAATTGTAATTTTTTCAGTTTTTATGCAAATGGAATTACGTGTAATAGTATAATACAGGTGCACTTTTCAGCTTCAAATTAGAATATCAGCTTCCTATGTGCGTGTCTCGTCTGTTGTTTCAGGCGTCGTGTACATTGCATCATTCGAGGGATGGCTATGGACTCCAAAATCCGCTGGCGGAATTCATCGGCGTACATGTGATATTTCTAGATTTGCTTTTTTCGTTCCGTTAATATCGACCGTGATAAACATAATACGAACTTTAATTATAGGCCCAAGATCAATCATGAATTTATATAAACAAAGACAATGTGGGAAAGTATATGTGTCGTCATCGAACAAGTTGCTTGAACAAATTCTTCGGAACAAGTTGCCGAAGCATTCAATCAACTTTTACAAAAGTTACTATGTTGTCGGCGTCCTTTTTTGTGTGTGTCTTTTTAATACGTGGTGTTCTTAACGGGTTAAAGAAATTGTCCGTTAATGAACTTATTTAAGCTAGCAGCAGAATAATTAATTTTATTGGACTTTTTCGTCACAAGTTTAATAAAAAATTGACTGCTCATTTAATCAAATCATTTATTAAGTTTTTAATCTTTAATATGTATTAAATTTGATTTTCTTAACCTTAATTTTAAACAAACTTATAATTAGTAATTGTTCAATATGAATTTTAAAAGTTCGAACTTTCTACCCATTAAACAAATATTAATTATAATTGCCGCAAAAAATAAGAAATAGTAAAAGTAATTAAAAAATCAATGTAATGACTGACCAATTTAGAACATTTGATATAAAGATAATAAAGTTTCTTCATTCGATCTCATAAGACTTTTGATACCAAAAAATATTAAATACATGTGTCATTTATAACACAGATCCAATAAAATTATGCATATTTAATATCTCACCGAAATGAATGAGAAAATAGAGTGTAACACACTATAATGATACTTGTATGATCTGAAATATATCATTGTTCTATTTGTCGGTCTCAATTTCTTTTAACTTTATGTTAAACTGCAACAGAGAAATTTATTTTCTCTTACTAAATGCTAAGTTGCATAAGAGAAAACCTTGTAAAATTAAACACTTATATCCCTCTTTCTTATAAATTCATGGATTATCAAAATATTTGTACGTCCTAAAAATATAGGATCAAAGTCAATTTGTATATATGCCCAATAACTATAAAATGCTTAAGATCAACACAAATTTTAAGACTTTTACTTATATCATCATAGTTTCCAACAACTTGTATGATTGAGAGCACATATATATAAATGTACTGTCGTAATACATGAAATCTATATAATTGTATCAAGAGCAAATAAAATGATTCCGATCATTATCTAAGGACTTCAATAAAATGATACTATATATATGTCTCTAAAAAATAATTAGGCAAAATCCTTTACTTAGTAGATCAACCAACATGTCCTTAGTCTCAATATGCTCCACCTCAATGTCACCTTTTTGTACTAATTCTTTTATGGTCTAATATTTGATCTCTAAATGTTTAGACCATGTGATGTTCTTATTGCTATTACTGAATAATACATAAAAAAGATTATCACAACATAAACTGAATGAGTCTAATAATTGGACCAATCACAATTATTTTAATATAAATAAGATGCATAGGCCCATCATTTAACTAGGCATTTGAAATCCCTTTAATCATGTTAGCAATTATGTGACACTTAACATAGAAATTTAATTTTGTTTATTGAAAAATTCTTTTAAATGCTTTGAAAACATTAAAGTTTAAATTAAATATTATGAAACATTAGGATTTAACTTTTATTGTAATGAAATTATTAAGATCCAAAATACACTTTTGGCAATTGGAAAATTTGTAACTTTTTCTCAATGTTCAAATTAATTAGTTAATTAGAATTAACAATAATTAAATTTATTTTTATTAAAAATTTAGAATGAAATTAAAATTTAACTTAAACTTGATATGTGGGCTTCATGTGACACATGGTAAAATTCACATAACAAATTTAAAATATAAAATATATCAAATAAGCATTAATATAACATATAACAAATTAACACTTAACTTCGTTCAAATTTATATAATTCAAGATCTTTGAATGTTTTATAAATATTAAAATTTATTTTAAACAATTCAAATACTAATCAAAATTTTGTCCAAATGTTTGAGTTGAAATTACCCCTTTTGCTTCCACTATTAGGATATCAACGAAGGAATTGAAGAAAATTAACCAACTAAAGAGATCGCTGAGATGCCTAAACTTTCTTTTTTATGATGTGAAAAAAGAGACTCATTCGGCATTGTAGACGATATTCTTTGAATATGGGGAGTTAATAAGAATTAGTGGCAGTGTGAAACGGAAAAGCTAATACAAAATGCTACAATCATATATAGAAATGAAGAGGATGACAGCAAAATTATTGAAAAGGTAAAAATGAAGAAAGAGGAATTTTAGGCATTTTTCTTAGATCAAACCAACGATTAACGAATGTACTTGATCAAAAACTCAAATTAGCGAATATCCCCTACTCCTATAATTCCAGCTTTTACGTGATTCAAATTAAAGACTTCACATATTTCTCATTTTCATACCCTTTAGATTCCCCCACCGTAATGTTTTCTACATCTTAAGCTTGACCATGGAATATGATTTACATGCAGACACTCTCATTTAAACCTAAAATAAAGAAACAGAATGCAGGAGAGAGCCATAGGTAAGAGTGCCTTACCTCATTAATCTTCTCACTGTTACTAATTAATTTCTATTTTTGGTTGAACCAAGATATACTAAATGTCACTTGGTCATCTTAATCTTCATGTTCCAGGTTTCATCTCCCCCAGGTATTTTATAGCTCCCTGTTTGTAGATTTACATCACATGCTTTGATCATTACCAATATCTTATTAGACTCCCCAAGATTCTACAAACGTTTGGGAATAGTTAGCTCGTTTAGAAGGGCATCATGGGGATATAAAGGGTTGTTCTCTAATATTGTAGAGAATACTCTTTAAGGTTTCCCGAAGAGGTTTCAACTTTGTTTAGAACCTTATGAGGTTGTGTTCTTTCCAAATCTCATATATGCAGGTTCCAACTCTTAATATACAGACCTCCTTAGAGTCCTGAAGAATTTGAGAGTTGTCCAAGAACCAATTGGACACCTCTTTTAAAGTTTGGGAAGTAATGTTTTAGAGAGCTTTTTTTATAATGTTCCAAATTGTGGCTGAATAAGCGTAAACAAAAAACAGATGATCACTACTTTTCCTCCCCCACATTGTTAAGGGAAGGATTCATAAGAGGCAAAATAACAGTAAGAATAAGGAAAAAAATAGGTCAAAAGATAGAGACAAAAATTCAAGTAAAACCTGTTGTTACTTTAAGAAGTAACGATATGAGATTTATAAGTACTATAAGTTGAAAATCAAAATGAGAGAGAAGGGTAGGCCAAAGGCAAACAACAAGAAAATTCTATTAAGGCTAACATTGTTGACACAAATTTTAAGGGTAATGTTCTTTTAATTGTTGACATTGAGTAAAGGTCGAGGAAGAAGTGGATAATGAATTCGGGCTGCATATTTCATATGAGTCCTTATCAAGACTAGTTTTCAACCTAAGAGCCATGTGATAGTGGCTTTGTTTTTATAGGTAATAATTTTTAATATAGGGTTATCGACAAAGATATAGTCAAGATTAACATATATGATAGTGTCATTCGTACCTTGACTGGAGTCAGACACGTCCTTAATTTAAGAAAAAATCTCATATCGTTTAATAAACTGGAATCTCTTGGTTGTAAGTACTCCACTCAAGGTGGAGTTTTAATGGTAATTAAAGGAACTCTTATGTTAAGGTACTCGTTATGGTAGTCTGTATGTTTTGTAGGGTTCTACCATTATAGGCTTGATAGTAGTTGTTTTCTCTACTTTCCACCCTTAAGTAACAAAACTTTGGCATATGTATTTGGGTCTCATGGATAACAAAGGCATGTCAATTTTAAATAAGCGTGGTTTGTTGGATGGATAGAACAGTACTAATATTGATTTTTATGAACATTATGTTTTTGGAAAACAAAAGAAAGTTAGATTTTCTGCAGGTCTTAATAGGACCAAGGGAACACATAATTACGTTTGTTCCGATCTTTGGGGTCCCTCCAATGTTTCCTAATTGGAAGGAAAAAGATATCTAATGACCATAATTGATGATTTTTAGCGTAAGTCTGGGTTTGTTTCTCGAAACATAAGAATAAAAATTTTATCACTTTTAAGGAATGGAAGATCTTGATAGAGAACCAAACTGGCAAAAAGGTGAAAAGGATTCATACTGATAATGGTTTTGAATTTTGTGAACATAAGTTTGAAGTTTTTTACACGCAAGAGGGCATTTCTAGATTATCTTTAGTTGGTAAGCCCTAGCAGAATGGTGATGTGCAGAGGATGAACTATACACTACTAGAAAAAGATCAATGTATGCTTTCCACTATTGGGTTGTGGTACCAATGTGATCAATAGGCTGAAACTATTTCTATTGCAACCTATTTAGTGAATCTTTCACCTCATAGATCATTTGATAGCAAAATTCTAGAGGAAGTATAGACCGATAACTTTATTGATTATTCTAATTTTTAGAAATTTTTTTATCTTGTTTATGTTCATGTCAATAAGAGAAAGATATTTCCTTGTGCTAAAAAGTGCATTTTTTTAGGCTATGGATCTGGCGTCAAAGGTTATCACTTATGGTGTTCTGACCCTAGTGTTTGTAAAGTTATACTTAATAGAGATGTAACCTTTAATGAAAATGCTTTGTTATCTTCTTGAAAAGATGCTTGTGTTCCATCTTCTATTACAGGTGAACAGGAGGGTATTGGAGAAAAGGTGGAGTTTGAAATTAGTGTCGACTTGTTTGATGGTGATACTCCGTCATCTTCCACCTCCCAATCTAACAAATATCAAGTGGAAGAAACAATTCAAATAAGTCCACCGTAGCAAGTCTACTGCAACAACCTTAACCTCATCCTTAACCATCCATAGCAAGAGATCATGCTCGCAGACAGTAAAAAATGGCTACCAATTTTTCTGATTATAATTGTGATTTGGTTGCATATGCTTTGATAACTGCACAGGAGATTAATGGTTATGATTAACCTAAAAACTATTTCAAGCCATCTCTAATGCATATTTTGATAAGTGGTTGGATACAATGCAAAAAGAGGTTGAGAGTCTCAACAAGAATGAGACATGCAATATAGTTGAACTACCTAAAGACAAGCGAGTCACTAGCTGCAAGTGGATTTACAAGGTTAAGGAATGCATCCCTAAGGTTGAAAATAAGAGGTATAAGGCAAGATACTTAGTTCGTTGTTTTGACCAGAGAGAGGGTGTTGATTTTAATGAAAATTTCTCTTGTAGTTCACCACACATTTATTAGAATTCTATTGCCTTTAGTTGCTTTGTATGACCTTGAGTTAGAACAATTGGATGTTAAAACTGCATTTCTCCATGTTAATCTGGATAAGGAGATTTATATTCAATTGCCCAAGGGTTTTGAAATTCCTGGAAAAGAGCATCATGTTTTCCAGTTAAAGAAGTCCCTTTAAGAATTGAAGTAATTACCTAGACAATGATATCGATGCTTTGATGTTTTTATGATTAGGCAAAGCTACTCTAGGATTAATTATGACTATTATGTTTACTTCAGTAAATTTATGATGGGTTAGTTATCTTTTTATTTCTATATGTTGATGATATGTTAATTGTTGCACTAAACATTGTTCTTGTCAACAAGTTGAAGGCCTAGTTATGTAGCAAATTTGATATGAAAGGTTTAGGTCTTGCAAGGAAGATTCTGGGAATGGAGATAAGTAGGGATCATTAGGCAGGGAAGTTACACTTGTCACAGAAGAGTTATATTTTGAAGATGCTAGATAGGTTCAATATAAGCCATTGTAAGCATGTCACCATCCTTTAACTGCTCATTTTCACTTGTCATCTCGTCAATGCCCTGAGACAAATGAAGCTAAATCTCACATGTCCTTTGTTCCTTATAGCAGTGCAGTTGGGAGTCTTATGTATTTTATAATATGTACTTGACCTAACTTTAGCTTATACAGTAAGTGTTGTGGGCTGCTTCATGCACAATCATGATAAAAAACATTGGAAAGATATCAAATGGATTATTTGAAAGGGACCAGTAATGTTGGTTTAGTTTTTGATAAGAATATAGTTGATCCTGGTAGTGTGATTGGGTATGTGGATGCTAACTTTGGTGGTGATCTTGATTGAAGGAGTCTTTTTCAGCTTAGATTTTTATCTTATGTTATTCAACCATTAACTGGAACTCTTCTTTACAACATATCGTAGCCTTATCTACTATCGAAGTAGAACATATTTTAGCTATTGAAGGTGTTAAAGAAGCAATTTGGCTTTGTGGCTTGATTATTGAACTCAGCTTAAAGCAAGATATTTTTGTGGTTTTTTATGATAGTCAAAATACCTTGCATTTATCTAGGAATAATAAGCACCACTCCTGAACTAAACACATAGACGTGAAGTCTCATTTCATTCGGAATACTATTGATGCAACTAAGGTTATTATGGAGAAAATCCATACTAAGGATAATCTAGCTGACATGTTGACTAAACCACTTTTTTTAGCTAATTTTGTTCAATGTTTAAACTTAGCCGACATTGTTCTATTTAAATCCTTCGAGTTTTTTTTAGTGAAGCCATTAATGTTCTTTTCTGGGTACTTGAGTCAAGGTGGAGATTTGTTAGAGGATGACTCAATTCTCTTACCCTGCTCACTGATTGATGTCATACTGGCTTGTTAGGATCATGAACAAGTTTTTTCTCTCTATTGTACAACATATTTGTGGCTCTCCTTGCAACTTTGTCTTCATTTAACATCCAAGAGTACAATATAGGAAATTTGTCTTGTAACAGGCATAATATGTTCTTTTTATGTTTTTTGTCCTTCTCACCTTTGTACCATTAGGGCACAACTGAACATTGTATGTCATTCTCAATTTTGTATATATTCTTGTGAGACTTGTTTTTATGTGTGTGAGTGAAAATTTCTCAGCCTTCATGAGAGATAGAGAAAGTTTAGTGAGTTTAAAAACACTATGTAACCTTTTAAACATAATGAAATTGGAAAACACTATGTACCCTTTTTAAACATAATGAAATTGGTTATTTGCTCTATGGGTTTCGTACGTAATATTTGTGTTTCTATAAAACTCTCATTTTCTTATTTTTTGCTCCCTTTGATTGTGTTTTACATTTATTCACTAAACTTTGGCCCTAAAGAAAGTGTTTAACCTCCGGTTGCTATTTCACTGATGTTATTAATAACAAACAATGGTAAGAATTTCATTAAATGGTGTAACACCCCCTTACCGTAAGGTACGCATCGAGACGCCCGTGTGTCATTCCAGTACATATCCTATGATAAGGGAGCGCTACGTGCGATCACTACAGTACTCCACACGGCATCATATTAATTTGAATAATAAAGCAGTAATTATAAACCACAGTATTTTTTAAAACCAAACTCTTCCTCTTTTCATTGATCAAAATCAACAGTTTATACATCATCCATACTGTACTGTCTGTACAAACATGTATAAAAACCTAGTACAAAATGCTATATGAAAGAGGAAGAAATACAACAAAGCTATCTAGGTCATCCCAAAAATCCCAGCTAACCGACCTGTGAGCAATGACCTCTCTCGCCAACACGATCTACACGGTCAGAGAAGTCCCTCTGGAGCTAGGAGTCTACTCTCGGTCCTGAAA
>JAOTAY010000006.1:31952711-31970536 GCA_025629805.1 Erythroxylum baracoense | reverse complement strand
CTGTATAGTAACATGTATATAGCCTAGCGGTGTACCATAGGGAAAAATAATTCTTACATTTATGGCTCATCTTATTTTCTAAATTAAGTATGGGAGGATTCATAATTGAATTATTGCCATGTAACTCCCAATCATATAAAATTTAACTTTCAATTTAAAACTCATAAATTGCCAAAGCATACACTTATGTTAACCATATTCACTTGTAAAATATCATTTGCATAAAACTCAGCATAAATATTCATTTCATAATCAAATGAAAACCATTTTCATAAACTCAATTTAAAGAACACTCACATATCATCAATTCTTTTACAAAGAATTAAGTTATATAAAACAGTTAAAATACACTCACAACTTGCTAGTTTCCTTTTCACCACTTCGAAACCTTTTAGTTGGCTTTGTTTTTTGATCCAAAAACCTAATACCAATACATTCAACTCCTTAATACATTTTCAATTAAATACACCATAAAACATGTCAACTTCATTACTTTCCACATACAATCCACATCCTTAATCACATTCACATAGTTATTATTTCATATCAATATTTTTATACTAAAAATGCCTTAAGGCTAAACTTAACATATTATACATTAAACTCTTCCAATTCAATTTCATTTGATTTCTAATACTTAAAAGCAATACAAATTCGCTATCATGACATTTTAATACAAACATTTAAGCCATAAAATTTCATTAATATTTTTTTTACAAAATCAAGCACTCTAAGCCTAATTTCAACCATAATTGATTCCAAATCAATTCTTTTTCATTTCTTTACTTCATTAGCATCAAAATAATGCTATGAACATCATAAAACATCAAAATAGAATTTTGGATCATAATACCTTAAAAACCCCAACCTTGGTCAAAAACTCATCTTGTCATTTCCATGGTTTTGCTTTCATTCTTTCATCATTAAACTAACTTCCTAATGTCGTTCGTTACTTATAAATCATCAAATGACAAAATAAAACACTTTAGGCAATAGATCTCAGCTTTGACTAAGTTTGACCAAGGCTTCACAATTTACATTTTCTTGATTTTCTTCTCCCAATTGCTTCCAATGTAATAAAACCTTGATATTAAATCAAAAGGGTGTATTTTACACCATCAAAACCAAATCTAACCTATAACCCCATAAATCAAATTTTTTTCAACAAGATAATTAAGCTTACCTACCCATTTTCTTCTTCCTCTTCACTTAGATAGCTATGAAATCTTGTTAGATGCTTGATTGGAGGTAGAAGCACATGAAAAATGGCTTGGATCACTCCTCTATGGCCATAGTCGAACCTCTGTCTTCTCCTTTCTTTTATCTTTTCTTTTTTCTCTCTTTCTTTACGTTTCTCTCATCAATGGCCAGCCACCAACGTTTAAAGAAGATGAAAAATTTGCCCCCACTTCCATTGTAATTACACCTTTATCCTTATTAACATCTTATAATTACGTTGTCTCATATTTACACTTTTACCTATGCCACTTATTACCATTTAATTTGTTCTCTTCTAATGACTCATCGTTCCACTAACTTCTTGGAAAAAAAAAACAAATTGCCCTTTAATGGATACAAAAAGATCAAATTGTCCTTTAATGTATTTAATTCACCAACTAACCAAATTAAATTCCTAAAATATTCCACAACTATCTTATCATCAAATTGACTAAAAAATACTCGAATTAGGGTCAATACTTATTGATTGGATGCTTTAAATTTTTTTTGAATGGGTTTAAAATCCTCAATACCAATTATTTTCTAAAAAGAGTATTTTAACCCTAAACTTTTGGAACTTCTGAAGTTCATCTAATCGGACTAATTTTTGAATCGTTTTAGTATCATTAAACTCTAATACCCATTTCGGGTATCTTTCAATTTTTGGGGTCAGGTCCCTAAAATTACTATTCAATCAGAGTCACTATTCATCCAAAAATACTAATCATTTAGATTCACTATTCATCCTGAAATCATTCATATTTCATTGGAAAGTATCACCTACATCCTCAAAGTACATTTTAAGGCTTTTAAAGTTCAGTCAGACTCATTTCGTAGCTTCTCAGAGTTTTTAAAATTTTTCGAGAAATTTTGGTCGAGGCCAGAACCATCTCCGGTCTATTCATGATCTCTGTTATAACCTCAATAATACGTTTAAATGCATAAAATACTCTAGTATTGTAACGTTGGACTCTCTGAGCCCTTTTTTATTGGTCTGTACTTGGAGATAATATTGTATATTGATATATACATGGATGTATATGAGTTTAAAAATATATTTGAATTCTTTCGATATATATGTCAGTGATATATAATGTTATATGTTCTTATATGAACTTATAGTTCATCGGTATGCGAAATCTTTGAGATTTTTGACACATAAGCTTTTAACTGTGTAAAACCACGTCCATTGGACGGATATGGATATGGTGGCCGAGTTAAATGTGTTCTAATGCCTTAGAAGTGATTAGACATGATTTATAGACTTATTAGACACTTAGAAAGCTTAATTGGAAAAGTTGACGTATATAAGGGCTTATTCGCAAATTGTTAAAAGTTAAGGGACTTTAATGTAATTTTTGAATTATTAGAGGACCAATATGTAATTTTATAGAGTTAAGGGGCTTAATTATAATTTTAAAAAGTCTGGAGACCAAAATGAAAATAAAAGTTTTGGTCATTCCTAAATTTTGGGCTTAATTGCCAATTTAGGAAAAGTTTGGAGGGTAATGGTAAATTTGCATAAGCTAAGGGCAAAAAGGTAATTTCACCATGTTTGATCAACGAAAAGTCAACATACTAGATCCTTCTTCCTTGTGTGGCAGTGCACCCCACCATTAAATATTAAAAACACTTTGCTTTTAATTGAAAGAAAGGAGAAGAAAGGAAAAGATAGGAGGAGAAGAACGCCATACGACCATCGCCAAATTTCCACCATTTTTTTTGATTCTCCAACCCAAAGCAAGGTGTTCTAAGTTAATTTGGGATCAATGAACTCAAATCTATCACTAGATTTGAGAAATTCTCAAAGGATTTTAAGATATCGCTAAAGGAAAATTTAAGAAACTTTTGTCTCATCTCTCTCTACATTATGATTTTGGGTTTGGTGTTAAGATATGTTGTTCTCCATACTTGAATATGCATGAAACATGGTTTAGATGAATGAAATGAGTCATGGAGAAGTCTCCTTAAGCCAAATTGAGATGCCCTCTCTTTGATGAAAGTTTATGAAATTTTGAATATCTTTTGAAATTGATGATTTAAATGAATTTTATGGTGTTAATTGTGTGTGTATAATGTGAATTGATGATGACAAATCAGGAAATTGTAAATTGGAAAGAGACCTTCAAATTCATGACTTTAAGTGTTTAATAAAATGCCTAAGTGAATTTGAGAAATTCTCAAAGGATTTTAAGATATCGCCAAAGGGAAATTTAACTTTTGTCTCATCTCTCTTTAAATTATGATTTTGGGTTGGTGTTAAGATATGTTGTTCTCCATGCTTGAATATGCATGAAACATAGTTTAGATGAATGAAATGAGTTATGGAGAAGTCTCCTTAAGCCAAATTGAGATGCCCTCTCTTTGGTGAAAGTTTATGAAATTTTTAATATCTTTTGAAATTGATGGTTTAAATGAATTTCATGGTGTTAATTGTGTGTGTATAATGTGAATTGATGATGACAAATCAAGAAGTTGTAAATTGGAAAGAGACTTTCAAATTCATGACTTTAAGTGTTTAATAAAATGCCTAAGTGAACTTGACTTAGGATTTGGGGATAGTAATGGTGTGCATTGGAAAGAGGCTTTCATGTTTACTTAGAGTAAACTTGAATTTTCGCTTAGATTGATGAGTAGTGGCCTAATGTGCTTGGATTAAAATGTGCTTAATTATGCTTTGAAATGTGTAAGTATTGGATTAAAGGCATTAAATGCCTCGGAGAATGCAAAAGAAAGTTTATGCAAATAATAAGGGAAGTAACCATGTGAGAAGCTTAATGGTCGAATCCTATAGCTTAAAGATAGTGATATTGTGTTTTATACACTTATGTGGTGGTGTATAAATATGAGATACATGTTTGAGTAGTAAATACATTGTATAATTATATATATAAAGGCTCAGGAGCTGTGGATCAAAGAACTCGTACCGAGGATTGTTGAAGTCAAGGGAGTGTACACATTTTTTTAGGCGAGTTGAGGAAACCATATCTCTCAAATGAGATTAGGACATCCCAAGACGTGCATGATAACTTGTATGTGAATTTTGAACCTAGGTAATGTATAGTAGAATTGAATCTTAAATGAATAACTTTACACTTGGAGTGCAACTGATGACTTTTATCGCATGAAATAATGTTTTGGAACTTACATATGTATAACCGAGTCATGTATGCTGCGTGTATGTGTTCTCTTTTGGCTTAGAGTTATGGCAAGGTTCCATTTTTTCGGTTGGACAGATAAATAAAGGCATGTCGCCTTACTTGATTTTAGTAGTTAATATTTGTATATGACTTTTGTGATTGGTGAGGTAACGATTGGCCATTCGTGTACTAGGCACAACAGATTAAGTAACCCTCGTACCCTTAACGTTGGTACATAAAAGTCGAGTCCTCGTATCGACACCTTTCTAAGGGACTTGTGGGTGATTGCACGCCTAGAGGTTTAGTCACTGATGAGGTCATCACCTAAGGTCATGACACTCTTGTTGACCGTAGTCCTGACTCACCATAGATGAAAGTCAAGCCAACATCAGGAATCGGTGGGTGTTCACATAAGTTTGGCCGATTAGTGGCGACACACATAACTATTTTGGCCTATTCTGAGATTTAGCTTCCCGACGAGATTTGATTTGTACATGTGATGCTTTTCTGCTCTTGTATACTGGAACTGAAACTTATGTTCACTGGATGAGTGATTAATAGACTAGGCCTCTGTGGTTCCTAACCATATATATTGAGTCATAGGCTAGGCCTATATGTTTCTATGTCAAGTATGTTCACTTCATAGGTGGTTATGTGCATGCTAGATGCGTGAAATACCCATCTTTAGGTTATCTAGACCGTCTTGGTGTGTACCGAGTTCTGTTTACGATATTTGTTTTTCCTGCTCATTGACTACATAGTGTACTCACCCCTCCTCTTTCCAACCATACAGGTTAATTTGGTGAGCTTGAAGCCCTAAGTGGATCGTGTGGTCTTTTTGACATTTTCAGGGCATTATCGCACGTAAGTAGTCTCTGTTTTGTACTTTTGTTATATAGTGGCTCATGATTATGTAGATATGCTTTATGATTGTGTAAATTAACTCTTGACTATCTTGTGGTTTGTAAATGACCTTATATATGAACCTTTTTTACTGCTGTTGAGATTGCTTTTGAGTGGACTTAAAAGTCTAGAAGTTACGTTAAAGTTTTAATGTGAATATAGAAGTGCGTTTAAAACTGATTTACAGGTGTTTTAATTGAGTTTTGGGATTTTCAAAATATAGTCGTTACGCTGTCCAAATGTTTTTAAAGGATATTTAGTTAGCCTTGTATAGTCAGGTTAAGTGATATCGTGAGTATCCTTAGCTCGGGTATGCGGCAGTTGTTATATGCTTAATGTGACTCCAGGTCGTGACAAGGGTTCACTAGTGAATACCTTCATAACTAATTCATAAGAGCATGAATTTATGTAAGGAGTAAAATATAATATGAGATTTTGTATAATGCAATATTATTTCTTCTATAGCTATGCTTAGTACAATGACTTACCTTCTGTATTTTCAATTGAATTGATTAGCAAGATTTCATATTAGATATGAAACGCTAAGTCTTTGAAATAGTTAAAGTTAATGATTCAAGGATGTAATGCTTAGTTAAAGCATATATATAATCCATTAAGTTTAGAACTAAAATGGGTAATAAAATGTTATGAGATATCCAAAAGGTTGGATATAATCTTACGAACCTATTGAGAAATTTTTTTGTTTCAGTGTATACTTATAGGGGAATGGTTCTCAGGATAAGTAACGGGGTAAGGTGAAATTTGAAAAGTTCAAATCTCATAACAGTTCATCCAATTGGAACTAGTGCCTTTATTGATACATTTGGTGTATAGTTACAAGGCTATAAGACCTTAAAAGATTTACTTTTACGATTAATTCAAAGAGTTTTTTTTGGAGATAATTGTGAATTTATCTTGTCTGTAAGAAGGTTAGTAGGAGTATAGTTGTCCTTTTTAATGGGAGTATGTGGAGACATATTGCTCATAGAGAACAATAATTCTAGCTTTCAATTGATGAAAACATAATTGTCCAAGAATAACTCTTGTTAGATATGGAAAGTTGACAACTTAATTATAGGAATTAGATCTATAGAGATAGATTGAAAGTTGTTTACTTATTCTAAATCTAAGTATAAAGATAACGTACTAAAGATATTTAGTATTTGAAATATAAGATAACTGTGAAGTATTAAAGATATCAATTACTCTGTGTATGAGTTGATATTTGAGTTCAAGATAAGGATATAACTTTAGAAATAAATCCTAATTAAGGTTTATTTACTTAGAACAATATCATTCAAGATTGCAAAAGTTCTAATGTAGCAATGATAGCTAATTAAGTCATAATACATTTTTCATTTAGTGGAAATGAATAATTAGGTCAATAAGTTCTTTATGAACTTGATGTAGTTCCTTACATTGTTCAAGACAGTAATGAACTATAGAACATTAGAGCCATTGGGCATGCAAAGGAGCTAAAGTCTCATCAAAGATCCAAGTATGTATTTAAACAAATTTTCTTAATTATGATGATAATTAAGATAGAAGTTCTAAGATTTAAGCAAGTGCTCACTATAGAGAATCTTAAAGAATTATCTCATTAAGCCACTATCCTAGCAGTATGGTAATCGTCATATGGTGATATGGTATGAGATACTTAAATGATTGGCTTAGTGCAAGTAGAAGATTGTTGGTTTATGGCCCACAGTTAATCGTTTTGGTTGTAGTTTAGTTACAAATTATTTAAAGCCATTCTTTATCTTAAAAATGTTAGAAGTATATGATAAAGTCCATAGGATAATTGTTCATTGCAAATGAAATTATAATTATGAGATTCATATTGCATTTATGTATTATTCCTAAATTGTTCCTAGTCATTGTTTTGTTAAGATTAGACATTAATAGAATACAAAAGACTAGCACATATTATGTTTTTCCTTATGAAGGAAGTAGTCAATCTCATAGGCTAAAGTATAGAGATACTTAAGCAAATGTGTGGGTACTTGTACTTGTTAGAGAACAGGTTCACTAAATAGACCCGACATGAGAAATCCATTTGGAACATTACTTGTATGTCTATAGAATTCTCATTGTGATGATTGTATAAGTAATCCTTGGAGAATCAAAGATGAATTGAACGGAGTTTTAATTTATCCAATTCTAATTCTAAGTATGAATTAGAATTATAATTTATAATCATTGCTAACATATTTGGGAACCAATATCGAATGAGTTGAAGAGAGCAAAGTTAATTTAATTAAGTTGGACTTGATTGTAAAATTTGAGAAACTTTATGATTAAATATGAGATATTTAATAAATAAGGATCAATATGAGATATTGTATTTTATTTAGACATAATTAGTATTTAATTAGAATTACAAATAATTTTAATTAAAGTTTAATTGAAATTAGAATTTAATTTCAATGAAATTACCAAAATGTCCAGAATCTATTATAAATAGGCTTCGGCTCTATGAAGCGAGTACTTCTTGCTTAACCCTATCTGTAAGAGTTACAAAGTTCTCTTAACTCATTCTGTAGATACTGTTAGAGGTCGGACATTTGCGCAGGTGCGGTGGTTGAAATGGATCGATTTTGGGAACGGTTCGAAGGATACAACAAGACAAAGATCAAGTTTCGGAATAAAGTACGAATTAAGTTTCTGCTTTATTATAATTTGCGTTAATCATTTTATAGAATTAAAAAAGATCTTGATTTTCGGGAAATCAAAGGTTGCCAAAAAATTTCGTAATTATCTGACCCGGTTTTCCAACAAGAATATCATAGTTCACAATTTTAGCTTTATCAGACCAAGTTTGGTGCCATGAAATAAAGTAGGAAATTCAAACTTAAGATAAATCAACAAAATGACAGGATTAATTGCATAAAACGACATTAAAAGTTTTCCCAAGGGTAGCTTTCCGATATATTAAAAAGATTTTCCCAAGAGATAAAATGACTCGATGTCTTATTCGATGTATTACATGAACTCTGTAATCACAAGGTGACAAATATACAAAATTTCCTTTCTTCCTTGAGGAGAGAACGCATAGGCTTTTGCCGTCCAGAGTGATTTGCCGGTGTTGGGGTGATTTCATTATTGGAATCGGACGAAATATATGGGCATTATATATATATGGAATAGAAGTCTTTGTTAAATTCTAACGTTTATATCAAAGTATATGAGCACAATGACAATGATGATGTAGTTTGATAGATAAAAATGAGAAAAAAAAGTACACATGCAGATTAGGCAATTTATTTCGACCCCCTATTTCAAAATTTAGATGCAATTATTTTCTTTTTTTTCTTATGACGAGATTTACTGTAATTAAGTACTTATTTTATTGTGCTGTAATCAAAATTATTAAACATATGGAGATTAAGTATTTATTGTAGTTTTATTATGTTATATTTTTCCTTTTATGACATTTGTAACGCTAGAAAACTATGGAGTCATCAAGCATTTTATTTTAGTACGTGTCTCTTTAACTTTTAGGAGGTGAGGACTAATTTTGAGAGTGGGGCAGTGTCACGTAGGCTTCACGCTAGTATTGATTATGACAATGGGCTAAATTTGGGCTTCAACAGTAAGCTTAAGTTTAACTCGATTTAAGCTTGAATTATTTTTTAAAATTTAAATGTTAAGGCGATAACATTTTGTTAATACATGTCAAGTCTTATGTCGGCTCAAATAGTCTAAAACTGAAATTGACCTAAGGCTCCAATTTTTTAAAAAGGAGTCCAAGGCTCAATCAAGTAAGGCCTTTTGCCACCTCTAGTAATCCCACACAAAGGAGAAAAATAAAAATAATGTTACTACTGATGTAACACTTACTAATGGAACTCAGATAAGTTTTAAGAGTTTTGTCAATTTGAAATTTAGTATCGATAGTTTTGAAATCCTGAAATTCTTTTATATATGAAAAAAAGAGTGTACTTTAATTATAATGTTTGCGTTAAAATAAGGTTAAACTCTAACTTTTTGAACATTTAAAAAGAACTCTACTGTTTTAAAAAGGTTCAAATTTAATAGCAAATTAATGGAATCCTTAACAGGACTATATCTCTTACATGACACCTGATTTATTGCTTATTACTTATGTTTGACGCATACTACCAATTAAAATCACATGACACTATAGATCTTATTCACTTAAATTAAACTTAAACTATAATTGACTAAATTATCCTTAATTTTAAAGTCCTAATTAACATTAAATCGACCCTAATTAGAAACCTTAGCTACCATGTCCACCCTAGTAGTAACCACTATTAACCATATCACTGAAAATATCAAGCAAGTTGCTACCATCGCCATCTACATACTGTCTGCCAATAGTTTAACTTCCAACGACCACACAAACAAGGAAATGTAGCTACCATCGCCATCTTCGACAATTACTGCTATAAAAAAGTATTTCTTGTTGGACATTTTTGCCCTTTATCATAAAGTTTGACAATATTTAATTGCATTATTTAATTTTTAAATAAATTATCGGTTAAATTACGTAATTTGATCCATATAAGATAATAAAGTGGCCCAATAAATGATCTAAATCAATATGTCTAAATCCAGTAGAAAGTGGATCCTTTTTAGTGTAGACCTGATTCATATCGGACTTGTAATGGGGAAGTCCGATATGGAAGTCATATATATAGGTTAAGGTCTCCTGTAGTTGCTCATATCAATCGTACGCATAATCTGCCTTGTTAAAAGAACCTATGTTTTGAGAAAATTGTATAAAGACCTAGACCGTGTCCCAGTGATGGAATCCTGTGAAGATGGCGGTTAGATTCGGGCTCGTTTCGGCTTCAAAAAGCTCATTTGAAGTTACATAACCGAAATCAGGTACATTATGCATTTCTTTATTTTTTGCCCTTTCACTTTGATCTAAGATATGTAGCTAAGGTACCGTTACGTGTTACACATGGTATCAGAGTAATGATGTGATCGGGTGATTAAAAACTAAGATTATCAGTGGGATCGTCTGCCCGTCAGATGCGTCTCCAGCGCATCGGCGTTGGTGCGTGTTCGACACATGTCGGTAGTGTCAACGCACGGGTGACGTGGTGTGGTTGACGTCATGCTAATATCAGCCGTACGAACATCTACAGTAAATTTAAAAAAAACACACACAAAATTTCAGAATTCCCGCAAGGGTGTCCCAAGGTATTTTGGGTCAGTTTTTATGTCCGGAAAATTCATAAAGTGAAAATTTCCATTTTCCTGGATTTATTACATTAGTAATAAATTAAAGTTTAACTCCAGAAAAAGGAATTAAGGTGTTCTGAATCTGAGTTCGAGTAAATTTTTATGCTTCGGACATCACATGAGGAAGATACTTTAAGTTTTCGTGTCTCAGGTCTCATGTTTAATGTTCGGGATCGCATGATAGTTAATCGGAAAAGGAATATAAACATTTTGAAGCCATTTTTGAGTGAATTTTTGTGCAATGAACTTGCCATAAAGGAGATACATGAGGTTCTTGTGTCTTGGGAGGTCGGTTCGGTGTCAAGTAATGCACGATAGTCACTCTACTGAGATTTTCTTTTACAAAAATCTCAAATGAAGTTTTCAGAGAAAGTCTTCAGCACGATTGTGTGACAATGAGACTGTGCATTCAGGTTTTGCATTTATTGAAGTCACATACTATATGCCCATAAAGAATGTGAGGATAACATAAATATGTATCCCTTGTGTTTGTGGACTTTTAGAGTGCTGATGAAAATGTAGTCACTAAAGTGACCTATCAAGTCAGTATTTTGAAATGTTCTGCTTGCATATAAAGGGATGTCTTTGATTTTATGTTTTGTTATTCTACCTAAAGATGTCCTTACATAACGTTTTAAGATGTTCATAAAGGCATTAGATAGAGAAAAGTGATTGCTTAAATGATCTATTCACCCAAAGGTGGTAGTGTCATGAGAGTTGATGGTTTGTACTCTGATCGCTTTTATGTGGAGCTATAATTGCATATATTATATATCTAGCCCAAAGGTGTTTCATAATATGTGTTATAAGATTTTCAGTAAAGATATTATTTAATGGCTTTGAGTATCACTGTTATCCTACATTTATGCTGATATAATCAAAGTTACTACATGGTCATCTTTTCGATCAATAAAATCAGTGTCACCATTGAAACCCTGACCGGTTTTAATACAAAGAAAAGAACTGAGGATGTATTGAATACTATAGAGATAACTGAGGTTAATATGGCCATACGAAAGGACAGGCCATCTCCACCTATATCCATAAGCTCGAAACCTCATAAAGCAACATATGAAGCCCAGGATCGGTCTGACAGATTATGTCTTATGACCATTAAGAGATCCATACTTAACCATTTACTTCGTGGACTTCTGGACACATATATAGCGAAGTAATTTCTTGGTAATTTCTCCCAGAGGTACACAATCTCACCTAGTGTTAAGACAAGTGCCTTGATTAAAGAATTGTTCTCCATAAGGTATATGGGAAAGGGGGGAGTAAAGGAGAACATATCAAGAATGATACATCTTCACAATAGACTGAAAATGTTAAACATTCCTCTTCCTGATGTCTTTATAGTTCATCAGACTTTGAATACACTCCTTTCAAAGTTAAGTAATCTAGTGATGACATATTATTCACAGGATGAGGAATGAGACTTTAATGCTTTGATTATCTATTGTGTTGTTGAGGAGGAGAAACTCAAGCTTATTACTCCTACAGCCCTCGATGGAACTAAATGGAAGGTAAAGATGAAACTCATTAAGATCAAAGGTAGAAAGACTAAATCTTCTCTACGTGTTGATATTGGTCAATCCAGTGCTGGTAAAGGTCCTAGGGGTATAAAGTAACCAGTGGTATGAGTTCTAAAAAGGAAAACGGTGATCATCAAATAACTTTTTGGATTGTCAATTTATGAATCTAATTTGTGATAGTCATATTAAGTACTTGGTGGCTATATAGTGGAGTATCTGATTAAGGTACTTCCCCATTGTAAGGATTAATATCTAGGATAAAGCTAAATAAAGGGAAGGAGAAATTGATAGTTCACAACAATGAAGAAGTGGAAGTAATATCTATGGGGATGTATATACTAAACCTTGCTGTAAGGTTCATTTTGGCTTTTACACGAAATATTTTATATATGATCTTTGGATCAATTTGAACAAAGAAGGTTGATACTTCTATTGTATAGTTGTGTTTAATGCAAAACATAATGATACAACTTTCTTGTCATATGGTTTGTATAAAATGTTTCTTACCCTGAATTAGATATATGCTTCTTTGTATCTTGCTAAACAAGTTATGAAATGAAGGACCCTGATGAATGAAAAGTCACACATGGCATGATACAAAAGTTTAAGCCACATTTTCAGAGCTAGGGTTGAGAGATTAATTAAGGAAATCATTCTCTATGATGATCTGGGAACATGTGTTGACTATTGCAGGGGTAAGTTGACTAATAAGGAAGAAGGGTCAAGTTTTGTTTCTGAATTATTGAGTCTGATACATACGAATATCAAAAGACCTTATACAGTTACATTGTGCAATTCCAAATGTATTATGATATTTGTTGATGATTATTCCCATTACATTTATGTATTTTTGCTTAAAGATTGAAGGTTAAGAACCAATTGGGAAAATCCATTCAGAGTGTCAGATCTGATCGTGGATGAGAATATCATGGCAAATATGGTGTTTCAGGACTTGAAAAGATCCGTTTGCTAGATATATGGAATCGGTTAGGATAGTGACTTGATTCACTATACCAGGTATTCCCAAGCAAAATGATGTGTTGTTGAAAGGCATAATAGCACCCTAAAGGACTTGTAGAAGTCAATGAAGAGCAAGACTAATCTACCTGATTATTTAGAAGTGTGAAAACCCAATCTCACACACATTCATTTATGGGGCTACCCTACCGATGTAGTATAATCTTTATAAAGAAAAGTTGCATGCTCATTATGCTCATTGTTATTTAGTTAGATATCCCGACCAATCTAAAGGCTACAAATCTTACTGTAGAGAAGGAGGGACCAGAATAGTGGAATTACAAATAACTAAGTTTTTAGAATACGATGTCAATGATGATGATGGGCCCTTTGACCCTTCAGATAATAACAGGGTGGATACTATAGTTATTATGTACCCGCCACTCATATAGTTAGATCCGGTAGATCTAGGTCTTTGTATCGTGCTTGTATAGGAACAGGAACCCATACCTGTATGCATAGAGGTTCCTGAGGTTACAAGATCTAATGAAGTTATGAGATCTACTAGAGTGAGATGACCTCTTATCCCATCTAATAACATAGTCTATTAGGTGAATAAGACTATGATATTAGATATGTTAAGAATCCAGTTACTTTTATAGAAGCTATTTTTGAACCCAATATGGAATTGTGGTAGGTTGCAATGACTTATGAGATGTAAGCTATGAAGCATAGTAAGGTTTGGAAGCTAGTTGATTTTGTAGCGGGATTGCAAACCTCTCAGTTTTAAATGAAGTTTAAGACCTAAAAGATTTCAGGATAAAGTTCAGCAGTTTATGGACTTGCTCAGTTGCCTGATGGTTCATTTAGGAAGAAATGTTGACTTTAACGTTACTTTTTCTTTTGTGTCTTCGAAGGATATAATTGAGTGATTATGGCAGGTGTAGCTCATGATGATAAAGAATTACATCAGATGGTTGTCAAAACTGCTTACCTGAATAAAGACCTTTATAAAGTGGTATATATGGTATAACTTGAAGGATTTCAGGATCCAGATGGAACTGACATGGTTTGCGTGTTATATAGATCAATATATGATCTACATCAAACCTCCCAAAAGTGATACCTTACATTTGATAAGGTTTGACCTCTTTTAGCTTCATGGACAATAAAGTTAAAAAGACGCTTGTATTATAAGATCAGAGGGAGCAAAATTATCTTCCTATTACTACATGAGGACGATATATTGCTTATGTCAAATTACTTAACCATGTTGTATAAGGTTAAGCAACTTTTGGTCAAGAACTTTAACATAAAGGACCTTGGAGTGACATCTTTTGTCCTTGGTATTCAGATTCATCAGGACATATCTTAACACTCTTTATACCTTTCATAGAATGCATACATTGACTATTTGTTACAAAGGTTTAATACGATTAACTGCAAACCTGTCGTAACACCTATCTCTCATAGTGAGAGATAATCTTTGGCACAGTATCCAAAGAATAAAGTTAAGAGAGAGGTTATGAGGAATGTTCTGTATTCTAGTATGATTGATAGCCTGATGTATGCTCAGCTATGTACTAGGTAGGACATTGCATTTACTGTTTGACTATTTGGTCAGTATCTAATTAACCCAGATGTAGCCTATTGAAATACAGTCAAGTGAGTGTTGAGATATTAAAGAGAATCAAGGATTATATATTGACATATAGAAAAGTCAACAGACTAAACCTCATAGGGGAATTCAGATTAAAATTAAGCTATGTGTTCGGATGATCGAAAGTTCACTTAAGGTTATAGTTTTTTAAGTTTGCAAATGGTACAATGTCGTGGAAGTGTGTCAAGTAAACACGGGTGATTTCCTTAACCATGAATGCAGAATGCATGCTATGGGGCTGCTTCACAGACAGTTTAGCTCAGAAATTTGATTTCTGAATTGTCTGTGGTTAATTTAGTGGCCAGATCCATTTAGTTGTACTGTGATAATCAAGTTGATGTGTAATTTAATAACAATATTGAATATCACAGGGCCTTAGCAATTTGAGGTCAAATATTTGACCATGAAATGATTGATACGAAAAGGTGACATTAAGGTTTGGAGCATTTAAAGATTGAGGAACTATAAGTCGATTATTTAACTAAAGGACTTTATATAGTTTTATATAGATATATCCTTAAAGTTTCACATGACATAAGGGGATATAAGTTTTAATCTCATAAAGGTTCTCTAATACAGTTTAACATTCAATTGGAGAATATAAAGGTTTTCTCTAATGTTGTTTAGCGTAAAGTTGGAGCAATTGAGGCCTACAAACAAAGATGATACGTATTAGATCATAATGATATCATCCTAGTTTGCCACACTCCATTTTCCCATTCATGATATTAGTGAGGTAATAGATATGCATGATTGTATTGGATTTACGTCGCATATGACACATGCATTTGATACTTTTCGGTATGGAAAGCCTTACAGGACGGAATGATGGACTTTCATTTTCTTTGGATGAAATGTTTTGTTTTTAAACTTAGTCGACTAATACAGTAGCATAGTTTAACCCAAAATTTTAAACTGTTTTAAACTTGAATAAATGCTATAATTAAGTATTATCCAGGGGGAGAATGATGGACATTTTTGTTCTTTCCTATAAAGTTGGACAACATTTAATTGCATTATTTGGTTTTTAAATAAATTATCGGTTATGTTACGTAATTTGATCTGGATAAAGATAATAAAATGGCCCAATAAATGATCTAAATCAATGAGTCAAAGTTCGGATAGAAAATAGATCCCTTCTAGTATGGACCTGGTCCATATTGGATTTGTGATGGGGAACCTTGATATGAAAGCTATATATATAGGTTAAGGTCTCTTGCAGTTGCCCATATCAATCATAAGCATAAGGATTCTCTGACCTGTTAAGAAAGCTTACGCTTTGAGAAAATTGTAGAAAGACCTAGACCGTGTCCTAGTGATAAATTCCTGTGAAGATGGCGGTGGTCATTTCGGCTTCGAAAAGCTCTTTTGAAGTTATAGAACTAAAATTAGGTACATTTCGCATTTCTTCATCTTTTTCCCTTTCACGTTCGATCCAGGATATGTAACTAAGATACCATTACGTGTTACATTTCTATCTCTGAATAAACTCTCTTATTATCGATACTATTGTTAGTGAGCCATTTTACGATTAAGGAAGTATGAATATTTTCAAGTTTAAAAAGTTAATTATGTTGTTCAACTTATGGGCAATCTTCTAATTTTTTTTACGAGTTAATATTGTAAAACTAGTCTTCAAATACATTAAAATTCTTAAACCAAAAGTTATAGAGTATAATGTTTACTATGTCATATCTAATTCTTCCTAGAAGTAGTACTTCCATTATTTAACGACCTACGTAAGGGATTAGCTACTCTGTATTCATTGAGTTAAATTTTAAATGCCTACCTTAGTAAGGTTGAACCATTTCTTACGTTTAATAATACAAAATAGTTTCAGCGTACAAATAAGCATAAGCTCCCATAAACCACAATTCCCTACAACATATATCTTTTATAAAAAAAAGGAAGGTTACAATTTTATTCATCAAAAAAGAAGGTTGCATCAACCTAAGGCTAAGCATTTGATGGGTCTTTTTCCTTTCAAAGTCATACACGACACAAATGCTCTTCATCAATAAACATTCCTAGCTTTTGCAAGATGAAAACAACCAAAATTGATTTTTGAATAAGGAAGTAATTTTACTGATCTCTAAGTTATCAAAATAAGTTTGTGCAACAATGATACATGTGTTACGGAATATCTACAAGCAATATAAATAAGCTAAAATGACTAAATGAACCCTAACGTTTACAATGGTTTATAAAATACCTAACGTTTCACAGTGTTTAAAATGAACCTAACACATGTAAAATATTTAAAATAAACCCTAATGTTTATAAAACGTTCAAATTGGACCTTGACCACTAACGGTATTAGGTTACCGTAAATTATCCACTAACGTGGCACAAAATTTAACTAACTTGGTCTTTTTAATTTTTACATGAGACCTACTGGAATCTGATGTGGATATGTTTTAGTGGGGGTGGGACCACGCACAGTTTTTGAGCGGTATCCGCATTTAACTTAATGTGGGACCTATCTCCAATCAAACAGTGCACTTTGCGTTGCCTATTAACACTTCTCCCTCGAGCAACTGGTGTGCTGTCGAGAACTAACCAGCAATTAATCCAGTCTTATATGCTATATATTTCATCCTGAATTCCTTGCCGAATTTATCTTCCAAAGTGGCAGTAGTATCCAAATGTGGTAAGTGTGCTCTATGTTGGAAAATAAACGTAAGATTGAATCTAAGCACAGCGGAATAACGTTTAAAATTTTCCTTAAAATCAACATTTACAAAATTTAATTTGAAACATAAAACAAGAAATTAACAAAGTTATACTGACCTGTTTTGATTTCCTGTTGTAATTTTTCTTTTCACCTTAAATCCATCAATCTATGAGCCGTTCAATCGTCCGGCCTCTAATGGTATCCACAGATCTATTTAAAGAAAACTCAAATCTAATTTGAGAAGAAAAATGTAAGAAGTGCTAGCTCCAAATTTTTCTAATTTTTCCTGTTATATGAAAAATCATATTTTTCATGTCCTTAGATTTTATCAAAATTACAACTAAAGTAAACTTTAGTCACAATTATGAATTAGTCCTAAACTTTAGTCATAATTACGAATTAGTCCTTATAAGATCAAATATCACATATTGATCCTTAAAATTCCTAAAACTTCTCAATTAAGTCCAACTTAATTCAAATTTCACTTTCTCCTTTATAGACCTTTTATGTGTGACCCATTA
>JAOTAY010000006.1:31934209-31952611 GCA_025629805.1 Erythroxylum baracoense | reverse complement strand
GGACTACCACCACCTAGAGAGATTGAGTTTACCACAGAGCTTCTTCCAGGTACTGCATCAATGTCAAGTCCACCTTATAGAATGGCTCTAGCAGAATTGAAGGAGCTTAAAGAACAGTTAAAAGAGCTGTTAGAGAAAGGTTATATTCGGCCTAGCTCTTCACCTTGGGAAGCTCCAATTCTTTTTGTGAAGAAGAAAGATGGATCCTTAAGGATGTGTGTGGACTACAGGAAGCTCAATCATTTCACCATCAAAAATAGATATCCCTTCCCAAGCATAAATGATTTGTTTGATCAATTGCAAGGGGCAAAAGTCTTCTCCAAGATAGACTTAAGATCTAGTTACCACCAATTGAGAATAAAGGAGTCTGATGTACAAAAGACTGCCTTTAGAACACGATATGGGCATTATGAGTTCTTAGTTATGCCCTTTGGATTAACTAATGCCCCTGCAGCCTTCATAGACTTAATGAACAGAGTCTTTAAGCCTTTCTTAGACTAATTTATCATAGTCTTTATTGAAGATATATTGGTTTATTCCAAGAGCGACAAGGAGCACGAAGAGCACTTAAGGATTGCCTTGGAGACATTAAGGGAAAAAGAGTTGTATGCCAAATTCAATAAATGTGAATTTTGGATAAGGGAAGTGGTGTTTTTTGGATATGTAATTTCAAAAAAAGGAGTATGTGTGGATCCAAGGAAAATAGAAATTGTAGTTAAATGGGAAGCACCCAAGAATGTAGCCGAAGTGAGGAGTTTCTTGGGTTTAGCTGGTTATTTCAGAAGATCTGTAGAAGACTTTTCCATGATAACAGCCCCACTCACCAAATTGATAAGGAAGAGTCAGAAGTTTGTATGGACAGAAGAATGTCATAAAAACTTTGAGGAATTGAAGAATAGGCTCATAACTGCACCAATTCTGACCTTGCCTTTTAGTAGTAATGGATATATAGTATATAGTGATGCCTCAAGGAAGGGATTACGGTGCGTATTGATGCAAAGAGATAAAGTGATTGCTTAGGCTTCGAAGCATTTAAAACCTTACGAGATGAATTATCCCACACATGACTTGGAGTTGGCTGCCATAATTTTTTCATTGAAAATATGGAAACATTACTTATATGGAGTCACCACCAAGGTATTTACAAATCACAAGAGTCTTAAATATTTGTTCAGCCAAAAAATAAATTTGAGACAAAGAAGGTAGTTAGAGCTACTGAAGGATTATGACTTGATGATAGACTACCACCTGGGGAAAGCTAATGTAGTAACAGATGTACTGAGTAGAAAATTTACTATAGCATATGTGAAGACAGTATACCTTCCTTTGTTGAAGGAATTAGCCAAACTTAAGGTGATGTTGAGGCAAGTCGAATCTAGTTATATATTGGCTAATTTTAGAATAAGGCCAGTATTGAATGAGAAGATTAAGGAATTGCAGGAGCAAGATGAGTACTTGAGCAAGCTCAGAGAAGAAATTAAAAATGGCAAGCCCTCTGAAATAGAGATAAAAGAAGATGGATTGATGGTGGTAGGCAACAGATTATATATTCCAGACATGCAAGAGTTGAAGGATGAAATTCTTGATGAGGCACACAATGCTCCGTATGCAATGCAACCGGGGAGTACAAGAATATATAGAGATTTAAAAGAGCACTTCTGGTAGAGAGGAATGAAGAAAGATGTTATAGAGTATGCTAGAAAATGCTTGGTGTGCCAACAAGTTAAAACAGAACATCAAGCACCAACCCACAAGCTTAAACCTTTGTTTATTCCTGAATGGAAGTGGGAGAAGATTACAATGGATTTCTTGATGGGATTACTAACGACCAGCAGAAAGCATGACATAATATGGGTGATTGTCAATAGGCTAACCAAGTCAGCACGTTTCCTGCCAATTAAACAAACAAATTTTTTGAACGTCTTGGCCAAGAAATACATAGATGAAATAATCAGACTTCATGGGATTCCAAGTTCTATAGTCTCAGATAGCAATCCCGGATTCACCTCCAAATTTTAGGAAAGCTTGTAAGAGGCTTTGAGAACCATGTTGTATTTTAGCACAGCTTTCCATCCACAGACTGATGGCCAATCAAAGAGGACAATAAGAACATTGGAGGCAATGTTAAAAGCTTGTGTTATGGACTTCAAAGGCTCATGGGATGATCATCTACCTTTAATTGGGTTTCTTACGATAATTCCTACCACTCAGGAATTTAAATGGCACCTTATGAAGCTTTGTATGGTAGGAGGTGCAGAACTCCTATTTGTTAGGATGAGGAAGGTGAAAGGAGACTTTTAGGACTTGAGTTGGTACAAGCTACAGTTGACAAGATTAATTTGGTGAAGCAGAGACTCAAGGCATCTCAAGACATGATGAAGAGCTATACAGACACATATAGAAAGGAGATGGAATATGAAGTTGAAGACAAAGTATTTCTTAAAGCCTCTTCATGGAAATGAGTCTTAAGATTTGGTAAAAAGGGCAAGCTCAATCTAAGATACATAGGCCCTTATGAGATTATTAAAAAGATTAGGCCTCTAGCCTACAAGTTAGCCCTGCCACCAGAATTATCTAAGATTCACAATGTCTTTCATGTATCAAAGTTGAGGAGATATAGATCAGATCCTTCACACACAGTCCAACCTTCAGAGGTTCAATTAAGGGAGGATTTACTTATGAAGAACAACCAATAGAGATTCTAGATTCAAAGGAAAAGGTCTTGAGAAACAAGACTGTGAAGCTGGTTAAAGTCTTATGGAAGAACCATGCAAAAGAAGAGGTAACATGGGAGTCTTTGGAAGCCATAAAGGAGAAGTATCCACAGTTAATTGTATACTCAAGTAAGAATTTCGAAGACGAAATTCTTTAAGGGGAGGAGAATTGTTGGACCCTAAATTTTTTCTTAGAATTTAGTCAATTAATTTAACAAGCATAAATAGAAATTAGAATTTTTAAAAAAAATTAAATTAGAATATGTTGGAATTTAATCATGACTATATTTTATTTACATATGTTTGCATGAATTAAACATAGATGTTAGAATTAAGTTAGTGTGTAATAGACATAAGAGAATAAAGGAACAGGTAGACATTAAATTAAATGTGAAAGGGTAAACTTGAAAGGACCATAAGTGGTCTTAAATAACTAAGAAAAGAAATGAGAAAGAGGATGTGAAGAGTGCGTGAGACGTGTTAGAGAAGCTAGGAAGAAAGAAAAGAAAAACGTAGAAGGAACTAGAAGAAGAGGAGGAGAAAACGAATAAGAAAAAAAAAGAAGGAAAGAAAGAAAAAGGAGAAAGAAGAAGAAGGAATAGGAATTAGCTGAGCTTTAGGTAACCTTCATCTTTTCTTCTTACTTTGGTAGAAAAAAGAACTAGAGAAAATGAGTTTCTTATGTTGGAAATAAAGGGAGAAAGGAGAGGACCAAAAAACCCATTTTTGAATATTAAACCTTTATGGATTTTCCATTTGTATATTTGTTTAATGAAAATTTGTGTTTTTGAAGGAAACTAAGAAAATCCAAGGCAAGAGCAAAAGGAAAGGCAAACTTGAGTTTGGATTTACAATCAATTAGGTAGGTAATATGTTTATAGTTATTGTACATGATGGGCTGATTTCTTGCTTGCTTGTATGATAAATTGCTTAACTTTGAATTATAGTGATTGTTATTATAATGTTATGCCTTGAAAGATGTTACTGCTTTTGGTATTAATGAAAAGAGGAAAAAGCACAAAAGCATGAAAGTATGAATATGTGATGAAATGAATTGAGCATCGAAATTTGCTTGTGTTTGGGCAAGAGAGATACCCTTTCATTCATCACATGCAAGTTGACTCAAAGTCTTCTCCTGGCTACCCGTTTGTGGCACATGAGCTCCTAAGAAACGAACTCATTTAGTTCATGGTGTAAACTTCGGTTTCTCCATTTAGATCCATGGGACTCTCTCAAGTCATTATATTGTGCGTTTCATTTTGATTTGTTGAGCATGATACACACGTGAGTGTTATGTTGATGGTTAAATATATATGATATGATTTATGTGATATTTATGTGCTAACATTTTTACTACGAGTTTTTTGAGCTAGAACTGTAGATAATTTAATTGCTAGATTCAAATGAGATAGATATATATATATATGCTTGATTGTGTGTGGCTCATTACCAATAGCTATAAACCTATTAGCCACTGAGCTTCGTAGCTCAACCAATTATTTTTTTCCTACTCCTAAGGTGAAAAACGAGAAGATAATTGATCCTTGCAAGCTTTGGCAACTCCAATATATCTAATTTTTGTAACTAAGTTAGTTCGACTATATTTTGGTAGCTTTATAGGCATATTAAGCATGAGCATCCATTTATATTTTGTATTATGTTATCGATGTGACCTTTGATATGTAACTAAAGTTATGTACAAACTCTATTTTGATTAAGTAATGGAAGTAAGAGTCGAAGAAGTTTCCCTTTTGTACATGTTCAAAACTATCTTTTGTGTTAGGTTGTTAATTATTGTTGGAAATGGAATAGTATGTGGTTATATGGCCATGGATAGTTTTAAAATAAATTGTTATGCTGGGAGTCATGTATGTACAATTAGTGATTGTTAAATTCGGGTCTTTTCTGGAATATGTGAAAAGTTCATAATAGGCGAAAGAAGAAAAAGGAGCCTCAGTTGTAGCATTACCCTGACAAAGTTAGTGGCTCTAACTTCTACGAATAAACTATATTAATCTAGGTAGAATAATTTACAAGTTTGAGTATCAAAACCCTTCACTCAGGGTGCATGATCATGCACTAGCATGATTGTGACAGAACCCCTCTTTCACTAGAAATGCGCGATCATGCTTGTGCACGAGGGTGACAAGCGAACTTGCCAAAATTCAGCATAAACACTTTTTTTAAAAGTGCTTCCAGCCTTCTCTTCACTTGATCTTCACCCAGTCCTCTCATAATGTAGCCATGAAATAAGTACCAAGACTCAGGCCCAATAGAATATATAGGGATTAAAGGTTTTTGTGCACAAATTTCATGGCTTAAGTAACAACTTAGGGACTATAGTATGGATCTTATGAATCTACCCATTATATGTGACAACACTAGTTCTATATGCCTCAAATAACCCCATTTAGCACTCTAAAAGTAAGTACATAGGAATTAAATATCATTTCATTAGAGATCATGTTTAAAATTAGGTTATTATGTTAGAATTTATTGAAACACTACGTTAATTAACTAACATATTTATTAAACCAATGGGAGAGGATACATTTTGTGTGATTAGGAGATAATCGAGTATGGTTTATTGGAATTCTATCTGATAAGGATCTCAATAAGTGCTTCAATTTGATTTTGGTTGTTGTTTATTTGATTTATTTTTAATATTAGTTTGGTAAGATATTAGATAATTGACTCTTTTTGATATTTCTAAACAAGGGGAGAGAAAGTTAGTGATATTGAAGGAAAGTGATTATTTTCAGTATTATCTTGAGAAAGTGATATTAGATTCAAGAGGAGTAATTAATTTCAATGTTATTATGGTAATCGTTATACAAAGGTTAATATGTATATAAAAATAAATTAAAATTTTGTTATTTTATGATGCATGAATTTAAGGGAAACTATTTAATTATATTGCCTTGGAATAATAAACCACATATGTTTAATTTTTTCATTATTTATCTAATTTCACAAAATATTTTGTCATCATCAAAAAGGGAAAGAATATTGAATTGAGGAAAGTTACTATCCATGTTTTGATGATAATAAAATATAAGTACTACTAATGGGTTTGATTTTTATGAAATCAATATGAAAATAATAATGGTCATACACAAATCAAGACATATCTCAGTAAGATATTAGAGAAAAGTTGAAATTCAAGTTATTCAAATGAAGAACAAAATCATGAAAAAGGTAGAACAAACACAACAAAGTCATAAATTAATGTTTATTGTACTTCTTACTTGGTCATTTTGATATTTTAAAGGCTCATTATCTGTAAATACATCATTATTTTAACTCATGAATCTTTTCAATCATCTAGAGGAATTAAGATTTCGATTTAAAAGAAAACCCTCTTGATGTTTGAGACATTCTATGAAGAACATCTAGAGAAGTGTTTAAGCCAATTTTGCATTAAGAAAATAAAGTTTAAGTATTTTAAGATATTGGAATAATGAATTTAGGTGTGTTGTTTGACTAGTAGGTTAAGGTTGTTAAAACTTATGTGCTAAGATTTTGCCTTATGAGATTTAGTATTCAAGAATTGAAAATGAACGCTACCCTAACCTGAGTTTTATAAGACGTGATTACGTTTTATGAATTTTAACAGTTCGAAGTTTTGGGTCTATTATCCTAAAAGCTAAATTATATAAGGTGTGATCTTGCTCGTGAATTTTAGCATTTTAGAATTTAAGACCCAAATTCTCTGTAAATAAATAAAATAACTACTTCATGATAAGCAAATAAAATTATATATAATTAAAACATAGCTAGTAAAATTATCGTATTTTGGGTTGTCTCTTAAAAAGCTTAATTGTTTAACATCATTATGCTTAATGAACCTTTTTCTTCTCAATCTTATACATATTAAAAAAATGTGAAATAAATATTTACCACACTTGAAATTGGAATCTCCTTATAAAATAATTTCAATCTATATTTTTTAACCTTAAAGATCTTCTCGATATCTAAACTTTTTATTTTCACTGTACCATAAGGAAATATATGGGTGACAATAAAATGATCAAGCTATCTAGAACGTAACTTACCTAGCACAAGATTTAATCGATAACTATATAATAACACTTTCTGTCCCACCTCATATTGCTTCCTTAAGATCATATTATCATAGAACAATTTGGTTTTCTCTTTGTAAATTCTTAAATTTGTGTAAGCAGCCAACCTTAGTTCCTCTAACTCTTGAAATTGCAATTTCTTTGCCTTTTAAACTTAACAAATCCATCTTACAACATTGCACCATCCAATAAGCTTTACATTCAATCTCTATTGGTAAATTACAAAAATAATTACAAGCTTTATCAAAAACTAACTTATGAGGAGAAATTTCTATCGATATTTTATAGGTTGTACTATATGACTAAAAGTCATCGTCTAGACGTAAACTCCAATCGTTTCTTCCAGTATTCATCATTTTTTCCAAAATAGATTTTACTTCTCTATTCAATACTTTGGCTTGTCCATTCATTTATGGATGATATGCGATGGTTACTCAATGATGCACTCCATACTTTCTAAACAAAACCACCACTGTCTTTTAGCATCATCTTTTGTCCTTTATTCAATCATTTCACCTAAATAGACATATTTCAGATAATCAAGTAAGGCCTTCAAATTTATCCTTATAGCCTTTCTGAAGGTCTCTAAGATCTCTCTTTCATAGTCATCTTTTTTAATTTAGCCACCTACAAAGAAAGGAGGTACACATGCGTTAGATGATATAGGTATAGAAAAATTAGATTTTACTTTGGTTGCATCTTGAGATGGAACTTCATTTTTCTTCTCTACTTCTTTATGTTGTTTTACCTCTATTGGTAATGAACATCCAAATTTAATTTTGTTCCCACTTCTCAATGTCATTGCATTCATTTTCTCCTTAAAATTCACCACTATTTATGAAGGTAATTTTCTCGATGTTTACTCTTCTAATTTACTAAGAGGTGGCTAATTGAGTTATATGATTTCTTATGTTTTAAAGGTTTGCTTTTGTTTCCTGTTGAAATTGTTAAGTATTAGTAGCAAGTGCCTTAACAATTTTTCCCAAAGACATACCTGAATTTAAAGATTGAGATTGAGCATATGAAGTTACTTAAGGTTGTGTATTGAAATTGTGATGTTAGTATCTTTATTATGCTCCTTGATTTTCATAGCTAAAGTTCAGGTGATCTCTCCATCCTAGATTATAATAACTGAAATATGGGTCATATTTCTGTTGAGATTGACCAATAAATCCCCCTTTTGTGCTAGCTTCTTGAAGGGAATCTTATTGTAATGTAGGAAACATATTTGTAAGATGCCTAAGGAATAAGCATATTCTGCACACTCATGCCGATTACAATTGATCTACAACCATTTAATAAACTAAAGCAATCAAATATGAAATTTGATCCTCAAGGTTAGTATTACTTACCTCATTCAAGCATTTAACAGCTTCATCCATCCTTGTCCCAAATTGCTAAGAATTTTTATCCATATTTAAAATTAATTGCCTGGTTGCTCTTAGTATTTTGTTTACCAAATCCCCTCCACTAGTTGCATCTACCATAAGTCTATCCATTGGCAATGGCACTTCATAATTACTAAAGTAAAAGTTGGTCAGGAATCTAATAGTGTGGGCAGCTAGCACATAACTCTTTAAACCTCTCCCGATATTCATACAATGTTTCTCCATGAATTGTCTTATTCTACATATCTTCTTTCTAATATTAGCTACTCGTGATGTAGGAAAGAACTTCTCCAGCAATAACCTTTTCATCTCATTCTATATTGTCACTAAGCCAGAGGGAAGAAAATAAATTCAATCATTTACCTTATCTTTCATTAAGAATAGAAAGGCTCTAAGATTAATTTTCTCTTTCGTTACTCCTTATGGCTTCATTCCAAAGTAGAAAACATGAAATTCTTTCAAGTGTTTATAGATATTCACCTACAAGACCACAAAAATAGGGAGTAAATGAATCAAACCAGATTTTAATTTAAAATCTACCTCAACATTTAGAAATCTTATGCATAAATGTTGTTAACTTAAATTTAGTGTCATTAACTCTCTCAGCATCCTAGCGTTAGGATTTGTTATCTTTTCTTCATCTTCTTGGAAATTATAATCTTCACTAGTTGTTAGATCTATCTTAACTTTCACCTTTGAAGGTGAATGACTTTTTCCTTACTTAGTCTCTTTCATCAAACCACGCATTATCTTCTCAATTTTTTGATTATATTGCAATTTAATTGTATGCGAAGAATGAGTCATACAAGACAAGAGATTAGTAGTAAACTAAAAAATAACTCAAAGAAACTAAAATAATTCCTCAATAATAGTGCCAAAATTTTGATTAGGTTATCAAAGCCCTCAAAACTTAGTTCTGATCCACTAACTTCTTATAATGGTTATAGAATCAGGTTGAATCCTAGAAGAGCTAAAAACTAGTTTCTTAATTTGAACTAACAAAACAAAGTGGTGGTTTATGATTAATTAACTAACGAATTAAAACTAATAAAGAATCAAAACAAATCAATTGAATATAAAAAGTGTGAAATTCAGTTTTAATTAACTCTGATTCAAGAGAAATATCCCATGTAATTATAACATTGCTCATTAGTTTAAAAGAATAGTTTACACAATTCGAGCAATTAGTCTAAAACCTATTAGCATAACCATAATAAGTTTTAAATTTTCCTAAATTAATTTATTCAAAACTAATATTTAAACCAAAACTTACCATAAATTGATTAGGTATAATAACATTTCATATCAATTAAATAATAGCAATAAGCTTAATGGAAAAGACTAAACCCTAAATTAAATAATTGAGTTAGGTACAATTATTAAAGTTAGTTTTCTTGTTTCTCATCAGTCAAACATCAAAATCATAAATAAAATATTTGCTAATTGTACCAATCATTCATGACAATTACAAATCACTAAATTCATAGATAGTTATAGAATAATTAAAATTAAATTAATTTTTCAAATCAATCACTATTAATTATTTAGGAAATATAATATCACAAAACAATGTATATTTAAATTAAAATAAAAGCTAGGTTTAGAATAAAACTTCAAAAAGTTCCAACTAGAGTTTTGAATCCCTTAAATCATAATATTTGGAATTAGCCACTCATGGTTTTAGTTCCAATAAAAATAGAAGAAAATGTGAAAGATGAAAAAACCCAAACAAAACAAAAGAGAATGATGGAGAAGGTGTATGTCACATTTTCACCCCTCTTTGCTACTCTAAAACTGACTCCCTTATATCTTATAGAGATTTCCTTCTAAATAAATACAAATCCTACATAATAGGGATGGGAATAAGTTTCCTAATTAAATTGAAACTCTTGGGGTGAATCTAGAATTAAGTGTGATCTCACTTTATCCACTACAGTAATATATCCACATTTTCCAAAGTTTTTATTTTGACCAATTTTACTCTAATTTGATCCAATCTCCACTTGTCATCTCCTAAAACAAAATAAATATAAATGTCACCGTTTAAGCACCAAAATTAATCCAAACAAAAGATATAGATCCAATTAAGATAACCAAATAGCATGTTTTCATCCAACCAGATAAAGAATATGAACTAGAGGGGATACCCATACAATATTTCAAAAGAGGACACCAGATAACATAATGATGGGTAGTATTGTACCAACATTTTACCAAAGATAACTAACAACACCATTGGTCAGGACAATTACTGATCATGCATCTTAAGTGGGTTTTTACGATATGATTTAAAACTTTAGTTTAGCCATATAATTATGGATAGTAAATTGTTGAACTTTTAGAGGAGATACCTTGGAGTCAAAAAAATTCTATCCAAAATGCACTGATAAAGATAAGGTCCTAGTTAAATTCTATTATGGATTTTTGACGACATTCTCCATAGGGCCCTCTGTAGGGATGACAAGAATTGAACACATGACATTCCCCTTTGAGTAAATGTTTAATTTTTCTTTTCGTTTCAACTCATTCAGATCTAATCCACTTTTTTTGGCTTGGCTAGTCCTTGATCACTCACCATCCTCAATGGCATACCATAGAACTTGTAAATGTAACTAATATTAACATATGCTACTTTAGCTATCATATAGGGGTGTGATAATAGAATAAAATGTCCATACTTACTAAGATGATCAATAGTAGTTAGTATAACAACCATCTAACTTAGGTAATCCTTTCACAAAGTTCAAATTAAAATTATTCTAAACTTTATCTGGAATAGTTAATGGTTAGAGCTTACTGGGGATAACGAAGGCTTCATATTTATTGTGTTAACAAACTATTCACTCTCACAAATTCATGTTTGTTTGCATTTTTTATTAGAAAAAGTATGGTTGCACCTTTTTTTATATTCAATTAACCCTAAATGACTCCCACTAGTAGAACCATGAAATAATGAGATCATACGGGTCCTAAACTCCATATAACACACCATGAAATAATGAGATCATATGGGTCCTAAACTCCATATAACCCACCATCAGCCTTACTTTCATTTGAAGAGAGTCATTAATCCATAAACAACCAAAATTCAAGTGAATTATATGTTTAAATTTATATTCCAACTCTTTTAAAGCTAGATAAGCTTGCCAAATTCTTTGAATTGTTTGTAATAAACTAATGTGAGCATTGAAAACAATAATAGTGTATAATTCAACATTAAACATTCAAAATAGAGCATTTTTAGCTCTATCCCTTTTTTTATGTGATTTCAAAGTCAAATCATAAAAGCATTGGTCACCACGTATACCGAAAGCGAGCTATAATATTTTATTCAAGAAAAATACCTCATGATCTTATAGTTAGTTTAAACAATAAAATATTTATCAATAACATAATAAAAACCATTACCTAATATCCATGATCAAGGCTAGAAGTTCTTTCTCACAAGTAGATAAATGAATCTATCTGGAAAGGTTTTACTGATATAAGTTAAAGGATGGACCTCCTAAATAAGAACTTCCCTAGTGCCCTTATTTGAAGCATTAGCCTCAATCGCTAAAGGTTTGTTGAAATCTAGAAGGGCAAGAACTGGTGTATTCTTAAGTGCTTCCTTAAGTTGATTAAATGTTGACGTAGCGTACTTTGACTAATAAAAACAATTTTTACTTATAAATTAAGTTAAAGGTTTGCTAATGTAATCATACCATTAATAACTCTTTTATAGTAAGCTATTAACCAAAGGAAACTTCTTAGTTGTTGCATTGTTTGAGGCAATGGACACTACACTACAATTTCAATCTTTTTAAGATCAGTTTAAACTATTTTTACACTAATGATGTGCCCTAAGTATTCCATTTGTCAAGTAGTAAATGAACGCTTATATTGCTTAAAAATAATTAATGATGTTTGAGCTCTTGTAATACTTTTCCAAGGTGACATATATAATGTTCCCAACTTTTTTTATAAATGGGAATTTCATCAAAGAATATTGAATTGATTTTCACCTATAAAACTTGGATACTAAATTCATCAATCTTTGGAAAGTTATTCGTGCATAATCCAAATTTCATTATTAGGAGCCTATATTAACCTTAATGATTCCTAAATGATGTCTAATGCATATTATCTGCATACATATGTATTTAATGATAACTAACTCTTATTTAATATTTTCAGCCACATATATCTTATTTAACAACTTATTTATCAATGGTTTAGTTAATTTATCCTTGATGATACTCTTATATAAGGATTTATAATTAATATAAAATATATGATCTGTCTTTTTTTCTTAACTGAAATTATAGGAGAAGCAAAAAAGAGCTTGTACTTTCCTGAATTATTCTTTGTTCTAGCACCTCCTCTACCAGCACTTGTATTGCTTATTTCTATACTCCAGCGTACCTATATGGTCTCAAATTCTCTGTCTCATCCCCCTACTTCAAATTAGTTTGATAATTACGAAGTCTTGAAGGTAGTAAACCACGTGGCTCTTTAATTATATCTTGAGATTCTTCTAATATTGTATGTAATATACCTATTTGTTCACCAAATAAATGTTTTAGCTAATTTAGTTCCACATCCCTAAGACTTATCTATAGAGCATCAACCATTTCAAATAGTACGTCTTGCTATAATAACAAAAACAAACATACCACATTGGTCCGTAATTTTTTCCTTTCATTTTAAGAAATATCTTATATTTTCCACTTCTTAGCTCTATGTTATCTCTCTTACAATCAAACCTTATCAGACCTTATATTATAATTACAATCAATGTCATTGATAACCATTGCACACTCAAAACTATATCACTTCCCCTAATTTTATTGATCAAAGCATTTGTGATAAATTCATGACCATTTATCATCCATTTAAACTCCCTACATCTATCGTGACATTTAATATGTAAGCCACCCCCCACCAAAATAACTAATGGATCAATCTCCTCAATCACATTTTATTCTTTATTCATTATTTTTGTTAATCTATAAAGTTATATGTATCACCTATATCCGTTATAATATTAATAATTCTTCTGTTATACTTTCCCAAGACTTTCATTTGTTGAAATTTAAAAGAAATGGTACCTATCATATTGTAAGGCTGCAAATTGCTCCAAGTCTTGAATTTTTCCTCATCCTACTTCTCCTTTTCCTTCACCTGTCATATACTTATATATCATTCTTTTTCTTACATTGTGTCCAAGCTTATACTTTTCATTGTACTAGAAACAAAGTCCTTTAACCATCCTTTTCTCCAATTGCTTACTCTTAGTAGTCTTTGCAATTTATTGCTCACCGTTCTTGACATTAGCTATCAATGTAGGTTTAGGTAAACTTCATGTAGAATACCTATGACCTTGTATTGGCCCTCTATAGCTTCATATCGTCTTCCTCCACTTCTGTTGCAATTGTAACACCTCTAAATCCCATCATCTCATGTTTCTTGGCTAGGTCATAAGATTGTTGTAAACTTCTAGGAACCAAAACCTTTACCAAATACTCAATCTCTATTTTATCCCTTTTAAAAGTATACTCACAAAGTATAGTTCTAGCATTACCAATTTAAGTAACAAAAGATTAAATCTTGCACAAAGTACTTTTTAATTGATCCTTCTTATCTTAGTTCTTTTAGCTCTCTAATTAGATTCTTGAACATAGTTTCTCCAAATCTCTCCTCCAAGGCCAACAAGTATTCTTCCTAGGTAGGATCCTCCACTGTTAATATGTTTCTCATGTAAAGTTGATGCTAAGGTAATGTTTCTCCTTTCGAAATACATCATAGCAATTCCAACCTTCATCTCCAGTGATGTACTCGCCAAATAAAAGAATTAGTCACATTTATAATCTCAATTCTTCAATCTTTCTCTTTAAACTCTATCTTGGAAGATTTGTAGGCATATGACATTGATAATAGCTATAAGTTCCTCCACCTTCAGTCTTAAGTACAAGCCTGTCATTGCTAACTTTACCTTGAGTTTTTTTAATCACTTTAAAGCAAAAGTTGTCATTCACTCCTTCAAGTTTTGCAACTCTTGTTCATATCACATTTTCAATTCTTCTATTCGGTTTTCATGTTTTTCTCAATTCACCTTAATTAAATCATGAAAGTGTGTGCCTTCTGCCATTATTCCAATGATTTTGCAGCTCTAGTAGCAAATTTTTATGTTTCTTCTATTAAGAACTTTAATTCTATAGTAAATTGGAAATTTTAGGGAAAGAAGAAAGACATTGAGAATTTAGTTAATTTGTTAATCTTGTTTGTTCCTGTTACATCCATTTTCAATTAGTTAGTTAACCATTACATGAGAACTGCGCCACTTCCTTCTCCCGAACGATGTTACCATCCCCTATTTGTCGTCTTCCTTCTCACTCTTTGCATTTTCATTTCTTCCATAACAAAGTATGCCAATCCGAGAAGATGAGGTAGATTAATTCCACATATAAATGGATTTTCTTTCGAGCATTACGCTTTTCATTGCATTGCTATGTTTTGTTTAATTCCAAAGATACTGCAAAATTTGCCCTCGGTTTTACTTCTACATGCATCAATAACAAGCTTAAATGTGCATGTTTCATTTTGATTCTCTTAACATATAAATTTTTCTTGCGGTGGGACAGAGAATGACACAAGGAGCTGCAGCATCGGTATTGGATGGTCAGTGTGACTTCATATTCATTCACGTGTCTTTCTCCTTGGCGGAAATTATTGACTAGTGATTACTGATTAGTTTCGATGGAATGTCATTACATATCCGCCACTCTAGTGCAACCGTAAGTTTGTAACAAACGTAATATTTGACGTATCAGTTAACGTTGCAGGGTTAAACTGGCTTTAAAAGAACTCCCACGACTTGCAAGCAAACCTAAGCTAGACAATTTTCCACTCACTAGCCTTTTTTAAGGAGTTTCACTCCTGTTTCTTGATGCCTTATTGGCAGTCACCTAGTAGGCGATGGGTATAGCTTAAACTATCACTTCTTTTATTTTTCTTGGCACTCGACCAACCTGTAAATTGGAGCACATGTTATTAAGCTACAAACTGATAATGGAGCTTTAAGATCTACTCAAATTGGAATAGGAAGGCTCTTGTGGGAAGGTAAAAAGGAGTTTTCAATATAGAAAAGTATCTTAATCGAGTATGGAATCAAGTCTTAGGGCGTAAATAGCCACTTTACAGGCTTTCAGTTTTCGTTAGTCCCTACTATTTACCAAGCACGAGGCAAAAAAACAGAAAAAAGAACCTTTGGACACCGAAACTTTAGTTCGAGGAATCTGGCCATTTCTTTGTATGATTGAGCACTAATTAAAGAACCGGCCACCATCACGAGTTTACTTTTTGTGTCCGACGGGCCTTGGGAGTGCGCTTTTCTTTTTTTACTCGTTTTTGTGTAAAAGGTGATGTCCTCGTTAATTTGTCGTATACATTAATTAATTAATTAATTTTTAATTAAAAGAGAAGGGCTTACGTAATTATTATTAATTTAAATTATTATTGAGAACTCGTGAAAATGCATGAGGAGTCCATTAAGTCGGAGACTTGCAGCACTTGAAGATATTTTAAAAGTCTCTTTTCTCGTAACTGATCAGCCATTAAAGGCTTAGGATTGCTAATATTTCTTTTGGTCACGAGGAACGACGGTGAAAAGGGGCAAACTCTAATTTAACACGCGTTTCTTAGATTTGCATTTGCAGCACCACAAGGCCACTTTTTGTGTTTTGACCAGTATTTGGTTACGTAAATCTCTAGTAAAACCACGTGATTTCACGCTCGGTGCATGTCTAACTTGAGATCTCGAGGTAGGTGCGGAAAAAGATTTAATCACGATTAATTATTTAAAACCCCAATGGAGATTAAATGAACGGAATTTAAATTTTCAGATTATGAGAGCTTTTAGAAAGCAGACTAGTTCTACTTTCGAGCGTTTAAATAATACTTCAAAGTTCAAATGGTACTGCAAATCCGATTCTGCAAATTAATTACAGGATACTTTATTGCTTGGTATCTTAATATTGTCCCTGATTAAAACATAAATAATATATAATATCTCATATCTCATATCTCATTTTAACTTTTATTTATTAAATATATCATATTTAATTTTAAGATTTCTTAAACTATATAATTAAATATAACTTAATTAAAACATCTTTTTTCTCTTTAACAACTTTTTTTATGTGTGTCTCGTTAAGTTCTTAAATATGTTATAAATAGATATAAATTATAGTCTTAAATCATAATTAAATAAATTAAACTCTTTTAATTTATTTATAATTCTATAATTAAATAATTTATATCAATAGGTCAAGATTATAATCTAATAACTACCTAAATATTTAAAAATATCAAAGTATTTTTGACTTTTCGTGTATAATTTCTTGTATAATTAAATACTTTTATCGTATAATATTTCTATAGAGCATGGAATTAATGTCTAGTCTATTTGAGTCTAATAATGTTAGTTCTCTCTATCATTAAGAATTTATTCAATTAATATCATTTAAAAATTATTTAAAGTGTCATTTCACATTGATCAAAAATTTTCTTAAATAGTAAAAATCAAGAACAACAAAGCATTATTCCTAATTACTTTAAAATGATGAATATTATATTGATCATTCATTTATCTTCATACAGTTCATGTTATACCCAATAACTACTGACAAAACTACTCATGACTAAAATATGTTGTAAATAATATCAAAACATAATAATTCTTATATAAGATACATTAGTAATTTCAAATCAAATGATCATTTATGTAATCTTTATAATGAGAATTTTCATAGATATACAAGTAATATTTTAAATGAAATTCTCATATTGAGCCACATCGGTGAATTTGTTCTCTAGCAAGCACGTTTATTTAAGTATCTCTATATTTTATTCTATAAAATCGATTATTTCCTCTATAAAGAAAAACATAAACGTGATAATATTTTTATGTTTTATTTATGTCTAATTGATTAGAACCAATTTAAAGATAATATATAAATGCAATATAAACCTTATAACTATGATCTCTTCATAATTTTATTTATAATATATATTTATCATATAGATTTTGTCATATATACGTAAATATGTATAAGATAAAGAATATTTTTAAATAATTAATACTAATCTATGACCAACCAATTAGTTGTAAGGTATAAAGCAAAAATACTATATCCTAATGCTAATCTCCACAAAAGGTGGCTTCGGATGGAATTGCACAGTCACAGGTTGCATTATCAACTTGAAAGGTGCGTTCCAAGTGGAGCTCGAGGTGGTGGACGCTGAAGACGATCTTAATGTGACATGTAAACGAGATTATGAAACTTTCGGAGACTCGCTATATTGTTGTAATAGAGTATACGCGGCTGATGAGTATGTTATTCGGATAGCTCTAATGTCACCAAGATTAATGTGAGGATTTGTCTTTTTTGGTAGATTTGTGATAAATTAAAATTTTTAACACTTCACTGATTTTTATTATCATCTTGATTAGTATTATAACATTTAAAATATAATTTAGGGGTACTTGATTAGTTGGTATGAGAAAAAAGAAAAGAATAAGGAATGAAAAAAGATGATTGATAACATATTATGATTGGATGAACATTGTTTTTATATTCCGCTTAAAGTAATACTTCATACCTCTCAATATAATGCGAAATGGAAATTATATTCTTTTCCATTTTTTACTATATTCATTATAATTTCTATTACCTTTCCCCCAAGTGAACCAACCACACTCTTACTCAAAATAATAACTTTACAAAAATTACAGGACATCCATAGTAAAATACTGATAAAATAGTAATTCTTAAACTAAAATTTAGTAAATATTGAGTTTAATTTAATGGTTAAACTTTATTTTTAGTTTTATTTTATAAGTTAAATTATTTTAAATATCTTTTAATTACAAATAAAATATTAAATATATTTCAACCTTTATTTCATAAAATTACATATCATAATTTATGAAAAATAAAATTTGGCTCATAATTTGTTGTGAAGTTTGATCCTTTTTCGATGTCTCTCTCATCGTTTCTTAAATTGGTTAGTCACACACATGTATGGTCTCGAACAGTATTCATAGAACAAGTTAAGAGAAATATGCATATATTATAGAGAGGGTTAGGTAATAAGTGTTTGTAACATCCCCTCACCTATGGGAAGGGTAATTTAGTAATTTGGAACGAGATTGGAGTGTTTAAAGTGTTTTGCTAT
>JAOTAY010000006.1:31886508-31919783 GCA_025629805.1 Erythroxylum baracoense | reverse complement strand
ATAATGTACTTAATGATGATGATTTTCTTCATCTTGATTATGATGATTGAATGTAAGTTTCATTGTTTGTATTGTTTCAAATGTTAATAACATAATTGCTTTATGTTATTGATGTTTTAGTTATGTTAATTAAGCATAGTTTTAATGTTTCAAAAAATATTAATTTTATTTTGCAATTACAATTATACGTTATGTTGATAATTCATTTTACACAGGTCCATTATAATGGCACCTGGGCGAAACAAAGGAAAGAGGGTGGTGACGGCAGATAAAGTTTCTCCCACAGAATAACCAGCAATTGCATCATCAAATGAGGGAAGTCAACAGCAACAACCTTTACCAACATCGTCTGGTAGTCATGAGGGATCTTCAAGTATGTTTTTGATAACCAAACATATTTGCATTTATGCTCTGATTACATGTTTAGTGTGTTTTTATCATTATGTTTTTTTTCAGGTTCCAACACTGGCCTCAGAAAACGAGGTAGAGGTAAGACAAAAGGAGTTGAGTTGCAACGGATGAATGTTGCAATGAATTCCAAGTTGTCAGTGATGATTGACCCAACACAGAGGCACCCAGTAGATAAGATCTAAGCTACAAAGTTGGCTAGTGAGTTGGGTATCGTTGTTCGGAATGAGTTGGCTTGCTTTCAACATGTTAAGCAGTTAAAGGAAGACAACTTGCTGCAAAATGCTTTGGATAAAGTTTCGGTAATATTTCAATTCATTTCATTATAAGTATTGCAATTTTACTTATCTAAATTAATAACTTATCTAATACGTGTTTTAACAGATGAAGTTCAATATCTTTGATATCGACACGCCTGAGGTTTCAAGCAGTGTTAGTTCACTACTGAAACAAAGGGTGAAGGATCACCGATATCAACTTCATAAATATTATCAGTCTTTTCCTTCTGATGAAGAGGCAAGAAAATATGTGCCACAACGAAAAACTGAAGAAAATTGGAATAAATTGTGTGATTATTAGGCTTCAACGAAGGTGCATGTTTGTTTTTTATCTCTTCATATTTCCTTCCATTAATTATGTTTATACATCTCATAACTACTTCTCTCAATTTAGGAAAAGTGATATAAAGCCAAGGCCAACAAAGCCTTAATGAAGACTCCTCACAACACCGGCTCCAGATCATTTGTCATTGTCCGTCAAGAATTAATAAGTGTAACATTTTCAATTTATTATTCTATTTTTTAATACAATAAATTCTAATTTGTTATAAATTTTTAAATTCATATTATAGGGTCAAACAAAACTCCAAGTGCAAGAGTATGATAGGATCACACTGTACAAGCACACACACTACACAAGGAAGGTCAAGGCTGGACATTTGAAGAGACACAAAGTAATTATGTAAGTACAAATAAATTAATATTACAATTTATTTTTCTATGTAATAGTAAGTAATAATTTTTTAGTTAACTTGATTTTCTACTTTAAATTGTAGGACAAGATGCAGGAGTTGTTGTAGATGTCATTGGCTGAGGGGAATAAGCCCATGTCGATGATATTTGCAACAACGTCCTTGGTACATAATCGGATTATATTAAAGGTTTTGGGTATGGCACTAAGCCTGTTGGTGCCTCTTCGTTACGACCAGCATATGTCACGGCACTTCAAGGGGAGAACTAGGCATTGAAGACTAAATTACAATGTACAGAAGACAAGTTAAATCGTGGACTGAAAGAAGTTAACAAGTTTAAAAGATGGTAAAACAATTACTAGGCTCAGCATATGTTAGTAGCAGTGACGACGATGAGAAGTCTTAGTTTGTGTTTGACTTGTAATTATTTTTTAAAAAATACATTCCATTTTTAATGTTTATTTAATTTCAATTTATTATTATTTTAAAAATATGTCACTAACATTAATAATAAAATAAATAATTTAATAGTTCAAACTGTAAAATAAATTATTTTAATATTTCAAATTGTCTTAAAAATTGTAATAAATTCGTTTTTAACAATTATAATAATTATTAAATTCAAAATTAAAAATTGTCACTAAATAATATTAGCTATCAAAAAAACTCTTCACAAAAAGTCAGTAACTACGTATACAAAAACGTCGTTAAAAACGTTTTGCTACAACCACATATTAGTAGGTAAAAGTATTTTACTATCAAACAAAATCGTCACAAAAACCTATTAGCTACTAAAATCTAATTCGTCACAAAAAGTTTTTACCCATGTTTACAGAAACGTCTCTAAAAATATTTCCCTATAACAAAAAATTAGTAGCTAAAATTATTCTGCTACTAAAATAAAATCATCACTAAAAATAATTACCTACGAATAGAGTTTAGTAGGAAAAAACTTTTAGTTACGAAAAATAAATGTCGCACAAAACTATGTACGATGTTCATTATTATCATCGATTATAATTTTTACCGACGAATTATTTGTGTCGAAAACACTTTTTGTCGACGACTTCAGGAAAACGTCGCGAATGTTATATATTTTGCTACTGGGAATCAGCGACGATATTTTTTCGTCCAAATTAATATTTGCGATGATTTATTATTATTTAGCAACGTTTATTTTCGTCGCTAAATGTCCTGTTTGTTGTAGTGATCATTGCAATGTTGTATATAGTTTTACTATAGTAAATGAAATTTTCTTACAATTTTCAAACAAGGAAATCTAATGCTTGTTGCCTTTAACTTAATAAGCTAATGATTTGATTTATCATGATGGGTTATTTCAGTAATTGCCTTTCATTTCTTCTGCGTTTAATACGCCTTCCCAGGTGCTGTACTCTTAAATTATCTACATCCAAAATTAGGTTGCTGTAAAACGAAAATTTTGGAAATTTGGAATGCAGAAACTAAAATTTAAAGAAGTTAATAAACAAACAAGAATTAAATACTAAATTGAAATTTAGAACATATTATAAATTACAGAAACATTTGAAGAATGCTGAGTAAAAATATACTAAATATTTATAAAATAAAACTTTTTAGAAATTTTACGTATCATAGATTTTAAAATCAACTTCCTATTCTAATTAATGAAGAATGAGGAAGTTGAAGAATGAGGAAGTTGAATTCTCGAAGGTGGGGTCGTTTGGTAAACAGCTGATAAACTGTTTTTTAGCTGATTGACTCAACTTAGAGGTTTGACTTGAGTGATAAGCTGTTTTTTTTGTTTGGATAGTAGCTGATTGAGTTGGCTGTTCAACCCAACCAGCTATTCTGTGAAAAGCTCCTCATATGGAGCGTTTTGGCCAAACAGCTGAATTAGCTGTTTGGCAATGACAACCGTGCCCTTAACATTTCTTGGCTGCTCTTCGTTCTCATTTTTGTAGGTTGTTCAATCAGGTGCTGCGATATGTATGGCTAAAATGTTAAGTGATGAAAGACACGTGATTGATCTGTTGTTGAGTTGTAGAAGGAAGAAAGATGGAAGGGAATTGCCATTCTCTTTGGGTTCGGTGGTCGCCGTGGCGTTGGTGAGAAGTGGAATCGGCGGCGGCACATGTTACCGGTTCCAAACTCCTCGACAACTGTAGCTATTGCCGTCGATTTTTCTTCTTCATCTTCTTCTTCATTGTCTTTTGAATTTCTCCTCAAAACTTTTACCCTTTCTTGGCCTTTGTTTTGTTGTGCTTTTTGTGGCTTTTTGTTTCATTATATCTGTCGAAGTTGACTGGACAATTGGATGTTGTTTTGTTTGGGTTCTTATGATTTTTGTGTGCTTTCTTTGACAACTTTTGGTGAGCTGATTTTTGATTATGATTTCTAGTTACTAGATTTCATCGCTTGCTTCTTGGTGTTGTTGGGCTGATTACTCCATGGTAATTGCTGATAGTCTTTGTTAAGTGTTTGGATCTTGTTGCCTTGCTTTTGGATTTTCCTTGCTCCATTACAAATTTTTATCTTTGTGGAGCTTTATTTTACTTTTACATCAGTAAATTGGTTGGAAGATGGACATTTTCTATTGGAAAATGAGCAATAAGATGACATGTTGAGGATGTTTATTTTTTAGCACATATGCTGTAATCGCTACATGATGAGGCAGCAAGTGATTATGCAGTTAAACATGCACCCTTTTTCTGGTTGAAACTTGAAACTTCAAATGCTGGATTTTGAATTTGGTTCTTTTTGAAATGATTGCACATAAAGTTAATGTTTTTCCTTCTCGAAACACAATATTTTTTCTGAAATGTTTCAAATAACAATAGTAGCAGATGATTGCTGGATGCATATTATAGGATTTAGATGAAAGAAAAGAAACCCAAGCAAAAGTTAGGATTAAGATCAACTTTCATTGTCAGGAAAGCATCGCATCAGAATTTATAGATAGGCTGGTGCAGTGGACCAAAAACATCAAAATTTCAGATCCCTTGGAAGAGGATTGCAAGCTCGACCCACTTGTTTCTAGATCTCAGGTAAAAGTTTGTGACAATTTTGCATCTTCCTTCTATGTCGATGGTTTATCTCTTGTTGTACTTTCTTTTCGTTTTTGGAAAAGTTGAGTTGTGAATGGTTGGGAAATGCTTGTTATTTCAAATATAGTCCTTGATTTGGCTGTTATTTCAAATATAGTCCTTGATTTCAAATATCTTTTTTGGGTAAATTACATGGTATTTGTGTGAGATTGGATTTTTGTTCCGATTATGATATTTTTATTATATTTTATTAAATTTTATCTATATATTTACGTAAATTTTATATAAATATATAAATAAAATTTAATATAATAAAGTTGGAATAGAATGACTAAACTTAATAGGACATGTATATATGAATCAAATTTAATAAAGCATGATAAGAACATTATAATTAGAACAAATCTCAAAATATTACGATGTTACGATGTTTTAATGCCTTTTTAAGTGTTAAAAATCGTACGTTATAGTGTATGTAACTTTTTTTCTTCTCTAATTTATGATGGGTACTCTACGTCTTGGTTATTAATATGATGTTAATATGTTATATGTGTATTATATATATAAAAAGAGAATAAATTTTATAGAATTATTAGGTTCTATTAAATTCCCTCACTAATTTAGATAAATAGTTTAATTTATACATTATATATACATTAAATACATGTTAAAATCTCTAAAAATATTTTAGGTTAGTTAATATACACAAAAGGTAAATTAACAAATTGAAGGATGATAAATGAATATATTTTTTAGTATATTAAAATAGAAATAAAGACATATAATTAAAATTTTAAATTAATATAATTATATTTGTTATTTATGTATTTGCACCATAAGTTATTTATTTTTTAATATCTTTATAGTAAAATTTAACTGGATATATTTTCTTACAATCACATCATTTTAAATTTAAAAAATAGTATTTATGATAATCTTTCTTCCTTTCAATAAATTTATGTAAAATATTTGTGAAAATATTACAATGATATTTTAATTAATTTTATTTTAAAAATATTTGAGGCACAAATTATATAGTTAATTAAAAAGAGTTATCAAATCTCAATCATTTTAATATAAAAAATTAAATGGTAATGTTTTTGTTCAATTCTGACTAAGATAACATTAGAGAAAGATGTTTTGATGTCTCTATCTTACTTTTCTAGCCTTTTTTTCTTTTTTTCTTTTTGAAATTGTATTACCATTTATGATAACTTTAATCTGCTTCCCTTCTTATTTCCGCCTTATACCGTTGGTCTCTCCTTTCCCCCTTCTATTTATTATACGGTAGTCACTTCTATACTTCCTCCTCTAAACTGAACCATTCAGTATAAGTTCTTTTTAACTATCCTTGTTCTTCTAATCTACTAGCCACTCTTATTTCTTAGCTTCCTACTACTCTTCCCTCATCATCTTTCCTTTCTTCCATTCCTATCTTGGCTAATTCTATTTCCCCTTTCTATGCTAACCTACACTCTTTTAGAACACATTTGTTGCTCATAATCAATATCTCCATTCTGAACCTCCTCTTTTGAAGAAATGTTCTGTAAAGAAGCTGAAGAAGACAAGGACCCTTTGTTCTTTTAATGTAGATATTCCAAAGTTGTGTGGAGTAGAATTATGCATTTGTTGGCTGCTTATTGTTCTTCATATGACTGGAATGTAACTCTCAACTGAACAACCAGAATTGCCAAGCAACAAAAGCTAGATGTAACTCTCTACAAGACAACTTTTACAACCACAATCTATTCACTATGGAAAGAAAGGAATAAGAGAATCTAAAGGGGGAAGAAGCAAACAAACACCATTTGGCTGAAGAAATTATTAACTAGATCTAAGCACTAATGGTTGCAAAATCAGCCTAGCATAACTTTTCTCTAGGAATCAAGAGCAGATGGAACTTGTAACTTACTGATTATGTCCTAGCCACTTGTATCTTGTTAAAAGCATTACTTTTGGTGATTACATTGTAATGTTGGGATAGCTTTACTATAGCTAATTAATTTTTTATTCAATTTCCAAAAAAAAATTTAATATCAAGTGGTTAAAAATGTAGTTCTTAAAGCTAAGCTAAAGATCATTCCTCAAGATATAGAAATTAGAATGTGATTTCTCCACCTATAAAGTGCTCTTTGTTGGTGCTCAGATATGGTCAAGCACTCTTATTGGGTATTATACTAATAAAAGACCCTCTTTCCTTAAATAAAAGCTTGAGCAGAAACCAAATAGATGAAGATGTAAATGGAGAAGCTTACGATAATTGAAGAGAACTTCTTCTTCTTTAAATTTAACAATAAAGCTACTATAGCCAAAATTAAGGAACAAGGTCCCTGACATATCAATGGAAAACTAATGTTATTTAAGCAATAGAACCATGATATGTCATTGAATAGAGTTGACATGAGGTTTGCTCTAATTTGGGTTTGTTTTTACAAAATTCCTTTTAAATATTAATCCACGATTGGAATAAACAATCTTTATGATGGATGAGAACAACTGCTCTAAGTCGCATAGGATTTGTAAGAATTTACATTGAAGTAAATGTGAAGAAAGCAATAGTTGAAACTCTAAGACTTAAGAGATTAAATGAAGAATGAAGCTTGACAAAATCCAATATCTTTTTCAACTACCAATGGAAGTCTATTGGAAAAAAGTTCAACATTGAGGAATTTAAGTTGAACTCTTTAATCTTGCTATCAACTTCAATAAGAGCTCCATTTATGCCTTTGAGATCAGCTCTTAGACAACATAACTGTTGTCAAGCATTTTAGGGCTTACGTTAGAAAATCCTCCCGTTAATTACGTGTGATTTCTAATAACCACTAAAGACTCAAATGTAAGGACTATCAACCTCTCTTGGATCTCAAGTTTGAAAAAAATTGGAAGCTGGAACATTAGGAATCTTTCTTATGTAGGCAAGTTACAACTTGGTATCTCGATTCTTAGCAACTTGTATATCCGTTGGAGCTCTCACCTCTTTCTCCTTAGAAGCATAATCAAAAGTATTGAAAGAATGGTGGAAATTTTCCTCTGTACTGGTGAAACAAACAATTCCTCCAAAGCTAAAGTCAAATAATTTGAAGGTTGCACTCCCAAAGACTAAGATGATAGGATAATCAGTTCTATCAAAACAATGAATAATATGCTCCTAACTAAGCGGATGTAGAAACTTTTGAGGGGAAAAGAATCTCTTTAAGTTAAATGAATGTATACTCACTTCTTTCAAGGTGAAAACTTTTGTAACTACAAGCCTAAAGTTTTTAACCTTCCTCAAAATTCTGAGACTAAGAAACTTCACAGCTCCCTTGATTAAGTATATTATTGGTAATGAGAATTAACTTCTAATTTGACAATTGACATGATTAAGGTCCCTTCTCCTTCGTGTGTACTAAACATGGTCTCCCTGAGAGTGTTTTGGTTAGGAAAGTAATTAAGAGAGAGACTTAAGAGCTGCAATCTCAAGGATTCTCTAACTTAATAGTTAACACACTAGCCTGTAATCCCAATTTAAGTAAGGAGGATACCATTATTTGGACTGTTCATCACTAGGATCTTTTACTAATAAATTATTTTTGAGGATTTTGAAGAATATCAATTCTAATTTTACTTAAAGAAGCTTAATATGAAACAAAAGCAACCTCCCAAATATATTATTTATCTTGTGGCTAGACGTTAGATTTAAGGTCTTCTCAGCCAATGATTGCTGCTGTCTTTGCCATAAGTTTAGGTTCTATGTGATAAGTAATGTATGGAGATTGAGGGGAAGAAAATTCTTGATTAAGAAAACAATGTTAATAAAACCATCTTTAAGGTTTTAAAGGAGATAAAACCATCTTTAAGGTTATGTTTAGTTGGTTTGTCTATGCTCTTTAGCACAAGAGAAATTCCGAAACCTTTAAACAGACACAATAAGATATTCTTAACCTTATGCACACAACCTAGAACTGAATTAGAGACATTATCTTGGATAACAAAATCTGCAAACTGATCAACATTGATATGTGAAATGTTCTTTGATTTGTAGCCAGCTTCTTCTCGGATCATTTCCACTCGCATTCGACTAGCTAGTTCTTTGGAATTATAACTCTTTGTTTTATGGCTTAGGCCTTAAAACTTTTGGTGTCTTTGTTAGGGACTTTTCCTAGACAAAATTAAATGGCGCAGATTTAGAACACCATAACTGGAACAAAGGATATATTTCTGTAAATTAGAAATTAAGGCAGAGTTTGAAAAAGCTCGACTCTTGAGAGGATAAACCACAATAAATTCCTATATATTTTAAGAAAGAATAAAATACCAAATACAAGTGATTTTCCACTAGATTACATCTTTAAGCCAAAAATCTTAGACCCAAAAGTTAAAGCCAATGTAGTGCAAAGCCACCCTTGCATTTCATCTTCCACTCCCACCAAGGGAGATGCAAATAACCAACCCTCTCTTCTCCTAACCAAATTATCAAACGCAATGCTCTCCTAAAAAAATTGGAGAATTATAATCACAAATAATACTCAACGATGAATGAGTGCCACCTAAATACAGATCCAAGCAACTCATCTTACTCCAGATTAGCACAGTGAAGCCTTGAGGGGAAGCCTTTTATTATACTCTCTGCTATAATACAACGGCTAATTTCACATTATGAGGCCTTAAAGCTTCTTGAACGATTTCTTGCACTGCTTGGTTACGCTTACAAAGATCAGAGAGTTCTTCAATTGGAACTATCAGATTGTTGATTTTGACACCAGATGCTGCATTTGACAACGCTGCAATAAATCTTTTGCACTCTAATTCAGTGAGATCAGTTGATGGGATTAATGAAACACTCTCCGTGGCCCACTCCAATGCCCTCACTCCAAATGCTCGATTTAATGCTAGCAAAGCATATGTTACCTGGAGAAGATAAATTTGTTAAAACATCAAACTATATGTATAAATGTAATCCATGGTAAGGTTTTACAGGCATCTCAATCTACTTGTTTAAAAGACAAACTACCGCACTGTTTCTATTCGAGAACTTAGTAGTGCTCTGGTTAACGAGGCAACTAACATTTCAGTAATTGTGGAACCCCAGGGAATAATTACACTATTCCTGATGGATAAGTATTGCTCCCCTATGCTAGACTTTGCCAAATCAAAGACATCAGTCAAGAAGGACAATATGGAATTGGAGGCCTCTTTGCACAAAGGGTAAGCCAAAACATAATAAGTGTCAGATGGTAATTTGGATACCCCCGATTCATGCTTAGTAGTGTATAATCTTTATGCTTTGAAGCATTTTTCTGCTTTTAAATCCAAAAACTCTCAACCCAAAAATACACTGCATAAACGGATGAAAGCAAGGATTTAACAGAAAAAATAACAGGCACTGATAGCCCTCTAGTCAACAATATGTTTTTGTTATTTACAACCAATCAATTATTTATTCGGCATCCATTTCATCACTTCTTATGCATTTTCAACGAATGTTTATGCCTAAAATTAGACTTCGAATTGCGGTGTGTATTTTTATAGTTTACACCATGCAAAATATTTACATTGGTCAAAGGGAGTGAGTCATATGTGATTCATTTTCATCATTATCTAAGAAATCCAAGCCCTCCCATACCATATAGTCAAAAGGGATAGTAACTGATATAGTTTCTAAAACCTACTGATTTTCACAAATTAGTGTTAAAATCTTAAATCATTACAATCAAATACTACACATTGAACAGATTGTCAATATGTAGATCGTAGGTTGGATGGTTATGTCTGAACCGCGGGGGATTATCCTTTTCCACCTTAAAAAGGCTTCTTCTATTTAATAATTTAGGGTTTCTCTAACAAATATTTGCAATTTGATTCATAAACTTTGGTTAGAAAAATGTTTCATTAGAAATTTAGCATGTGCTTTGAAAACAAATGATAATTAGTCTTATCATATCCCAAATTAAAAATTAAAAATATTCTAATTAATTAATTCTTTTAGTTATTATATATAATGATTTTATTTTAGAATAATTCAAATTACATTAATTCAAATATTGATTCTTGCTAAATCCGAACTAAATTGTTATTCCTAGTTCTTAAATATGTGAGTTTATAATCAATATTTTTCAATAAATTTGATTGGAAATGAAATAAGAGTTACATAATGTAAGTCTAACGTCACGACCTTATATTGATAAATAACTAATAAGCTATTCTTTGACCCTATTTGGCAATCAGCAGATTGTATTAGATGTTAGCTGATTCTATCAGCGGTTAGCTAATAGCAGGTTAATATAGCTAATCTGACTAGTAGATATATCAACTTTTTATTTAAAGATTTTTTATGAAATTAGCTGTTTAGTATTAATTGTTTGTGTGTAAAATAACTTATAAGGGTATGACTTAAAAAAAGAATTTATAAGGATATGAGTATTAGTTGTTTATATCTTAGTATTTCTTTGAATATTCTCATAAGAATTTGAATAGAGTAAAAGAAGTCAACAATATCATTTTTTCCAATATCTTCCATCGAGTCTAAGGAACACCGAAAGCACTCTTAATATAACTTCTCAATGACAAATAAGCTAGATTTAAAACTTCTCGAGATCTTCTTGGATTTGCACCATGAAGGATCAACTAAAGAACTTAAGAAATCACTAAAATGCCACTAATTTGTCTATAAGATCACCCCAGGAGTTTTTCCTCAAATGCAACACCAACGAGTTTAATATGAAATTGGGTCTATAAAAATGGCATCGATTTAATTTCTAATTTAAGAGAATATAATTTTTTGTTATTTTAATTTTAAATTAAAATTTTTAATATATTAAATTAAAATAAAATTATTTATATTAACCTCTTAAAATTTAAAATTAGATAAAAATAATTAATTTAAATTTGACTTATTAACTCTAGATTAAATTGAATTAAAGTAAACACAATATACAAGTGATAATAATATTTTATACTAAATATTGATATAAAAAGATACCTAAATATTGGGCCTATACAAAAGTAATTAATGTAGTATAATTAAAGATGACAAATTTAAAAGTACTTAATTTTTTGAAATTTTTAATTTTTAATTTAATGAGTAACTTTTTAAATTTTGTATAAATTAAGTCTAATTTATATCTCTATTTATTTGAGTAATTTGTAATAACTTTTGGATATAATTGTGTTTTAGCCCCTTAATTTCTTAGCCGCAAGAAGAAAATGCTCCTTATAATAGAGTTTTCAAAATTGGCGGATTGAGTTTAATCCGTCAACCTCATCAGTTGTTTACCAAACATAATTATTAGTAATTTGACATGGTCAAACAGCTAAAACCTTTCAATATGCCAAAAAATAACTAAAAAGCTATTTACCAAACAAGACATTTGGTGGAGTGAGAGGTATATGGCTATTTGATCATATCAAATAGTTGATAATTATATTTGGTAATCAACTTATTGAGTTGGCAGATTGAACTCAATCTATAATTTTTGATAACATTCTTATAAGAAATGTTTTGCTCCAGCGACTGAGAAATTAAAAGACAAAATTGTGTGATAGATAAGCATAAAGTGTGAATTCATTTTACTCTAAATCAAAAAATACTCTGGTTTATTCAAAAATTAAACAAATTAATTTTTTAAAAATAAAATTTTGTACTTCATATCAGTATCATTATTTTTTAAAATCATTCCATTTTTAATTAAATAAAATAAATATCATTGTATTTGATATTGTACAATACAAAAATCGTAACCAAATTTTTTTATACTAACCAGAAATATCTTTAATGTTAGATTCAAAGGTTGGGTTGGGCAGAAAAGTTTCGAGTTGCATTTATTGAACTTATTAATACCTAAATTAAATTTTGTAATTAAGAAGAATTAAATCATTAAATTTAAAATATATTTTATATTTAAATATTTTTAAACATAAAATGTTTCTACAAATAATTGTTATGTTTAAAAAATTATTTAAATGTTAATTTTAATATATAAAATTATTAAAAATCTTTTTTTATTTTAGTTATAAGATAAGACTAATTTTATAAAGGGATTACATTTTCATATAATTAAAATTAAGTTTTATGCTCGTTGACTACTGCATTTTTTAGTTTTAGATATACAATAAGACTAATTTTATTAAGGGATTACATTTTCATATAATTAAAAATAAATTTATGCTTATTAACTACTACATTTTTTAGCTTAGTTTATAACATTATTTTAAATAATTATTTTTTATTTTGAACATAGGCAAATATGTTTTAATTTATTTAATTTTGACTAATTGATTGAAGCAAATTGAAACGTAAAAATAAATTATTATAAGAATATTAAAAAAATACTAAGATATAATATTCATATCCTTCTAATTTTTTTAAATCATACTCTCACAAGTCATTTTACACATAAATAGTTATTAATAAACAGCTAATTTTACCAAACGTCTTTAAATAAATAGCTGATGTTATCCGCTAGTTAAATCAGTTATATTAATCTGCTGTAAGCTAATTGCTGATAGAATCAGCTAACAGCTAATGCAATTCATTGATTGCGAAACAGGGCCCATATCTAATTTTTGAGTTTTGCTTAAAGCTATATAAAATTGCTGAATTCAACAATTATAAGCATATCTTTTATTTTTGCAATGTTTGTAATTAAAACTCGATACAAATTAATGTCTTATTTAGTAACTGGCTGATCAACTTTTTTTTACGAATTGAAAGATATTTGGTTGTTTAACCATGTCAAACTGTTGATTGGGTTGGCACGAATTGAAGCCAATTTGTTATTTTTGGAAACGCTTATATGAGGAACGTTTTCTTCAATGGCTGAGAAATTATGGGATGAAAAAACAATTGTGCCCAAAAGTTATTGCAAATTACTAAGCTATCATCTTTTGTTAGTGCTACAGAGGGGAGAAAGGGAGAGAGAGAGATGATAAGTTTGTCCTCTCCCTTCCCCCTTTACATACTCAGTTTGTTTTTTTAAATTTTTGCTTTAAATGATGGTATTGACTTTTTTTGCTTTATCTAAATTCTTATGAGAATATTCAAAAAAATATAAAGATATAATATTCATGTCCTTATAAATCTTTTTTTAAGTCACATCTTCATAAGTCATTTTACACATAAACAACTAATATTAAACAATTAATTTTACTAACAATCTTTAAAAAAACAACTGATGTTTTATGCTAGTCAAGTTAACGGATTAAAATCAGCTAACAGTTAATGAAATTCACTGATTGCCAAATAGGGCCTAAGAATTTGTATATGAGAAATATTTTTTATTAGTTTTTATTGGAATTAAGAGTTCTCTTCAATTTACCTTTTAAATTATCTATCAATAATTGTAAAAATATTTAATAATTATATTTAAATATTTATGTTTTAGGTCATTTAATATTGTTAAACCTCCATGCTTTTATGTACATGTACTATGGATATTTAATGTATTAGTTTTCAATAGCATACCAAATTCATTTATTTTATAATTTGATTAATAAAACCTCAAAAATTTCAATATTGGTTTACAATATTCCAAATTTTAAAAGGAAAAAAATGTGTGTAATTATTTAAGTTTAATTATCAACAATTAAATTGAATGTTGTCCTTGAACTTTTATATAGATTAAATAAATTTCAATTTAGTACAAACAAATTATAATGATATATTTAAATAAAAGTTAAAGAATGAAATGTATATATTTTATTTTATTTTATCAAATAAATAATATTATATATTTTCATTATTTAATTAATACGTGACATCGTTAATAATAGATAAATTTAGCATTTAATAGGACTGCAAATTCGGTATTAATAAAATAAATTTTAATTTTCAGGTAAGTTATCCTCAATTAGATATATAATATAAATTCAAATTTCCATTACTCTTTTTATTTGACAATTTGAATGTTTAAAATTAATTTAAATCTTGACTAAATTTGAATTTAGACTTATTTTTGAATATTTGATGAAAGTTTAGAGTAAATTGTTGACAATAAATATGATATAATCGATATTAAATATTAAAGAAATTAAGAATTTGGGGTATGATGATGTATCATATGTGAGTGACAATGCTTAAACGTTACCGATATACTCATTGTCACAAATAAAGACTTAATTTAATAGAAAATTATATTCAAATTTAATTAGAATAACGTAATAATAAAATCAAATTATAAGAGTTTTATGCATTGTATTAGAGGAAATAATTTATTTGGTGTAACTAAAAACAGGTATAATTTAATTAAATTATATTTTTTAAAATTTTAACATAAGATTATATTATAATGAGAATTCTATAGTATTTTTTTAATCTTGATAACCTCTAAATTTAATAATTTTATAGGCTAATTTTTTAAAAATAGTTTTAATTTTTTCAAATTAATAATTCGTAATATAATATTATTAAATTTTTTTATCAAAATCAATTTCTTATATTTTTGTTAATTTATTCATTATTATTTTTCCTAAGATCTTTGACAATGCATATAGGATATTTGTTTTTAAATTTCTAATAATTTACGAAAATCATTAAACTGATTTTATTTTTATTTTTATCATAAATTGATTTACTATCAAAATATATTATTTAATTACTTAAATGATTAATAAAAACTATTATTTTAATTTATAATCAGTTTAAAAATTTAAACCTTATTTTAAAAATTTAAAATATTTTCATACTTAATATTTATTTGTTAAAGGTTTTTAAAATATGTAAAATTTAAATAAAATTAAGTTTTGATAATTAAAAATATATTTATAAATAAAAATATTCACTTATTTAATTATTATTGTGAAATCCCAAAAAGCGTTTTTTTCTTTATTATTATTGTTATTATTATTTTGATACAGGACGTTAATACAATGTCAGCGTGGTGTTCTCCTCCGCGGCGGCGGCATACAAGATACAACTTAAGTGTAAATGGTGATTTAGGAAGAGAAGGAAAGAGTATTACAGGCTTCAATGGCTTCCTCACCGAAACAGGAAGACCCATCATCAAGTATATGCATATCTCAGCAATGGTCGGAGGCTGCAGAAACCATTGCATATGGTTGTGTAGCTTCACATCCTCCTATTGCCTTAATCTGTGGCCCTAAAAACAGTGGCAAATCCACTTTTTCTCGTCATCTCATCAACGTTCTTCTCAAGAGGTTTTTTTCTTTTTTTTTTTCCCTCTCTGTTTGACTTTTGGGAATGTTAAGTTTATTGCAAAGCATAATACGATTTGGATTCTAACCGATTAAAATTAGTTTGTTTCGCGGTTCTGAAAGAATTTAATTTTCTTTCTGAATTGAAAAATAAAAAAGACTCGAACTTTGATCAGTGATGAGTTGTTTTATAACGATTTGCAGTGTGTCTAAGGAACTCTTCACACGAGTATTCCCCGTAGACATTGTTTTGAATTAACGTTTCTGTCAACTACTTTGTGCACCGGTTTGTTTTGGATATTGGCTGTCTCAACAGAGGTCTTTCTTCTGTTTTTGAAATTGCATGATCCTTATTGACTATTGTTGCTTTGTAGGTATAGAAAAGTAGGTTACTTGGATACAGATGTTGGGCAGCCTGAGTTCACTGCTCCTGGTTTGTTATCCTTCACTGTGGTTAACACTCTGACTTCAGGTACGTTTTTGTGATCTTTGGTTATTTAGCATTCGCCTTCTTGATTCACGTGAACTCAACTATTCGATCCCTAACTCTTTATGGGTCAAAAATAATATATCTTCCCTGTCCCTTTATAGTTGAGTGAACGATATATTTGCATTGGCGCATGATAGGCTTAGTTGAACGTAGCTTAACCTCCTCGGCCTTCTTTAGTCATATCCTCAGTAGATGCTACATCAACTTTCCCACTGATGCAGTCATTTCTCATCTGGGTTGTTATCCAAGTTCTAAGATTTTGTTTTCTGCTTCAAAGAGGCTTAAGGATAATCCTTTTCTTATTTTTCCTTTTTTTTCCTGACTATATTTGCCCTTCCTAATATATCTAATGTTGACTGCTGTTTTCCTTTTTCTCTGCCCATTGAAAATCAGATTTGGCAGTTCCATGCCTGAAGACACCGGAAAGGTATTAGCTAGTTAGCTGGTCTTAATGGTAATAGTTTGATTTATTGAGAATTTGAGGTGTTGATTGCACAAATTGTACATTTGTAATTGTCCACTTATACTCTTTGTTCACTGTTTCAAATCTTCTTTCAGATTTGGAATTTAATTCTTTCTAGTAACTTCTTAGGTTTATATTGAACAAGTTAACATGCTTACCTGATCTTCGATGAAATAGCATCCCGTCTGATTCTTTTTCGTTATCTGCAGATGTTTGTTCTTTGGCGATATTTCTTCAAAAAGGGATCCCGCAATATATTTTAAGTATATTTGTACCATATATGATTACTACCAGAAGGAGTACATGCTTAACATGGGTAAAAGCTCTGGGACTGAGTTGCCCCTTGTTGTGAACACACCAGGCTGGGTGAAAGGTGTAATTTTTATTCTCATGTACTTTTGCGACCTTGACCTGTATCCTGACCTTGCAGTTCTTTATAGTGCTAGTGTTTTGTTTGCTGGATCTTTAATCGTCCAATCACAGCCTGATTTTGACATTTTTGATATGATCCAGGTGTTGGCTATGACATTTTGGTGGATATGTTGAAATATATTGCTCCTACCCATGTAGTTAAGATAAACATATCTTCTGAGAGAAAAAATCTACCTGCTGGACCATTTTGGTTAGGTGAAGATGATTATGGGAGAGAAGTCAATCTTCTTGAAATTCCAGCTTGTCAAGACTCTTTCAATAGATCGTGAGTTCACGACCATTGTCTACATATTCTTTATTGCCTTTGCTCCTTATGATTGGTTCTATGTCAGGAAATCTGGCTTTAACTTGTATTTTGTTCTATCTTAATATAAAGTATAAGGTCCTTAAAGACATCTAATTGAAGGTTCAGGCTTGACTAACTATTCAATTGATCTTCTGGCCTTATGCTTAGTTATACCAATTCTTGTTTTTTAATCCTAGATTAATCCTGCTACTTAAAGTTACTATTTTCTGGATAATGTAAATTTGATAACTACCAATAGCTTATCTCTGCTATAAGTTTACAACTCAGTATTATTCTGTCAGATTGCTGGCACAAAAGGATTCACATCTTCTGCGGGATATAAGAATAATGGCTTATTTCAGGCAATGCTTTCCTAGCAATTTTAATATCACTACCATCAAGGAACTTGCAAATGCGATTGCCTGTCATCCTCCTTATCAAGTTTCAATATCAACTATCCACATAAAACATCTCCATTGCCAGGTTGGTCATAAGAGTATTTTCTAATGACCTTTTAATTCATGTCTTTCCCATTTCATAATTCAGTGTCCAAAGAAATTACTTGTGAAAAACAAAAACATCCTGCTAGGTACCACGTAGTGAAATCTTCTACAGCTTGAATGCAACCATTGTTGGTTTGGCAGTTACTTCTGAACAGTCGGAAGATGTACCTTGGTGTGTTGGTCTTGGTAGGTATTTTCATATGCCTTTTCATTCACTGAGCTTGTTATTAGTGCCTTTCCATCATACTCTCGTGGTTCATAGTTTAGAGGCATTTATATGCTTTTGTTTTTTATTGGTACAACCTTTGTTATGTATCAGCCAGTTCAAATTGAGACAGAAAATTTATTTACTTCATTGCTTTGGTGTCAGTGCCTTGTTCTATGGTGTATAAGCCACTCAATAGCATCTTGCTTACAGCTAAAAAGCTCCTGGTTTTTCTTGCTTGTCAATCTTATTGCTGCATGAATGTGCCTGATATATGGACAAGTCTCATCTCGTTGGTGGATGACTTGTTTGGAAAGGCCAATTATAAGTGACACATTGTAGTTCTTAATTCTGATTGTATTCTGTTCTTCTTGATGGCTTCATTCATGGCTTCATTCTTCCAGGAATTGTTAGGGGAATAGACAAGTTCAAAGATTTGCTCTATGTGATCACTCCTGTTACACCGAGCACTCTGCAGAAGGTTGATCTTCTTCTACAGGGATTTATAGAAATTCCTACTTGCTTGTTGCAGGTAATTAGTCCCTTAACGTCATTTTTCTTAATACTCTAATAGCTTCTGTTTGTGATTGAGCCTGCTTCTACTCCTGCTGACCCTCCAGAGATTACCGTCTGCACCAGTGTTCTCTTTCATGCTTTTTGCATTAAAAAGTGTAATTGCATTTTGCTTCTCAACATTCTGCATACTAGGCAGAAATATTATCTCACATTGCTTCTCAACATTCTGCATACTAGGGAGAAATATTATCTCACAGTTTTGACTATAGTGCTTAGTTGGATCTTCTCTTGCTCTATAATGTGTTGCTATGCTGGTTTTGCATCTCAATCCTGGTTTTGGCAACATAATGTTTTGTTTTGGCAGTTGCATGTTTTTCTTGGTTTCATAAATGCTTTGCAATCTAATACCATTGAACATAGCTTATCATGCCGAATGCCTGGCTTATAGTTACCTTAGCTTTGACATGAATATTTTGCTTTCTCCTCACCCTACATGCTAGGCAACGAAGCCTTGCTGTTGCTTGGCTATAAAATGTATGCATCCTACCTGACATGAAGTTGTAAATGCAGCAATTAGAAGATTGCCATGTAGCATGCCATTAAGGAAATAACCTATTGAAGCTTTTAGCAGAATTTGAGCCAAATGTAACTCACACCAACTTGAAAATCCCGTCTTTTAATTGGCTTGCAGAAACATGTGAACTCACTCTTCATCCATCAAAGAAGAAAACTGAAAATGGAAAGCAGAATATGGAATTTATATGCATTGCCTTGTTCTTTATCAGAACTTCATAACATTTCTTGTCACACGAAATTAATATTAGACATAAACAAGTTAGGTTGTCCGACTGCTAACTATTTGTTTTGGTCAAAATTATGACAATCTAGTTACTTGACTTCGACTTAAGTTCTTAGTATCTAAACAATGGATTTCTTTTCAGGTCCAAGGATGCATGTCGCCCTACATGTCTACAAACGTTTTGGCCACAAGCTAGAAGATAGCAAGTTGTTGATACTCGAGAATAGCATTAAACGAACACTTATAGAGATAAAATCTTCTGACTAAAGTATCTTTATATCATTGTATTCCTTAAATGTAGTCTTTAGCTTCCAGGAATTTTCCACCCACCGGAATTAATGAATCTGAAGTCTGAACGGCCTTGATAGCAGTCATAGCCGCTTTCTGACACAAAATTGCATTAACCATTTGCTTCTCTTCAGTAACTCCTATATTAGGCAAGTATGCCAATACAAATGGTGAATTTGCAAGGTGATCAATTATAGAAGATTGGTACTGTTAGGCAGTTATATTATATAGAAAATCATGAGTCATGACGCTATTGCAACGACGGTAACGCTCTAAAATTTTTAAACTATAATTTAGTCAAAAAATATTTATAATTTCATTATTAATTACCAAAATTTTATTAGTCTCAAAGATAATGTTCGTCAATCACAAAATTATCTTCCCAAATCGTAACGTTCAAAGATATATTAGATAAAATGATTTTTCTCAATTTGAACTATAGGATTTACTTAGACTTATACATTGTCAATCACGTAGACTAAAATTGTAGACAATCTTTCTATCTCTTTAAAAAAATGTAGCAGGAAGAGCTAAGTTGCCTACTCAATAACAGTAATATGATCATATTTGTAAAATCAAATAACTCAATATATGTTGAAAATAATAAAATGATAAAATATACATATAATATTAAAATACACAAGCAATACTCAGCATGTCTAATCAATCAATAAACGTTCAAAATTGTATTATTATTAATTATTTATACTAATATTATTTTTAATTATTATCATTTATGTTTTACCTCTCTATTAACTGAATTAACTAAGTTCTGCTTCATCAAGTAGGCTTACATTCAATGATATGTCGGCTTATCACTACTCATCATAATCACCCACTAAGTGGCAACGAAATCAAATGTGTAAATATCGACTTAGCGTACCTCAATCCCTCAATTAATATGGTATACCTGGCTATTGATACATGATATCTCGGTATCACTATAGTATTTAGCATTCACACAGGACATCCCTTAGACCTAGGATGCCTTAGTACGTGCTCTACGAACAAATACCTAACCACAATTTACTCATTTCTCAACAACTCATCAATTTATGATCATTGAATATATCATATCCTATGTAGACCATAGATTCACAACTTTCACAATCTATACTCAAACCATTATAAACTAATCTCTACCTAATTTCATGAATGTGATTTATGATACCCTAATATTCTTAATTATACACACGTATAACTGGAAATTATAAACATCATATTTTCTCCCAAATTGTTAAGCAATACACATCATAACATATAATAAAATATAAATATTGAATATTTTGTACCTTGATTATTTATTTAGTAAATAAAATTTTTAAAATTCATATGTTTTAGAAATTCACATATTTAATTATTAACCATTAATTTAATTAATTACTAATTCAAAACATGATTTACCATAAAAATAATTTAGTAATAACAAAAATTCATAATTTTATGAACCATGCACAAAAATAAGGGTATAGTTTAATATTATCCTTACCTGATTTTCGGACTCAACTATTTTGATTTTTTCCAATCTACTCCCTAATACATCCTCTGAACCTAAACATTTGCAAAATTATATTGTATTTTATTTAAGAAAAATTTCAAACCCAATTACATGTAATAATCCAAACTTACTCCTTTTCTTAATTAATAAAAATATCTTTACTTTATCTTACCACCATATTTACTAAAATACACCTTAATTATTAAAATTCCTTTTTTACCCTCACATTTTATTATTATTAAAATACCCTTCTAAGAATTAAATTTCAAATTTACTTCTAAAGATTCACATTTCCTATTTTTCCCCTTAATGTATCTTAAAATTTTTTAGAATTGTCTTCTTTTTCATCCTCTCCTCTTTTACTAAATTCCTTCTTTTCTCATTTTTCCAACCACCTTTTCTCCATTTTTTTTCTAATTTCATCAAAATTGTTATCATAACCAACCAGATCATAATTCTAAGTAGAAACAAATTTAGGATGATTAAAAATGACTAATAAAAATGATGGAATTTAGCTGGAAGTACTATGCAGTTATATACCTTTCCAATAGATTTTTGGGTTGTTAATCTCCACAATTTCCTCTCTAATTTACTTCAAAACAAACAAAATGAGGAAATACATAAGAAAGCTTCATATGCAGGAGAAAGATGTTGTTTCTGTACACTTCTTATGTAGAAAATATGGACATTAAGAAGGATATTAGAGAATTTCTTTAGTTTTCTTCTAACCCACCTGTTGTCTTATATATATATTTGCTCCCTTTTTTTTATAGGCTGGGTTGGGTTTTTATTAAGGTTCGCCCCTTAAAAGAATTCTCTCCTCGGAATTAAATTGACACGTCAAACACATTATGAATCTATGATAACTCCATAGGTAAGGTTAATATGTAAGCTAATGACTCCATATGTTGTACAATCTCAAATGGCTCGATGTATCTCGTACTCAACTTTCGTCTCCTACCAAACCTTAAAACCTCCCTCCAAAGTGATACCAGTAGAAATACCATATCTCTAACATCATACTCCATCTCCCAATGATGTTGATCATTATAACTCTTTTGTCGGTTTTGAGTTGCCTTCAAGCATCCCTTACCACCCTTATTTTCTCCGCCATCTCTTAAATTAGCCCTGTCTCTCTAACAATCTAGTATCCTCTATATCCCAACATATTGGATCTTTACATCGCCTACCAGATAATGCCTCAAATGATGCCATATCGATGCTATAGTGATAGTTGTTATTATATGCAAACTCTATAAAAGGTAGATATATATCCCAATAACCCTCAAAATTCAGCAAACAAGCTCTCATCATGTCCTCGAATAATAAGGTTTTAGGTTCCAATATATTTTTGTAGTACTAGGATGCATATCATATGGTGCACCATGAGCTTCTCTCATATTCTCCTCTCGTAGTCCATCTGTATCTGGTACACAAACTCGTCTCCTATTCACCAAAACTCCATTTACTCTCACTAAAACGTTAAGTCTCCTTACTCTGTTGCACTCTTTCTCTCATCCACATCAGATAAGAATCTCAAGCTTGTGCCTTTATGATCTTATCTCCCAAATCCACCTAAACCTATAATGTCACCAATAAACCACTTATATAATCAATCTCCAATCTAACGCCCAATGCCCTCAACTCCACCAATGTTGGCATACTATTTCCGCTCAAACTAGCTATCACACATGATCTTTTCATACTCAAAGCATCCGCACTATATTAACCTTCCCCATACGGTAATTAATAGTATAATTATAATCCCTCAGCAGTTAGATCCATCTTCTTTGCCTCAAATTCAACTCCTTCTAAGTCAAGATACACTTAAGGCTCTTATGATTCGTAAGGATTCACAATGTCTGCTCATACAAATAATGCCTGTAAATCCTAAGAGCATGCATAATCGTTACTAACTTTATTTTATGGGTGGGATAATTCAACTCATTTGATTTCAACTATTAAGAAGCATACATTATCACTTTCCAATATTGCATCAACACGCATCCCAAACCTACCTTGGAAGCATTAGTATATACCTCAAAACCTCCATCAGTCGATGGTAAAACCAAAATTAGGCTAGAAGTCAATCTCTGCTTAAGCACATCAAAACTCTCAAGACATTGCTTAGTTCACTAAAACTGAACTCTTTCTTCAGCAGCTTAGTCAATAGGCTAGTTATCATAAAGCATCCTTCCAAAAATATCCGATAATAGTTAGCAAGCCCTAAAAAACTCCTTACCTCTGATGTATTTCTAAGTGATTCCCATTTCATAATTGCATTTTTCTTAGCAAGATCAGGCATCACTTCCTTTTGGGACATCGCATGTCCAAGGAAAATTACCCACTTCATCTAAAACTCGCACTTACTCAACTTGGTATACAACTGTCTCTCCTTCAGAATTTATGACACAATCCTTAATTGTTGCTCATGCTCCTTTTTACTCTCGAATATACCAATATATCATCAATAAACACTATCATAAACCAATTTTGATACTCTTAAAAATTCTTGTTCATCAATGCTATGAATGCAACTGGTGTATTAGTTAACTCGAAAGACATCACCAAGAACTCATAATGGCCATATAGAGTATGAAAATTTGTCTTTAGAATATTTGAATAAGCTATCATCAATAGCTAGTATCCTAATCTCATGTCAATTTTAGAAAATATTATAGCTCCCCTTAATTGATCCAAAAGATCATGTATCTTCGATAATAGGTACATGTTCTTTCTTTTTTACCTTGTTTAACTGTTGGTAATCAATGCAAAGTCTCATACAGCCATTTTTTTCTTCATAAATAACACTGGAGCTCCTTAAGGTGATGTAATCAGTCTAATAAAGCCCTTTTTCAAAAACTCCCATAATTGCTTTTTAGGTTGCGTTTGGATATATGGTGCGGTAGAGGTAAGTACTTGTCCACAACAGTTTCTAAGTGAAGTCACATGTTTGGATTTGCGGGAAAACACTGCAGAAATTGATAAGTAGAAAGAGGGTTGCAGTAGGAAAGTACTTCTGCGGTAGAAATTATACTTTCCATTAATAACCTTCTGATAATTATTATTTTCCATTATATCCTCAACTTATTTATATTTTTCTTATTTTAATTTAATAATTTAATAATTATAATTTGAATTTATATGACTAATAATAGATTTTTTATGAAATATTTAATTTACTAAATTTATTTTATTTATATGTTCTTGTTTTAATTTAATATTTTCTCATTCATAATTTAAATTTATATGACTAATAATATATTTTTTATGAAATATTTTATTTACTAAATTTATTTTATTTATGTTTTATTTTAATTTAATAATTTAATAATTATAATTTGAATTTATATGACTAATAATATATTTTTATGAAATATTTAATTTCCTAAATTTATTTTATTTATATTTTATTATTTTAATTTAATATTTTCTTTTTTATAATTTGAATTTATATGAATAATAATAATATATTTTATGAAATATTTTATTTACTAAATTTATTTTATTTATATTTTCTTATTTTAATTTAATAATTATTTATAATTATAAATTTATACAACAATTAATAGTTTATTAAATCAATAGGCTTTTTAGTCATTTTATCTCTTTTCAGCAACCATAACTACACTTTTCAAACACCTATTTTCACTTTTTAACAGTTACTAAAATAGCAATTCCAAATACGTAAGTACATTTTAGCAGGTTGATTTCTGCATGTTATCAACCGCCACCACTCCCTCAAACCAAGTCTCAATAGAATAGTTGGAACTTAATTGACTAATTTGCGTAAATACTGACCTAAGTTTATTAGAAAAATTTAAGAATTGAACATAAACTCATGTGTTTTCAATTAGGTATGAACCTGGATAGTTTAAGCTTAGGTCAATTAAAAAAAGATATTATTTTATACTTTTAATTTTTTTTTAAAATTGACCATAATTTCAAATTTTTGAGTGAACCTAATTAGGACTCAATTTGCGATGACTATGGTTTTGATTTTATATAACTTCGGATCATATTAAAATTGAAAATAAAAAATCAGTCCAATAAATGAGCCCAAACTTTTAAGGTATACTAAAAAAACGGACAAATTCAAACTTTGCACTCAAAAGGTGGAATCGCCCACCCTAGGAGTCCCTACACTTCGGCCCGACAGAGTGGTAGAAGAGTAAATCACGGTTTAATCTCACTCAATTCTTCATAGAGGGGTCCCGTAGTCTGTGCGCACAAGTGGACAAATTCAAACTTGTACTTACTTATTGAAGCTAAATCAATCACAAGCCTCTCAAAGTTTTTTCAAACCTAGAACTTCGAACCTGTACATTGTTATCTCTAATCTCATTCCAAGCAATCTACTAACCTCACATGTCTCCAGGAACAAGAACATATCAAACATTCTCAGAAGGAAAAACGAAGATTATTATGTGAGTGAAGAACAAAATTAACAACCCTCGAAAGAACAGAAGCGAAGAGTACTCGACCCGAATTTTTACAGAATTGTTTAGACTTCCACTTGGTTTCTCCTGGAATTTTCCCACACAGGCATTTCAATGTTGGTCACTCCTGCTTTCGTCCCTGCCTGTTTCCTCCACCTTTACCTCCTCAGCTTTGGTGGGTATTGATTCGAGTGGAATGTCAGGTTTTTTTTCTTCTGGTATTACCTCAGGAGCCTCTACAAAACCTTGGTTCAAAGACACATCTCGTTTCATAACTGGATCCACAGGTTTATCATTTTCAGTCACCAATAGTTCTTCAACAAGCTTTTGAGTGACAGATGATTCTTCAGCAGATTTTGGAGCAACTAATGGTTCTTCAGTTGTCACTATCAATGGTTCTTGAGGCAGTGGCTCTGTGACCTTTTCAGTCTCTACCGTTTCTTGTTTCACCTGCTCCACTGGTTTATTATCAGCTTCAGGTATCTGCTTCTCTCCTTCTTTCTGCAAATTAAACCATTAGAGATCTTGAATAAACATAACACCCAAAAAGCCTTCTGACGAAACTGTCAAAGTGCGACGAAACATATTTTCCATAACAGGCAATAATTGGTGGCGTAAGGAACAAAAACATGTCCTGGAGTAGTTTTGGAAAGCTACGTGAAAGTCCAACAGAAAGGTTTAACAGATATGTGACAAAAATGAAACAGTCACTACCAGACAGTAATGGAGAGGTTGTCTACGAATGATCAGAAAAATCCAAGATCCTGAGCATTTTCTTCTATGAAGATACCCAGTACATTCAACTAAACCATTGGTTTTCTTGCATTGTCAATGTTGCCCACCACAGTGATCTTATGCAGATTATGCTACTCAGGCAATTCCTGTCGATACCTCTCAATCTGGATTTAACCTTCCTAACAACTTTCAGCCCAGAAAAGCTGATTTCAGGAAAAAATTGTCGATCTTTTTTCACCATTCCATTTTATATGCTTTACTTTTTTGTTCTCTATATTTTTCATAGAATATATTACCTAAAATCTTAGATTCTAAACTTTTTCAAAATTAAAAATTTGAAAGCTTACTAAAAATTCAAACAAATATAATTTGAAAATTTCAGCAAAACTTATTTCAATAACTTAAATCACTACAAAGATTAAACTAATAACAATTTTTAAAATTTTGTACAATTTCTCCTTCTTTTAAGATAAAAAGAAATATATGAATCCAACAAATAGAAGCCAACATTCAATCCTCAAAATATTTGGAAAAGAAAAACGGGAAGTTAAGAGAGCAAACAAGTAGGGAGAGTTAAGTAACTATTCAGTATCAGAGTATCCTATGAGAATATGAGATGCTAGTTTCAAAGTGGCACATGATTGTAACACCCTAAATGGATTAGACACGTTCTAAAGAGAGCTTATTCCCTATTGACCAGTTGACTGGATCTGAAACCCACTCACCATCATAACAATTGTAATAAAAAACAAAAGTTTCAAGTGCCCTTTAAAAACAACAGAACTTGTAAAAGATAATCTCATAGTAAAATCAGAGACACAGGACTCCGCAATGACACTAAGTCACACCATACATTTGATTTGAAAGTCGGTATTGTTCATCTTTTCTTGTGTCGATATATGAGTATAAATACATTTTGCAAATCTTCCATATGGATAAAGATTCCTTTTTTTTAATATATTGCATACTGAGTAGGTATTGAATTTGAAAAAATTCAAGCACTTTACACCTTTTTTTTTTAACCAAGTCCTGTTTGTTGAATAACTTATCAATCAGACAAATTTCAATCATTTTTTGCCTTATTGGAAGCTTTTAGCTGTTTGACATGTCATAAATATGTTTAGTAATTAGGTGATTAAATTGGCTTATTGAGTCCAATCAATTGATTTTAAAAAAACTGTAAGAGCGTTTTGATGATTTAATATGCAAAAAAATCAATTTCACTCAATTCACCTTTTCCTTCATCTTTTTCTTATTGTTATTATTATTATATGCTTTATATTTTTTATTAAGGTTACAAACATAATTTTTGTAAACTTAATTATCTAAAAACTAATTTTTTATTAATATTCACAGAAATACTAAGATATATTATTCATGTTCTTATAAATCTTTTTTTAAAATTATACTTTTATAAGTTATTTTACAAATAAACAGTTAATACTAAACAATTAATTTTACCAAATATCTTTAATAAATAATCAAATCAGCTATATTAATCTACTGTTAGTTAACAACTAATGCAATTTGCTGATTGCTAAACAAGGCTAGATCTATTTCATTTTTATTTTTTTCTTTTAAGTCAAGTTTGTACTGCAAGCTAGTGCAATATCCCAAAGAAAGAGAAGGATCTATCTAACAATTATCAAATTTGAATTTTGTGAAATAAGCTATTATCACTAAATTCAAGTTTTAACACTTGATTCTTTATTTGCATATAATCAATAATTGAACATACTAATTTGTAAGCGCAATAAAAGGCACATAAACACCAAATAACCACAGAAAGCTAAAGTACTAATTTGCAAAAACCAAAATGAAAAGGACAAATTTGACCACATGCATCAAGCTTGCAAGAATCGTCACATCAAACTCAGAATGTTAATATCATCTAATAATACTTATCTTCCCAAGGATCAGGCCTATGTGTCGATGTCACACACAAAATAAATCATGCAAAAGCAAATAGTTGAATTTAATCATTGATTGAAAAAAATCTAAAACTGGAACTCTTAGTCTTGCTTAAGATTCTACATACAAGTTGAACAAAAATAAATTTCACAAGATTTAAGATTTTAATCTTTTTTTTTCATGAATCAAGGAACATAATCAAAATTCAAAAGGGTATTCTTCTTCTTTTCTTTTTTTTTTTGGGACAGAAACAATTACCTCCTTGAACAAGTTGCTTAGAGATCGTCGTTTACTGCTGTCATCATCAACCTTGTGATCATCATCTACATCTTTGACCTTACCGTGACCTTGATCACCAACCTCTCTCTCAACAACCTTCTTCTCCTCTTCAGCCACACCGGTCACCTCCTCCTTCTTCACTTCGGCGGCAACCTCCTCCTTGACCGTCTCCGGAGGAGGCACAGGAGCCTTACCCTCGTCGTCTTTGGCCACCTTTGGCTTCGTAGCGCAAGCTCCCATGTTATGACCAACTGGGATGTTCTCAACTTTCTCTCTCGATCTCTGTACACCAAAAAGTTTTGATCTTTTCTTTTCTTTTGCTTTGTACAAGTAATGATATTAATGAAGAGACAAGAGTCAAGACACAGAGTAATATTCTGAGAATATAGAGAGGGATTTATAGGAAACAAGAATAAAAAGGTTGTCGGTTTGTTTGTTCCGACAATTGTTCTGTGGTTCAGGAAATAAATAAAGATATATACACACAGAAGCTGTAATGTGAATGATGACGAGATGATAATTTAGAAAGTTGGTGATTCTTAATATAATTTAAATATATAAATGTATGTATGTACATTATACTAATGGTGATTCCGAGGAATTATGGTCACAGCTGTCACAGGCTGTACATACCTAGAGAGAGGGTTCAAGAGTTAATGGAGGGTTTTGGAAGGCTTGTGAATGTTAGGGAAAATGCCTTCGGATCGAATACCGGTTGAATTTAATAGCTTGAAAAATAATAACGAAAAATAAAGAAAAGACTGTTGAAGAATAATTCATAGTTGTTAGTTTGTAGGGACTTTCTGTTTCCAAAATAATATGCACTATCAATTAGAGAAGAGTAGTGCAGCAGTGATTCCGTTATTTTCTCCTTGTTTTGTTTCATTTAAGCCTATTAAAGGCTGTATTTATTTTCCAACTTTGAATAAGTAAAAATTGGGTGATCAATTTCCTCATAATAAATTGATGTGTGCTTTTGTGTTTAATACAACATCTGGCATCAGAGCTAGGTACACATGAGGAAAAGTTAAAAAAAAAACAAAGGGGAAAAACATGAGTGAGAAAATAGCACTAGGTAATGGGAGTGCAATGAGTGGTACACGTCCTTTTATACCAATTTTCAACAACAAAGGATACGAATTTTGGAGTATTCGTATGAAAACCCTGTTACGATAACGTGATTTGTGGGATTTCGTTGAAAGAGGATATGAAGATCCAGATGATGAAGAAGTGAGATTGAAAGAAAACAAAAAGAAGGATGCCAAGGCCCTTGTGATCATCCAGCAAGTTGTGCATGATAATATTTTTTCAAGGATTGCTTCTGCTATAACAGCCAAACAGACTTGGTCAGTTCTTCAAAAAGAGTATCAGGGTGATTCTAAGGTACAAGTGGTCAAGCTTTAATCTCTACACAGGGAATTCGAAACCCTTTTGATGAAGAATGGTGAGACAGTAGCTGAATTTCTTTCTAGAACCATGGGTGTAGTAAGTCAGATGCGGTCCTGTGGTGAGACAATTCATGATCAAACAATTGTTGAAAAGATACTTAAAAGCTTAAATCCTAAATTTGTTCACGTTGTGGCTACAATAGAGGAATCAAAGGATCTTTCAAATTTTTCATTTGATAAATTAATGGGATCCTTACAAACCCATGATGTGCGAATTAATAGGACAGTGAAGCAAAACGAGGAAAAAGCTTTTCAAGTGAAAGACATACCCAATAGAGATAGAGAGACATCCACATTTAGAGGGAGAGGAAGAGGCAGTCCTTGCGGACTTGGAGGTGGTCGTGGCCATGGAAGAGGACGTGGTCGAAGCGAGATCCAGTGTTATAATTGTAAACAATATGGGCACATAAAAGTTGATTGTTGGTATAATGATCAACAAGCAAATATTGTTACAGAAATAGAGGAAGGACAAGAAGATAAGGTGTCTAGATTATTCATGGCGCATTCTGTGGACTTGAATCAATCTGAAAGCCTTTGGTTTTTAGATAGCAGATGTTCAAATCACATGACCCCAACAAAACACATCTTTCAAGACATTGATGAGACTAAAAAGTTAACGGTTCAGATTGGTAATGACAAAGAAGTGAAGGTAGAAGGAAAAGGAACAATAAAGATTTTGATAGCTCAAGGAAAGTATAAGCTTCTCGATGATGTACAGTATGTGCCAAAATTAGGATATAATCTCTTGAGCGTTGGCTAATTAATATCCTCAGGTTATTCTCTCTTGTTTGATGATGGAAAATGCACAATTATGGATAAGAAATTAGGTCAAGTCCTAATGCACATGTCCATGACAAAGAACAAGATGTTCCCATTTGATGTTTCAACGATGATTGGATTTGCTCTTGCAGCTAAAGAAGAAGGTGACTTACAACTTTGGCACTTGAGATATGGACATCTCAATTTCAAAAGCTTGTAACTTCTCAATGAGAAAGGTATGGTTATTGGTTTACCAAAACTTGGAAACATTAAATTATGTGAAGGATGTATATATGGTAAACATGTTAGAAAATCCTTTCCTAGCAGTGCATGGAGAGCATCACAGTGTCTCGAACTAATCTATTTTGATTTGTGCAGCCCAATGCAAACAAAGTCATTAGTTGGCAACTTGTATTTTTTACTGTATATTGATGATTTTAGTCAAATGTCCTGGGTATATTTTTTGAAAAATAAATCAGAGACTTTTGAAAGATTTAAACATTTCAAGGCCAAGGTGGAGAAGCAACAAGGAGTTTATATCAAGAATCTTAGAACTGATAGAGGAGGAGAGTTTTTGTCTAATCAATTTAAGACATTCTGCGAAGAAGCTAGCATATATAGAGAATTAACAACTCCATACACCCCTGAGCAAAATGGAGTGGCAGAGAGAAAAAAATAGGACCGTTGTGGAGATGGCCAGAAGCGTAATGAAATCAAAAGTTTGTCTAATAAATTTTGGGTTGAAGCTGTCGCAAGTTCTATATATCTTCTCAATCTTGCTCTAACAAAGGCGGTTCTTGATTGAACACCATATGAAGATTGGACGGGAAGGAAACCAACTGTAAGTCACTTGAGAAATTTTGGATGTATTGCATATGCTTTAATAAATTCTCAATCTAGGCAAAAGCTCAATGAAAAATCACAAAAATGCATTTTTGTTGGTTATTGCACTCAATCTAAAGTGTACAAATTATTCTATCATATTACGAGCAAAATTTTGATAAGAAGGGACGTAATCTTTGATGAAAAATTTACTTAGATTGACGATCACAAAGAAGTTCATAGAGAAATGCATGGGATGCAACTAAATAGAAGTCCGGATTCGATAATCTCTTAAAATGATGGTTCTACAAGTAACACTACTACCACCACAAACTCAGCAACTTCATCACCAAGTATTCCATGAACTCCTCAAAGTCATCTAACTCCATCTTCTTCTGGCTCAGATGAGACACCACCTCTAAAGGGATACAGGTCATTATCTCAAATCTTAGAAACATGCCAATTTGCACTAAGTATCTATGATCCAAACACGTACAAAGAGGCAGCTGAAAAAAAAGAGTGACAGTAGGCAATGTTGGAATAATTAAACAGTATAGAGAAAAATGAAACTTGGGAGTTATGTGAGTTACCTACTGGAAAACAAGTCATAGGGTTGAAATGGGTGTTCAAGACGGGAGTATCCAAAAATACAAAGCTCAGCTGGTAGCAAAGGGTTGCGTACAGAAATTTTGAAGAGACTTTTTCTCCTGTAACACGTTTTGAAACAGTAAGAATTGTCCTAGCATTCGCAACATAACTTCAATGGACAGTTTATCAATTTGATGTCAAATTGGCCTTCCTAAATGGAGATTTGACATAAGAAGTTTATGTAGCTCAGCCTCAAGGATTTATTGTGAAAGAAAAAGAAGAAATGGTCTACAAGTTGAAGAAAGTGTTATATGACTTGAAACAGGCTTCGCAGGTGTGGTATAGCAAGATAGATGGATACTTCCAAGAGAATGGATATCTAAGAAGCAATCATGAACCGACGTTGTATGTAAAGAGGGAATGTACAAATGACTTTATCATTGTGTGTCTTTATGTTGATGATATTATCTATACAAGTTCCTCTAACAATTTATTGGTTGAGTTCAAAACTGGCATGATGCGTCAATTTGAAATGACAGACTTGGGTGTGTTACAATATTTTCTTAGCTTAGAGGTTCGACAGGTAGAAGGAAGATATTTTTGTCTCAAAAAGAATATGCCAATGATCTACTTAAGAAGTTTGGTATGGTAAATTATAATTCTACAGTCACACTTATGAACACCAATGAGAAATTGATGCTTCAAGATGGAGAAGGATTTGCGAATCCTAAGATGTGCAGAAGCTTGGTAGGAGGATTGATTTATCTTATGCACACACGTCCCGATATAGCACTTTCAGTTGGAGTAGTCTCAAGATTCATGCAAAGACCATCCAAGGTGCATTTTGGTGCAGCCAAGAGAATTTTAAGGTACATTATGGGTACAAGTGACTATGGCATTTGGTATGAAAGAAACCCCAACATCAGATTATATGGCTTTACAAACAGTGATTGGGCAAGCTCAATAGATGATAGAAGAAGTGTTTCTGCGAATGCCTTCATGTTGGGGTTAGGTACGATTACACGGAGTTTGAAGAAATAACTTACAGCAGCATTATCCACTACAGAAGCAGAGTACTTCGCAGCTACATCAGTAGCATGTCAAGCAATTTAGTTGAGGAGGATTTTGGCAGAGCTGCATCATGAACAAAGAGGAGCGACATTAATATTGTGTGACAATAATTCAACAATCTTTATGATTTAATGTTGGACCCCGATTTCTTCTTCAATATGTTTGGGAGTAATTTTATTATTTTGTTGTGATTAGGCTTTAATTTTAAA
>JAOTAY010000006.1:31873785-31886408 GCA_025629805.1 Erythroxylum baracoense | reverse complement strand
GTCTATAAGGAAACAGTCTCTGTATCTCTTAGGAGATGCGGGCATGACTGCGTACATCTTACCCTCCTCATACCCTGTTTAGGCGGGAATTTGAGTATCGTTGAGTTTTTATAATAGTAGTAAAATTAAAATTAAAATGATAAAAATAAAAAAATAAAATTGTCAAGTGACACTTATGTCACGAGCATGACAGTTATATTTAAGGACGATATTTTATTAATTGGACAGATTTACAGAGTAAAGTTACATAGAAGATCCCATCTCTAGCTTTCTTGTATGGCAAGGTAGGAAGATCACGGCCTTGACCTAGGGCAGAAACAAAATCAAGTCAATAACGTTGTTAGAACCAAGTTGCCCATCCTAAGTAAAGCCCAGAAAGGCATAGTGTCTGGTTTGTCGAAGAGGGTTGACAGACCGTTAATTCAGGTACATGCTGTACACGACAGACCTCAATCCTCCGAGAAACATATGCTATTTACAGGCAAATAAATGCGACCATCCAAAATTTGAAACTCCAAATTCTTAACATAACCTGATAGTTTCTCTCCTCTCCTTCCCTCCTTCACTCCTCAAAACAGAAGAGAGAGAGGTAGACATAGAGGTCATGATCTTGGTCCAGTGCTTTATACATTGCCCAGATCATGATCCTCTATCTCATCAGCGTTTAAGCCTTTTAGTTTTGTAAAAAGTTCATATCTTTCTGTACTATATACCTACCTAAATTATAAGCAACAGAGATTAAGAACACCTATATACTCTTCTGCGTTTCTTTTTGATTTTGTGATTTCTTTTGTGGGCAAAAAGTTTTGATGGCGAAGAGGTCGTTCAAAAGTTTCGTGGAACAAGAACTGGGAAAGTTCCCACATTTTGTGATTTATGCCTTGCTTGAATGGGTGTTGATATTTGTGCTATTTATTGATGGGTTTCTTGCATTCTTCGCCAATGAATTTGCCAGGTTCTTTGACTTGAGAATCCCTTGTTTGCTTTGCACTAGGATCGATCACGTTCTGGTTCACAGAGATCCCGACTTCTATTACAATAATTCTATATGTGAAAATCACAAGAAGGACGTTGCACGTCTGGCCTTTTGTCATACTCACAAGAAGCTATCAGATATACACCAATTGTGTGAAAGTTGTCTTCTTTCGTTTGTTACGGAGAAAGAAACTGACACTGAAACTTACAAGTCTCTCATTGGATTTCTGCACAAGGACATTGAGTTGCTTGTTGAAGATGATCAAGAGTTTCAATTGACATTGCCTACTGGGAAGAAAAATGATGAGGTGGAGAGTTATCTTCACCGATGTTTCTGTTGTGGGAAACCATTGAAGGTGAAGTCCCATATGAGGGGAAATAATTCACACGTGTTTTCACAAGCTCCAACTCCTTCTCCACGAGCGCCATTTGCAACTTTTAGGAATGAGGAGCATCGCAGTATGGACTTGCCTCACATAAGATGCGCTCAATTTAAGTTCCCCGAACATGAAGAGCTCCATGATGCCGCAGATGGTTCAAGTGCAATAAATGTTGGGAAACAATGTAAGTTTAAAACACGATTTATCTTTCTTTGAATGAATCAAACTCCAGTTCTTTAGCTTTCTCATTTCATAATCTTCCACTGTTGTATGTTAATTGTATGCATAAGAACATTCTTTCTTTTCCTTGAATCATCTCGTTGAAGCAGAAATAAAACTGTATGACAGATAAAGAAGATTTCAAAGCTGCCAGTGTGAGATTGTTGACAGAAATTGAAGACGTGATTGGAGAAAGGAGTCCAAACTTTTCCAAGGCCAACAGCTTTTTTGGAATACCACTAACTGATTCAATCAATGACAGTCCTAGGTGGGCTCATAGAATTATAAGGAAATCACCACTTGAGAAAACAGAATTTGCTTCCGAGTCTGCATATGGAAGCGTGTCAAATGAGGTCGATAGTGAGTCAATGAGACAGGTCCGTATGGACCGAAAGTCGCTGATGGCTTTATACATGGAATTGGATGAAGAAAGAAACGCTTCTGCTGTTGCCGCTAATAATGCTATGGCTATGATCACCAGGCTGCAAGCAGAGAAGGCAGCTTTTCAGATGGAAGCCTTGCAATATCAAAGATTTTTGGAGGAGCAGGCGGAGTATGACCAGGAAGCACTACAACAAGCACAGTATTTGATTAGGAAAAGAGGGGAAGAAATAAAGGCTTTAGAGGCTGAACTTGATGCATATATATACAAATTTGGTGCGTTTAGTGAGGATGAGATAGATGAAGATTATCAAGGATTCAAGTCAAAATCTTACTCATCCTGCACTGAGATATCAAATTGCATCAGCCCAAAATATAGTTCCACTGAAGAGCAGAATAATGGGGAAAGCATGCTGAACGATGACCAATCTTTATCTTTTCATGAAGTAAAAGGTGAGAGACTAGAATACAAATTGCACCATAGTTTTCAAGGAGCCAAATCCCGTCAGCTTGGTCGGTTGAAAAATCTGGACAAAAGAAATCAATATTCACTAGATGATGGAGCTCCTTCCTCACAGTCTAGCACTGATAATTTTTATCCCATGGAGGAAGAGACGGGTAAAAGTAAATAAATTATAATGCGATATGCATTCATCTGGAAATCTTCCTCATTCCTTTTAGGGTCATTTGTGTTCAAATATGGCAGACCAAGATGGAGATACGAGTTTAGTGGATGAGTTGCGTGATCTTCATTTCCGAGTGAAAGCACTTGGAGCTGATGTTGAATTCCCAAAGCATGGCAATAGTGCACTTCAGAATGGCAATGAAAGGGAAACTATTGACAGAGATATCTGACAATCTTCGGAAGCTTCATCATATTATGATAATGCCCAATCATGATGCCTAATTTTTCATCTCAAATTTCTCCATAGTAACTTCGTCATAACCTTAGAACCTTTTTTTTTTTTCTCTAAGAAATTTGTTTACTTTTGGTAAAGATATGCTTTGCACTGATTTACCTGAAACAGTGTCCTCTGCACCTGCTACGTATGAAATGCAGTAATCTACTGTTTGTGTATAACATGTGAAGATTTGGATCGATTATAATTACCTAAGAAACTAAGGCCATCAACCCTTGAATCATTCAATGCAATTCAGTATGTGGTGTTCTGAGAAGAAAGTAACATTCCTGTACACATGAATTTTGTAAGAGAGTACTTCAATAAGATCATAGGCTCAAAAAATTGAAGTCCATTCCTTTTCCTTTGGCAGTTTACCTTAATGTTAATAGGATGCGCCTAGAGTGATTACATGCTGTGCGATATTGAAGTTCTGACTTGAAGCTTCACAGAGCTCTTGGATACCACTAGTTTTTTTCACCGTGGTAAGAAATTTTCTTTGTGATGGTGTGTTGATTGTTGAAGTTAATACTTGATTGAAATTTTGAATGTTATCCAACAATTTATTCTTCTGAGTTTCGACAATATCTTGACATGATATCTGAGCCATATGACTAAGATGCTGAAGCTCAAGTTGAGCTGTTAAAAATCAAGTTTCAGTTTTTATAAGGGCAATACGCTTATATGTGTACCCTTCTAGTCTGTCCGACTTTTGCACCACGGGCCTTGCTTTGTCTGAAAATCATCCAAGGAAACCACCCATTGGAGTTGACATACCAACCAAGTCTTAAATGTTGTTCGGTAACTCCGATTTACGGCATAAATAGTTGCTTTATAGTACTTTTTCTGCTTTTAGACTAAACTTTGTCAACCGCTTCTCATGTAGCTTAAGAAAGGTTTTCTTTTTTTCCTGATTGGGGCATAAAGGTAGACAACGTAGATAAAAGGGTTTCAGTGTGAAATGAACAAGAATTCCATCACTGATCATTGCTTAACTGCTGCCTAATAACAAACTGTTGTGGTCTTTGGTAGGAGAGGAAGACATGAAGAAGGGATTTGATGCAAATAAATTTTAGATGTCTACAGGGAATTAAGGCTTACTCTTTGGACAATGCAAATGTTTTTCTGTCTAAAGGACTTACATGATGTTGGCTTCATTCACTTCTTTTTGTTGGTTCTTTTACCGTGAAATACATGATTATTGCTGTATATCCTTAGGAAGACTCTGAACCTGCAACCCCCAATGGGTTTTAATGGCTTACAATCTCTTTAGCAACCAGTTGAACTATCACTTGACGTGCACAATAAGTACGGGTTCGCTCTGTTTCTTTCATGGTTTATTAACCTATCAAATGGACATAACTCTTCTTTTCATCTTTTGTTAACCTTCTGGTTGAAGTTCCTATGTCACATGACAAATTTTTGTAGTTTCTTTCTTTTTTTTTTGTTGCTTCAAAATTCTCACCACTACCATCTTTCCATGGTATAGGTCTCCAGGTGTTGGAGGAACACTTACAATCTGTATACATAAGCATAAAAGATGGATCAACAGAAGATTCAGATTGATGTTTGTCATAGCAGCAGGAACATTCAGTCTTTCTTGTTATCAACTGAAGCCAGTCGAATATTATGGAAACCAGTATCGATTAAGAGAGCAGGAGATATGTGCTTTGAAGCTTACTAAAAGTAGGCTAAACTTTGCATGTCAAGTTATATATGCATTATCCATTCAGAATAATCATTAAGAAAGTGGAGAAGGATATGGGGAACAGTATTCATGACAGATAAAGGCATGTGTTTCAAGTGGGCTATAGGTTTTCCGAGATAATGGGTAGCTTGAAATATCTTTGTATCTCTAGCCAGAATTTTATCATGCAATTCTACTTTTCATTTTCAACTAAAAATTCCTTAAGTTTCATTAGGTTCATGCATAATTTCCTTCCTGCAATCAGAAGTAGCCACCAGCACATTTGTGCATAAACACAGTCCTTTCACTTCCCAGGCATTTCTTTGTGAAAATTATGCAGTGGCTTAAGATATTTGCTAACTGTAAATTACCCTCATACTATAATCCTGCAATCTTGATGGCTTTTGGACTTTTACAATTGCGGGATTGACCTATTGACACGATTGACTGATTGTACATAATGTTGTACATTCCAGTGTCAGCAGAATAATTAGACAATTGCAGAAGGATGAACAGAAATTGAAACATGAAATGTTAACAACTACTACTTTATCCAGGCCCAAGCTTGATCCGAGAAATGTTTAAGTTGGTTCGTTAGAATAAGGAGAAATATTCATGCACGAGACCTCATAATCTGATAACTCAATTTGTAAGTTAGTCACTGCCAGTTAAATTTTTTCTTTGCCTTTTTGACCTATTTTAGAACAAACAAAAAATAAGAGTTCACTAAAGAAAGAGCTCTTCTTCAATCTCTATTCCTGCTCATAACTTGTTTTTTTTAATAAAAATTACAAGCATATTAAACTTTTATTATTTAAGAATATGTAGATAATTCTAAATTGACCAATCTAATCTAATATTATAAATTGAACCAACTTAACTAATTTAATCATAATTATTTCAAATAGAACACAATTAATGAATTGACTAATTTTGTTTCTTCTTTTTTACATGTGTGAAACGATTCTGGAATTGATCAAAAGGAATCACTTTGGCTGAGTTATTCTCAATATGTTGTTAGACTTGTTGGATATTTTTTACTTTTTCCATAAAGTTGGACAATATTTAATTAAAATTTTTGATTTTTTAATAACTTATCGGTTAAGTTACATAATTTGATCCAAATAAAGATAATAAAGTGGTCCAATAAATGATTTAAATCACTGGGTCAAAGTTCGGTAAAAAATGAATCCAAATTAGTGTGGACAGGTCCCATATCGAGCCTGTGATAAGGAAGCCCAATATGGAAGCTATATATAAATGTTAAGGTCTCTTGCAGTTGCTCATATCATTTGTAAGCATAAGGATTCTCTGACCCATTAAGAGAGCATACGTTTTGAGAAAATTATAAAAAGATGTTGACTGCCGTCTCGGTGAGCAGTTCCCATGAAGATGGCGGTAAATTCGCGCTCGTTTGGGCATCGAAAAGTTCGTTTGAAATTGTGGAACCAAAATTAGGTATTTTCTGTAGTTATTCATTTATTTCCCTTTCATGTTCGATTCGGGATACGTAACTAAAGTATCGTTACGTGTTACACGTGGTATCAGAGCGGTGACGTGATCGGGTGGTTAAAAATGAAGACTTTTCAATTTTCTCTGTAATATTTTCAAAGAGTTAACTTCTGTTTTTCGATTTTTTCTTGCTTTTATTGCATGAAAGTATTATGCATGTGTTTACCTTGAAAAATGAGGTGAAAACGAGCTCAGGAGTGCAGAAAATGGACCCAAAATTTGCTAAAAATTGCCATTTTCTAGTGAGGAAGCGCCTCACTATCGGGCATGTGTAACTAGTGAATAGTAACGGGTGCGGGGCGGTGGGTTTGGCACGTGGCGCAACGGTGACAGCCAGAGTCGGTGGACTTGTCTCCGGGTTATTGCACCTGCGCGACACGCGCCATACGCGTCTCTAGCCTGTCTGCACTGATGCATTTCTGACAAGTGCCTCTCATGTCGACGTGCGGGCTGACATCATGTTGACGTCAATCGTATGGAATTGCTATGGTAAATAATAAAAAAACACAAAAACGCAAAAATTTCAAATTTCTCCTTAGGGTGCCCCGGGTGTTTTGGTTCAGTTTCCGGGTCTGAAAAATTTATAAATTGATATTTTCCATTTTTCTGGATTTATTACGTTAGTAATAAATTAAAGTTTAACTTCAGAAAAGGAATTAAGGCATTCTGAAGTCGATTTCGAGTTAAATTTCATGCTTCGGACATCACATGAGGGAGATACCTCAAGTTTTCAGGTCTCGAGTCTTATGTTTAGTGTTCGAGATTGCATGATAATTACTCAGAAAAGGAATTAAGACATCCTGAAGCCATTTTGGAGTGAATTTTTGTGCAACAAACTTACCATAAGGGAGATATATGAGGTTCAAGTGTCTCGAGCGATCGGTTTCGTGTCTGGGGATGCACGATAGTCACTCTATTGAGATTTTTCCTTTACGAAAGTCTCAAACGAAGTATTTAGAGAATGTCTTCAGAATGAGTGCGTGACAATGAGACTGTGCATTTAGGTTTTTTGCATTTTCTGATGTTACATTGTCACATACCATATGCCCATAAAGAATGTAAGGATAATATAAAGATGTATCCCTTGTGTTTATGGACTTTTTAAGTGCTGATGAGGATGTAGTCACCATAGTGGCCTTTCGAGTCAGCATTTTGAATTGTTCTGCTTGCATGTTAGGGGATGTCTCTGGTCTCATGTTTGGTTATTCTACCCACTGGTGTTGGCTTTACATAAGATTTTGAGATGTGCATAAAGGCATTGGATAGAGGAAAGACGTTGCTTGAATGATCTATTCATCCATAGGTGGTAGTGTCATGAGAGTTGATGATTTGTACTCTGATCGCTTTTGTGTGAAGGTTTAGTTGCATATATTATGTATTCAGCCCATAGGTGTTTCATAATATATGTGACTGGATTTTAAGTAAAGATACTGTTGAATGGCTTTGAGTATTGCTATTATCCTACATTTGTGTTGATTTAAACATTTATTGCTATTTAATAGCAGTCACCTTTTCGGTCAATAATATCAGTGTCACCATTGAGACCCTAACCGATTTCAATACGAAGAAGTGGACAAAGGATGTATTAAATGTTATGGAGATAGTTGAGGTTGATATGGCCATACGGACGGACAAGCCTCCTCCACCTACGTCCATGAGCTTGGGATCTCATAAAGCAGCCTATGAAGCCTACTAAAATCAAATGTAGAAAGTATAAATCTTCCCCACATGTTTACGCTGGTCAATCCAGTGCTGGCAAAGGTTCTCATGACATAAAGAACCCAGCAGTATGAGGCCTAGAAAGAAAGATTGTGACCATTAGGTAACTCTATGGCTTATCAATTTATGAATCTAATTTGCAATAGTCACATTAGGTACTTGGTGACTAGATAGTGGAGCATCTGATCAAGGTGCTTCCACAATTCAGGGGTCCATATCCAGGATAGAGCCAAATAAAGGGAAGGAGGAATTGATGGTTGACAACAATGAAGAAGTGTAAGTAATATCTATTGGGGATGTATGTATTGAACCTTGTTGCAAGGTTCAATTTGGTTTTTACATGACACATTTTATATGTGATCTTTATATCAATTTTGGACAAAGAAGGTTGATGTTTTGTATTTAATGCTTCTGTTGTATAGTTGTTGTTTAATGCAAAACATAATGGTATAACTTTCTTATCATACGGTTTGTATAGAATGTGTTTTACTTCGAATCACATATATGCTTCTTCGTATCTTGCACACAATCGTGTATGGGGCTGCTCTATTGGGTTAACATAATCCTTATAAAAAAATTGCATGCTCCTTAAGTTCATTGCTATTTAGTAAGATATCTCGACCATTTTAAGGCTACATATTTTACTGTAGAAAAGAAGGGACCAGAATAGTGAAATCACAAACAACTAAGTTTCTGGAATACGATGTCTATGATGATGGTGGGCCCTTTGACTGTTTAGATGATAGCAGGGTGGATACTATAGTTATCATGTACCCACTACTCATACAGTTGGATCTGGTGGATCTAGGTCTTTGTACCGTGCCTGTACAAGAATAGGAACAGGAACCCATACTTGTACACATAGTGTATACTGGGGATACAAGATCTAATGCAGTTGTGTAGATATGCCAGGTTGAGATAACTTGCTATCCCATCTGATTACATAGTCTATCAGGTGAACATGACTATGTTATTAGACATGTTACGGATCCAGTTACTTTTACAGAAGTAATTTCTGGACCTAATTTGGATTTGTGGTGGGATATGACTAATGAGATGCATGCTATGAACCATGGTAAAGTCTGGGAGCTACTTGATTTGCAGTGGAACTACAAACCCATAAGTTGTAAATGAGTTTAAGACCTAAAGAATTTTGAGATAGTGTTCAGCGGTTTATGAGCTAGCTCAATTGCTTGGTAGTTTACTCAGAGAGAAAGGTTGACTTTAATATTACCTCTTCTCTTGTATCCTCATAGGATACATTTTAAGTGATTAAGGCAATTGTAGCTTATGATGATATAGAGTTACATCAGATAGCTGTCAAAACTGCTTTCCTGAATAAAGACCTTTATGAAGAGGTCTATATGGTATAACCTAAAGGATTTTAAGATCCAGATGGAATTGAAATGGTTTGTGCGTTATGCAAATCAATATATGATTTACATCAAACCTCTCGAAAGTGATACCTTACAGTTGATGAGGTTATCACCTCTTTTGGCTTCATGAAAAATAAAGTTAAATAGATGCTAGTACTATGAGGTCGGGGGGATCAAAGTTATTTTACTATTACTGTATGTGGATGATATATTGCTCACGTCAAATTACTTGACCATATTGTATGAGGTTAAGCAACTTTTGGTCAAGAACTTTGACATTAAGGACCTTGGCGTAACATATTTTTTCCTAGGTATTCAGATTCACTTGGATAAATCTCAACACTTATTAGGCCTCTCATAGACACATACATTGAGTATGTGCTGCAAAGGTTTAATACGGTTGACTGTAAACTTGTCGTAATATCTATCTCTCATAGTGAGAGATAATCTTTGGCACAATATCCAGAGAATACAGTAAAGAGAGAGGTTATGAAGAATGTTTCTGAAATTAGTATAGTTGATAGCCTGATGTATGGTCGGTTATGTACTAAGAAGGAAATTGCATTTATTGTTTGATTATTTGGTCAATATTTGGTTAACCCATGTGTAGACTATTGAAATGCAGTCAAACGAGTGTTGAGATAATTAAAGGGAATCAAGGATTATATGTTGACATATAGAAAAGTCAACAGACTAAACCTCATAGGAATTTCATATTCAAATTTAGATATTTGTTTGGATGATTGAAAGTCTACTTAAGGTTACATGTTTATCTTTGCAGATGGTACAATGTTGTGAAAGAGTGTCAAGTAGACACAGGTGATTTCCTTGACTAGCAAAGTGCATGCTATGAGGTTGCTTCACAGATGGTTTAACTCAGAAACTTGATTTTTGAGTTTTCTGTGGTTGATTCAGTGGCTAGACCCATTCGGTTGTACTATGATAATCTTGCTGCTGTGTTGTTTAATAATAAGTTTGAATATCGCAAAGTCTTAGCATTTAGAGGTCAATTATTTTACCATGAAGGAGTTGATACGAAAAGGTAACATTAAGGTTAGGAGCCTTTAAGGACTGAGGAATTGTAAGCCAATCCTTTAACTAAAGGACTTCGCCCATTTGTGTTTGAAAGACAAGTATACAGTATGGGTGTTTTGAAGTCCTTAGACACTGTTAGTTAGGAGATCATTAATTTTGCTCCATGTACATTTGTACATTTATACATTTCATGTATTATGGCAGTATGGTGGTTAATCTATAAAGATGAACATCGTTTATCCTCAGTAATACGTGTTGTCATACATTATCATAATACGTGTGAAAGTCTTAAGATTAGTGTCAATCTTAAGCATTTAAAGGTCATTGGGCATATGTATAGATTGACCTTGAGCTTATTTCATTTAGACGCATACTGTTTTATATAGATATCCATAAAGTTTGACATGACATAGGGAGATATAATTTTTTAAATCCCATCAAGGTTCTCTAATGCAGTCTAACATTCATTTGGAGAATATAAAGATTTTCTCTAATGTTTTTTAGCATTCGATGAGAGAAAACAGTATATCTCTAATGCAGTTTAGCATATACAGTTTAGTATAAAGATGGAGAAATCGAGATCTATAAACAAAGATGATACATATTAGATCATACAAGTATCATCCTAGTTTGCCACACCCCATTTTCCCATTCATGTTAGTGAGGTATTAGATATGCGTGATTGTATTGGAACTGTATCTCACGTGACACATACATTTGATACTTTTTGTTGAAAGCCTTACAGGACGGAATGATGGACTTTTGTTATCTTTGGATCAAATGTTTTGTTTTTTAAACTTAGTCGACTAATATAGTAGCGTGACTTAACATAGTTTTTAAAACTGTTTTAAATTCGAGTCAAACCTGCAATTAAGTATTGTACAAGGGTAAGAATGTTGGATATTTTTTACTTTTCCCATAAAGTTGGACAACATTTAATTGCATTTTTTTGTTTTTCAATAACTTATCAGTTAAGTTACATAATTTGATTCAGATAAAGATAATAAAGTAGCCCAATAAATGATCTAAATCAATGGGTCGAAGTTCGAGTGAAAAATGGATCCTAATCAGTGTGGACCAGACCCATATCGGGTCTGTGATGGGAAAGCCTGATATGGAATGTAACACCCCAATATTATAAATTACATACCAGACTACCCTATGGACATTATAGTATATAATCTATAATAATGGTGAGTTAACTATCTCACCTTCACTTTCCCACATGGATAATTCAAAGTTTCCTCATTTCATACTATAAACCATTATTTACACTGTAGTACTTCGTATGGATACATTGTCAGCCTATCAAAACTCACAATTCAGTTTACAAAATATGTTATATAAATGAGGAACTAAACCAAAAACAAAAAAATAATCTTCTGTCCCCAGCTGACCGACCTTTGAGCCATAACTTTAACCAAAATGCAGTCTTAGCAGTAAGTCATCGCTCTATCTCGAACTTGAAATTATCAATGTTGCAATTTTAGTGAGTTTTGCGAACTAAATGAGGTAACCATCATCGATGGTTCACTCAATTCATACATCACATCAATACACGTAACATATAATTCACATCTTGCATATGCATAAAGTATCACATTTTACATTCTCATTCAGCACAAGGCAACAATACAATTTAATCAATCAAACATACGTATTAAAATGTATATGTAATGTTCGTGAGACTCACATTTATTATTATTATCGTTGTGATCGAATGCCTTTTTTTAACTAGCCCATATCCCTTAGTGGATACCGAGCTGTATCAAATAATGTCCCATATCCCTTAATGGATACTGGGTACATTCACAACTAAGCCCGAGGCTCTGATCATAGTTTGAGCTTTAAGCTCTTTATACTAGCGACTTCTGTCACAACTACCTTTATTTTTCATGCATTAATGTAATGGATGCTTCACATTCTCATATTCTCAGTCAATCTATGATTGAACATTCATATTCAGATCGCGTTTATCATCGGACCTAAGTTTGGCATTCAACAAAATTGTTGAGAACACTTATTTCATCCAATTCATATATAAGGATTACTTCAATATCACATTCATCAAATCAGAATCTTCAGACCTTCATGTAAAAAATCAGTATAAGCAATCATACATTCATAAGATAATTCAAGCATAATCAAAACAAATAATTAATTGAGTGAGACCGTCTAGGTTACTCACAATTGCTTCCTTTTTGCTTAACGCCTTGAAGTTCCAGCAATAACTGGAAGTGGTCGCTCTACTTGCTCTTCTATATAAAATCAAATACATTTCTATGTCACTCATGTGCATTTTCATGAGAATAATCAGTCATAAATACATTTATGAATGCATCATGTAACATGCATGTTCAATAACAATTTCTCGGGTATGTTTCTTTAATACTCTTTATAATCAATTTCAACACCTTCCACACATTCTTTTAATCCTTAA
>JAOTAY010000006.1:31819996-31856526 GCA_025629805.1 Erythroxylum baracoense | reverse complement strand
TTTATTGGGCTAGATTGAATTAAGTTGTCGGGCTTTTATTATATAAGATATAATATGGGCCGAAACTTATTGGGCTTTCATAATCCTAATGGACTTAGGATTATGATATCTTATTCCTAATAGGAATAAGGATTAGGTTTTCTCTATAAATAGAGAACCTGTGTCTTATTAGAAGACATACGAAAAACCCTAGCCACCAGCTATTCGTTTTCAAAAGAAAAAATTGTGCGGCATTCAAAGGGTGTTTTGGAACGTGCTAGCACACATTAGCCGCTGCCCGGATCGTTCATCCTCGTGTGGATACCGGTAGAGGAAGTTCACGCATTGCAGCATCTACAAATATGAAAAACAAATACCAATCCGCGTCAAGAGGTAAATCTGTACTTGTTGTGCGTTTTCGATTATACTTTTGTTGTATAATATGGCCTATTCCGTTACGTATTATGAATACACGGGCCATAGGCGATCCAACAATTTTAAACAATGGTTTGAGAAAATTCTGATTTACTTTCAGCAATATGAATTGATTATGTATTGTTTCAAAAAATTCTTAGTGACAATACCGACCGTAAGACAACTAAGGATAATCGTACCATTAGGGAAGTGTTGCTCAACTATATGATACACCCATTGTTTGATATCTATTGCAAGTATAAAACTACTAAGGAAATTTGGGATGCCTTAAAAATCAAATATGGGATGGATGATGCTGGTACTTGTTGAGTGTAATTTATGCAAAACAATCTACTCATTTTACGCTTAAAAATTGCAAGTATACGGGTCATGACTTGTAGTTAGAAAGCGGATATCGATCCCACAGGGATTGATACCCAGACACCACTTAATTCAGATCAAACTTTGTTTAAGAACCAAAACTGTTTAATGGAAATAATATAGAAAATTAAATTAAAATTGAAAGACTAAAAATAAACAATAGATAATACCAAAATATAGAAAATTGGAATTCAATAATCTAATGACTAAAGATCACTTTCTCTCTATTTTGTTTCCCTCCTATTTTATTAATCGAATTGTATCTCACCTAAAATATTCGAATGTATTAACTAGCCTCTCTCAAGGTGTAATTAATTGTCCCTAATCAAATTAAATGAAGTCAATTAAATGATCTCTCAACCTACCCAATCACTCCACCAATTTAACTAGTTATTAAGCTATCTTATGGGTGATCAATTGAATTGGCTGAGATCCCTCTTCTAACTAATCAATCAATGTGATGATTGTAAGTCTATAGGTTGCCAACTCTCATTGTACAATCCTACACAAATAATCTTACTCACTCTCTTGATTTATTGCATGATACAAATATAATCAATAATCATTAAAGACAACTTTCATTCAATTCAATAAAATAGGAGTTTAACAAAAATAGTTCAAAAGCAATCCTTACAAACAAATTAGCCACTCATGATCTTTGTAACATCATCAACACTCAAATATTCCATTCTACAAAGATTAGAAGAGATAAAACTGACAGAAAATTGAATAAGAAAACTCTTTCTCTTCTTTGTCAAAATCTGGAATTTTTGATGTTGATGTGCTATTTTTCCAATTGTTGTTGATAATCCTTGAATCTTCACCTTCCTCAAGACTCAAAACTTATATTCTTCACTCAAAGAGGCTTTTTTCTATAGAGGGGTTTTGTCCTTTTTCATCCATGGAGGTTTTATATGTTATATAGTCCCAAAAACCTAAAATTTAATTGAACCTCGCAGGATGTCTCGGGTTAAACTTCCCACGATCGTGGGAATTGACATGATTCCCACGATTATGGGATTTTGCAAGAGAAAGTTCCCTCTTCTCTTCTCCTCTTTTATCTCTAGCTCAATCTCCAAGTTGCTCAATCTTCTCTCCTATATAAAAATAATCAATTCTTACCCTAAATTAACATCAAACATAGAAGAACAACAATAAAAATTAGACTAAACAAAAACATATAAAATGAATCCTAAACTACAACAACAATAAACTAATATACAAGAAACACATCCTAAATAATTAGAAAATCATAGACTAATGCACAACTATTAGTACTAAAAAAATATGCAGTTGCTAGGTGGTTAAAGTTTACTATTGTTGATGATAAGCCCATTATGGACTAAGTACATGAGTATGAAAACTTAGTTGTTGAAATTCTTGGTGAGGGTATGAATAGGCATGTCCATGGTGGACCGTGGCCTGGCAGGCCAAGATGGGCCAGCCCACAGCCCAGCTCGTGGCCCAAGCTATGGCCCGCCAGACCACGGGCCCGATCCCCCATTTATTTTTTAAATTAAAAAATTTTTCAAAATGATGTCGTTTTGGACAAAATGAAGCCAAAAAATTCAAAACGATGTCGTTTTGGACAAAATGACGTCGTTCAAAAAAATGGGCGGGCTATGGGTCAGTTGACTATGGTCAGCCAGTGGCCCACCCGCGGCTCGGCCAACCCGGGCCAAAAATGAGCCAGGCCATTATTTCCATCTATAGGTATGAACATATTTGAGTTGTTTCAAGCTAATGCCCTTATTGAGAAGCTGCTTGCCTCATGGAATGAGTATATAAACCAGTTGAGCCACAAAAAGAAAAACATTAATCTACAAGAGTTGATAGGACGTAGAAAGATTAAGGATGCCAACTACATACAGGACAAGGCTAAATCACTCACTCCTGTCCATGTTGTTAAGGCTAACATCATTGAACACAAAAATGTAAGTAGCTCCAATAAGAATGGACACAACGGGTCTTTCAATAACAACAAGCATGGTCAATTTAAGCGCAAAAGGATTGATAATGATTGTTGGTGGTGCCACAAGCCAGGCCATCCTTCTACTCTTTTCCAAGTTGGAATCAACCATGAGAAGAAGGGCCAGAGACAGAAACTACGACAGTTGGGTAAAATCCACAACGGGTACCAACGAGTTAACCAGAAGAATTTTGGTAAGCCTCAAGCTAATATGGCCAAAGATGCTGGTGTTGATAATGAGGAGATGATTACTGTTGTTGTGTATGAGGTTAACCTTACTGGAAACTTGGTCAAGTGGATCGTTGACATAGGAGCTACACGACACATCTTATCAATAAGGACCTATTTAAGGAGTTAAATGATGTTATAGATGGTGAATTCGTGTATATAGGCAACTTCAGCAAAGTTCCTATCCAAGGAGTTAGGAAGGTTGCTTTCAAACTCACTTCTAGAAAAGTTTTGGTGTTATAAAATGTTATATTTTTTCTTGATGTATGTAGAAACTTGATTTCTGGTGCATTACTTATCAAAGATAGTGTTAAACTTACCTTTGATTATGATAATTTAGTTCTAACTAAGAATGAGAACTTTGTTGGTAAAGGGTTCTGTAATGAGGGCTTATTTGTACTTGAAGTTGAAATGAATGCATTTACTTCTTCTAAGTATATTGTTGAGTCTCTAGACATATGATACTCTAAAATTGGGCATATGAATGTGAGGTCAATTAATAAAAAGCAAAGTGTAAATTTGTTGCCTAACCAAATCACCCATGAAATTAAAAAATGTCAAATTTCTATTAAGGCTAAACACTCTAAGAAACCTTTTAAGTCAGTGACCGAGAGAAAGTTACAATTATTGGATTTGGTGCACACAGATTTGGGTGATTTTAAAAATTGTGTGAGTCAAGGAGAAATGAGATATTATATCACTTTTGTGGATGATTGTTCTCCATTTACTAAGGTTTACTTATTAAAATATAAAAGTGATGCAGAGGAAATGTTTATAAAATACAAAGCTGAGGTTGAAAACCAATTGGAAAAGAAAATTAAGAGATTAGGTCTGATCGAGGTGGTGAGTATAATATTGATTTTCTTGCTAATTATTGTGGAAAATTTGGGATTATTTATGAGCTTTCAGCCCCTTATACACCTAAACAAAATGGAATAGCTAAGAGAAAAAACCAGACACTTAAGGATATGATGAATTCAATGTTAATTTACTCAGATTTACCTGATTTTATATAGGGGAAGATATTCTCTCAGCTTGTTATATTATAAATAAAGTCCCTCATAAGAAACTAGATCAAACCCCGTATGAAATTTGGAAAAGTTATCCAACTAATTTGCATTTTTTGAAAGTGTGGGGGTGTAAGATTGCTCTACCTGAACATAAGACGAAGAAAATTAGGCCACATACCATTGATTTAATTTTTGTGGGATATACCTCTAATTATATCGCCTATAGATTTATTGTTAAGGAAGAAGGATCTAACACTTATGGACCAATTATGAGTCATGAGATGTAGTGCTCTTTGAAGCTATATTTCCTATGAAAGTAAGTGTGCAAACTCCTATTGAATCTATCCTTAATTCTTCTACCAATGATTACATAGAGGACGAGAAAATTGTTGAACTAAGGAGAAGCAAAAGAGCTAGAGTATCCACCAATTTTGGTTATGACTTTATTACATCCTTTGTGGTGAAAAACCTGAGGAGATAGATGATGATTTTGTGGTGACTTATATTATTGAGGAAGTTCTTAAAACTTATAAGGAAGCAATGATATATGTGGATGCTACCTTTTAGAAGGAAACCATAGATAGTGAGTTAGAGTCAATCATGTCTAATAAAACTTAGGTTTTAGTTGATCTACCTCGAGGGTATAAGCCTTTAGAGTGTAAGTGGATTTTCAAAAAGAAATTGAGACTTGAAAAAACCATTGAGAGGTTCAAGGCAAGACTTGTGATTAAAGGTTTTAAATAAAAGGAAGGATTAGATTTTTTTGATACTCACTCTCCTGTTACCAAAATTGCATAATGTTGTTTGCTATTGCCTTGGCATTTAAGCTTCATGTGCACCAAGTAGATGTTAAGACAACTTTCTTAAATCGTGATCTTGAAGAGAAAATTTATATGGTCCAGCCTGAAGGGTTTAGAGTGCCTAGTCAGGAGCAAAAGTTGTGTAAGTTGGTTAAGTCTTTGTGTGGGCTTAAACAAGCTCCTAAACAGTGGTATGAGAAAATTGAAAGTGAGATTTTTAAATATGGTTTGACCTTTTATAATGTTGATTCTTGCATTTATATGAAATCTAATGCCAATGGTTGTGTGATCATAACTCTTTGTGTAGTGATATGTTTATTTTTTGTACTAGTTTATCTGTCATTGATACTACCAAAAGCTTGCTAGGGTTTTCGTTTGATATGAAATATCTTAGACCTATGGACTTTATTTTGGGAATCAAAGTTCATAGGACTAACTCTTGTTTTAGGTTGAATCAAACTCATTATGTTGAGAAAAATTTGAAGAAGTTTAGTTACTATGATGTTGAACCAGTTAAGACTCCCTATAATGCTAGTGTTGCTTTAAAGAAAAATCTTGGTAACAGAGTAAACCAAACTGAGTATCCTAAAATTCTTGGTAGTGTGATGTTCATGATGAACTATTCTCGTCTGGGTAGTCAAAAGAAGTGGAATACTATATTTGTAGGGATACTGCATACTGTGTGAGTAGACTTAGTAGGTATACTCATAATTCTAGTCAAGAGCATTGGAATGCATTGATTCGTTTGTTGAGATATTTGAAAGGTACGATGAATTATGAATTATCTTTTGGTGGTCATCCTGCTGCATTGGATGGGTATTCTAATCCTGACTGGGTTATGGAGAGTGATGGTATACACTCTATTAGCAGTTATATTTTTACTTTGGCTGGAGCTGTAATGTCTTGGAAATCATCTAAGAAAATGTGTATTACATGATCAACAATGGAGGTTGAGTTTATGGCTTTAGAGCTGGTTGGACGGGAAGCTGAGTGACTAAGAAATCTCTTAACAGATATCCCACTTTGGGAAAAGCCAATTCCTTCTATGTTACTTTATTGTGATTCGCAGTCTACCATTCATGTTGCCAAGAACAAGGCATATAATGGCAAAAGTAGACATATCAGATTGAGACACAAAATTGTTTGCACTTAATTAGACATGGTTTAATTTCTCTAAACTATGTTAAGTCAAAGAAAAACTTAGCGGATCCGTTTACAAAAGCCTTGAGTAGGAAACTAGTTTCGGAGCATGCTAAAAGGATGAGGTTGAGCCCAGTTATGTAGTAACCTCGTGATGGACACCGATTTTGGGAAACCAAGTTCAATGGGCCAAATAAAGTTATATGGTGACTACTTACTTATAATTTGTTTATGGAATAATACTGAGATACATTAGGTTCTTGAATTGCGTCCTATAGTATGACTTTACTGCTTTTGATGAGTTTGGATGGTTTAGTCCTTAATGAGTTTTATAGCCCAAGTCTGGGTGGTGTGAGCAGTACACAGTTGATGGACTCACCTACGTGATTGTGGGGACCTAGCTACTCTCTTATGAGAGTTTTTGGGTTACCTTTCTAGAGCAATCATGAGATCATGGCATTTTGAGGCTGTTTATTTCTTTAGCAGGTTTTATCTTCGAAATTTTTTGGACACCAGGTGTAGGACCTAGTTTACCTAGTTGTTCGTCTATCTCTCTCATAAATTGTTACAATTTGTTTCTTAAGTTTTGGTCTAAGTGGGGGATTGTCGGTGTTGTTCCAAAACTTGGAACATCTCTCTTTCTTGCTTTGGTTTGTGTCCCACATTGAAAGAGTAAGAGACTTTCACCTAGTTTATATACTAGATTGTTTTGTGAGACTTTGAATCAAGTCTCTTAAGGAGGATATGGATATCACACACACAAACATATGCGTTGCTCGGCCAGCCTTGACGGCGATGATGCATGGCGCACTTTTGAGATGAACTTTTTTGGGGCCTACTTACTTTAAGTCATACTTTTTTGCTTGTCCGTTACCTCTACAAGTCATACGTCATACATTTTTTGGGGCCCTTTATAATGACTATAACGTTCATATATTTATTTTTATTACCCAAATGTTCCTTTTACTTAATACATATTAACAAAATGCCTTTCTGCTCTCTATAAATCTCACACATCTGCTATGTTCTGGCTGCTATCACTACTGTCGTGCTTTTCCATTTTCTCCATACAACGCATGCATTTTTCTTTCCGCAGACAGACACTTTTGCACACAAATTTTATCTTTTTTATTCAGCATTTTTTTTTGTTTTCGTTAATTTTTGGAGACATATTCTACTCTGTCTTTTCGAGTGTATCGAAGTTAGTAGAGGAGACGTTAACCCTGAGGTTAAGTCCCATTGTCTTGTTGCACTGTAGACAGGAAATTTCTGACTTAGAGTAGTGATTTTTACGACGCTTTGCATTCTCAAATAAGTTGTTCCAATTTTTATTTTTGGTGCTATTACATGATTTCACTTACAAGTTTTAGAGTATAAAAACCTACTCATACAAATTTATGCAAAAAGGAATCTTTAAAAATCATCTTTACAAATGAATACCAATCAACCATTATCTTGGTTCTTTACTTTTTAGAAAAGCAAGTGGATCTTGAATCATAATGCAAAGATACAAGATTTCGACTTTGATTTCTAATTTTATGAATTGAGGCGATTAAAGAATTGGTATGTATAAAGATAACATAATATCCAAATTTAATTAACCATCAGAGTGATACAAAAGTTATAATCAAGATGTAGGAGAGGAGATCAACATAAATACTCTTCATTTTTCTGGGCTCTCGCTTTCTTTATCTTCTCTCAACCATCTCTCAAACTCTATTTGCATTCATCTCTCTTCAATTCTTGGTAAATTACTTATATAATGATGTCAAAATTTTGATTTTAACACATTTGTGGCTAAGGATGACGAAATCTATGAAAAGTAGTAGACTTTTGCCTTCGGAAAAATAAACAATTGCTGGATCCACAGAGCTTCTTGCGAAGGAATCTCATTCTTCATCCAGGGTGGTTCAAAATACTGCTTAGTATCCCCGGATAATGGTGTGTGCCATTCTCCACATTAACAAACATCACATGCAATAATGAATAAGCTTGTGACCTCAGTTGCATCCGCACAAAATGGCAGGATTCATAAGTCTGTCATTCTTACCTCCACGAACAGGAGTTATCTCATGCGAGGTAAAATCTAATGCGGTATAACATAGTACTTGCAAAAACAGAAAAGGAAAAGAGGAGTCTTATAACAGCATTCAATCAAAAATAAAAGTAAAACGAACAAATATGCACTTCAAAAAAATCAGATACATTCAGAAACTCGGAACAATGAGGCCAAGAATTTGTTCTGGTTCCTGCTTCCTTCTTTATCTTTCTAAGGGACAAAATTCACCTACATAGGAAACCTATAATGTCATATCAGTGAAGAAACAGTGGGATGAATTTTCACTCAAACGCAAAGAATGATAACAAATGTTCCTTGTTGTCCCTTGTTGAGGAAAACACCAAAATTTTCTATTGCATAATTGCATCTATAAAACCATGATAAACAAACAGAAAATTTTAAGCCGGGAACTACACAAATCACAAAAAATAGTCAGGAGTCCTGCGTGTGGTATCTGGCTCAATCTGACGAGGAGCTGGGTCAAATTGAATGAAATTCTGTTCCATATTCTCCCCAACCTCAAGTATTGCAGCCATATTTCCACATCGATAGCAATAATTTGGCGCACTGAACACTGTGACAACATTCTTATCCTGCAAAAATTACAAGTATAATATATTAGAGATAGCAACAGAACTTCACATCTAAAACCAAATCTTTCTACACTTGAATCAACAAACCTGGGACCAATTGTATCCTTCCATGACAAGTTGGTGAGCTCTAGAAACAAGAGTCAGACCGTTAGTATGGTTGAACTGTGAAGAAATATCCTGCCCAAATGTGTATCCAGCTCCGCGAGGAGAAATTCCCCACCCACATCGATCATCTGGATCAGACCACAAGAGATCACACATTGGACCTTCATGAGGAACCTAATGACCAGACAAGAATTAATAGCTGCCACTTATAAAAAACATGAATGTGAAAACCACTGTTTTTTTAACGCAGTCCAGCACAATGAAATATTAAGAACTCAGTGGACTAAGCAAATCAGATTAGTCATATCATGTAGCATTCTAGTATGGAAATCAAATTATTCACATCAGCCTAGTCAACCAAAATTTTCTCATAGGAAGAGATTTCATTCGCACAATTGCTTATAGAAGTTAAATTTGTTTTTTTAAGGAAAACATAGTTTCATGCATGAAAAGAAAGCATAAAACAAGATGCATAAACATCAATTCACTAGCAGTCATTCATGCCAGTTTTGTAGAATAATCCAAATGGTTTCATTATATTTACCAGCACTGACAGTATCAAATGTTAATTAGATAAGACATACCATTTATAACAATGTGATGAGCAGGTAAAATCAAACAAAATTTTTTTTATAGTTGTAGAACAATTTATTTCAAAACTCCAAAAATTGGCTCAAGCAACATATATACAAATGAAACTGCAATGGAACAAAATAATTGCAGGTGTACCTCCTGTATCCGATCCAAGGCACGGATATTATCTAGTGTGTCTAAAGAAGGAGAGAGTCCACCATGTAAGCAGAAGATCTGCAGCATAATAACCAAAGGTGATTAGATGAGACCTCAGAGATTAGAAATATCATGTAGGTTGAATGTTAAGGCAGTGGTAAAAAAGTAAACCTGACTCTCGATCAAAGCAGTCAGAGGTAAGTAATCAAAGAGGTCAGTGAAATACTTCCATATGTTAGCATTTCCATATTTTCTCAAGCACTCATCATAAAATCCATACCTGAAAAAGAAAATTAAGCTGTTGAATGTAACTACAGTAATGAAATATGACTAAAACAGAGAAAGAAAGGCAGTAGAACAAGACATTCAATTCTATGTCTCATTTATCCTATCTAATCTCTTCATTCAAACACTCATAAGTTTAGATTATTGCTCATACTCATTATCTACAGAAAGATATTCCACGCCAATATTCAGTTTTCCATATGATTTCATTCAAATAAAGCGCTTACACTTGAGTAATCTGACGACTCTCATGATTCCCTCTTAGAATTGTGATCCTATCTCTATATCGAACTTTGAGTGCCACCAAAAGAGTGACTGTTTCCACTGAGTAATATCCTCGATCTGCAAAATGTTTAACAAAGGTCAAATTATAAGGAATTTTTGTTAATAATGAAACAAAGCCTGTGAACGCATGTTTGAGTTGACAATATCAAAGCTGAATTAGCAAAACAAGGTAATCTGACCCAAAGAAATCGTGGCATTTTCAAAAGGCAGACAAAGTTTAACAAATATCAATCATCTACTCCAGCAAACTCTATTCCCTTTAAGAGCATTGATGGGTTATGCATCAAGGATGGCACATGTCTAGTTGTCCAAAGGCCATCATATCATGTTAATGAAGGTGGCTCCAATACAAACTCCATACATACACTCTCCTGGATATTTGCAACAACTTCAGACTTTCAATCCAATTCATAAAGACTACATGGTTAAACAAATAATGTAAAGGTTTAAAACTTATAAATTTAATTCTCTTCCTCCATCTATAGAACCAGTTTCCTGTGCAATTAATAAAGACTACATTGGTTAAACAACCAACGTAAAGGTTTTAAATTTATAAATTTACTTCTCTTCCTCTCTCTATAGAACCACTAGATTCCTGCATTATATCAGGCAACTTCATACAAGGCAAAGCCATGTTTTCAACAAGTTTATATAGTTTTCATGCAAAGCAGTTCTTTTGAGCATATATACATGTACATTTTTCAATTCATATAATGTGATACAAAAATAAACGACCTCAAATAAACTACCACCGATTCTCCCCGCGGTAAACTAAATCTTTCCACAGTTTCTATGACTTGCTCAACAAAAAAGGAGCTTTCTAGGTTTCTAGAACTCTACACTACGATAAAAATAACAAGTTTAACTCACAAAATACTTAACGCCTATAAAGCATAAAATCGTACATTTGCAACTAATTCCAGAAACACCCAGAATAAAAAATCCGTCGAACAAAAATCGTCATCCTATTACTTCTCATTTCCAAATTGCAACATGAAATTCACAGACATGACGACGGACCTACGTAATCACCCATAAAGAGGTAGTTGGTATCGGGGACGTTTCCGCCGATACGGAAGAGCTCGGCGAGATCGTGAAACTGGCCGTGAATATCGCCGCAGACGGTGACCGGACATTTCACCGGCTGGACATTCCACTCCTCCACGAGGATCGCTCTCGCTTGCTCGCATAAGGCCTTTACTTGCGCTTCCGGCAACGGCTTGCACTGCATCAGATGCTCGATCTGACGGTCCAGATCGCCGTGAGACGGCATCGTTTATCCTCCTCCTCCTCCTCCGACGATGAATCTTCCCGTCTCTTCCTTTCCTCCGTGATTTACGGAATTGATTAGAATAGGGGTTTGCGTGTTCAGTTTAGCTCATGGTTTGGTATTTCGGGAGATTTCCGAATTAGGGCTTTGTTGGAGAGAAGAAAAAGGGTGTTAAGTCATTATTGCATGCCATTTTTGTTTCTAGGTGAAGGAGAATAGCATAATTAACAATCTAGGGAGGTTTACACTTCTGGTCACTGGTTTTTGCTTTATTTATGCTATTAGCCCTGCAATCTGGATTTCTTGCGCAACATCAACGGGTCAGTCATGGGTCTAACCCGGCCCTGTTGCAGGGGTTCATGCTTGAGTGAGATTAAAATTTAAAAGGATTTGAATCCATATTATCAACTTTAAAGTCTAATTAATTAACTTTAGACTCAAATGATTATTACTTCAAATTTAAACTTTATTGGAAGAAACTTTTTTTTTGGGCAAAAATATAGTTTGAAAGTTGAAATACCAAAAAAAATTAATATTTTAAAAAATTAATTTATAAAAAATTTATGATTTAAAAGTTTAACTAATATTAAATTATTATAATATCGATTAAATATTAAACAAACTCAAAATTTTAAAATATAATAAAAATTATCTTTATAATAGAATAATTTAAAATTTGATTTAAAAAATTAATTAATTAATTTTAATTTATAACAAATTAACAATTATCAATTAATTAATAAATAAAATTATTTTCTAATAATAAAAATAATTAAAATAAATTAAACTTAAAAAATTATTGTTGAAAAAGTAATATTAGGACACTGAAACGGATCTAATTACCTGCAGTGGGCTGCGCTGACGGTCAACGACATCGAAATACAGATTCATCACATCTTAACATTTCCCCGCCGGACAAGTCTCGCTGTTCTGATCATAGCGGCGACCATCCACCAACAACCTTCACAATGAACAGAAACAACGACGCTCATGCCGACACAGCCAATCTGGACGATATATTCAAGCAGAAACGGATCCTCCGATCCAAAGTTCGCAAAACCCTCAAGTCTATGGATCCTTCCCTTCGATCCCAAGAAGGTAATCCTCCACTCATTCTCACGCCATTTTAACGGACATTTTATTCAGTCCATATATAGCTCTTGCTCTTGTTTGTTGGTTGCCAGATGATTCTATTCAGAATGTGGTTCTGGAAGCTCCTTGGTTCAAGTCAAGTCGGAGACTATGCGCTTATATAAGCTGCACTGCTCTACGTGAAGTTGATACATCAAGGTTGCTTTCTGAAATCCTCAAAAACTCACCAAAAGGTGTGTATGTACTCTATGTTTGAGCGATGACGCTAAATAAGTTGATTTTTGCTTGAAATGCACACTAACGGATAAGGGCTACCATAAAATTTATATAATTTCCTTCTACAAATAAAAAAGCTTGTTCCTTGGTGGTGTCACTTAAGGGCGGAGAGTTTCTTATGTGTTGCTTTCCAATTCTAGATGGGGGTACACCTATAGCAAAGAAGCTTTATGTACCGCGTGTGGAGGACAAGAATAGTCACATGAAAATGCTTAACATTTCGAGCATGGATGATCTAATTGCCAACTCTATGGATATTTTAGAACCAGCTCCTGTTGACGGTGATGGAAATCTCCGGGAAGATGGTAAGTAGCTCGACTGCCTTATGCGGACTGTTCTCAATTACATGTCCTTGGTAATTGTTAGTTGAAAATTATTTATAACCTCGTAGAGTTGCATGCCATTGTCTCGGTTGGATAACTCAAAAAAGGATGGGGCTTGTCCAATTATTGAAGGAGAATGATGGACACTTTATAGGTTTGCTTCCTCGCAAACTTGATGGATTTCCTTTTTGAATAAATCAGAGGAAAAGAATTTCCTAATGTTTAGTCATGAGCTATCAAATGTTGGCATGTGGCTACAAAGTACAAAGGGACTAAGGAGAATGAAATCAATTCAATGGTATTTCTTTTTCCAGTCGGTCAAAGACTGAAGCCAAGAGATTAACGGAATCAGGAAATTTTGTTATGTTAGTTCGGCTAAAGTTCAACAATGAATATTTGTTAACTAATTTGTGATTACTAAGCTATTTGACCTACCTAATTGATTTCTTTTGTTACTACCAACCTTTTGAGTTTGAGAAGTTGAACAAATTTTGAAAGGTTTTTCATCCTTGAAGCTAGGATATTATACCAACATGTGGTGCTATATATTCAGTTATGTGTTTGATTGCATTAAGGTAACGATTCTTTAATTCCTTTTATCTGTTCTCAAAGTGATATTAAAGCTTCTCAAAGAACTGCCCTCAAAAGTAGTTCCTTTTCCCTTGTGCTTTAGTATTTAACGCATATTGCACCACATCACTTCTGGTGCAAAGTATTTTCTGTATGTTTCATTGTTGCTAATTTCCAGTTAATGCTCCTGTTACACTAAAAATCGGTATCTATAGGACTCAGACATAGCCGATATTCTGTCCTTTATACGTAAAATAACTTGTGAACATGTGGTCTCGGTGCAGTACTGCAGGCTACTGAACCAGTTGATTTGTTCCTCTTGCCTGGTATGTGTTTGCATGCTTAACATTCCATTCTTAATTCCATGTCTCATGTGCAGTTCAACACACTTCCTATGTATGTTATCAGGACTTGCATTTGACAAAAGTGGAAGACGCTTGGGCCGTGGTGGAGGGTGAGTTAACTGTGGAAGCTTAAATTTGATTTAGTCGTTGACTTGTTGAACTTTCCAGATCTTGTATACACATGCATACACATTGTTTGAACTTAGAAAAATCCTTAGAAAAGAGCCTTGTCGCTTTCAACTGCTTAAATAGATGCTTGGAAGTCAACTGAATCTATCTCTTGTGTGCTAGCTATTGCTAGCTCAGCTTCTACCTGTGTGTTTTTTGTGTTCGGCTAATATTTTTCATGACCTGCATTGTCTTCTAAGCTTTCTTATATGCATGTCCCACTATTTTCATTTTTTAGTTTATGTGTATATTGAATCACTTTCTGCTTTGGTTTGTCTATTTTTCTCGTTGACAAATGTGCGTCACAACTCAAAAGTTACTATGACACTTTCTTGAGAAATTATCAAGAGCTTGCCAGGGAGAAGAGTTGGCAACAGCCACTGTTCGGTATATGCTTTCTTTTTTCTCTCTCTTTTTTACATGGGTTGTCAATAACTAGTTATCTTATGTTGATTTCTATCTAAACTTGCTCTTTTTGCAGTTGCTCTTTCATACTCTTTACAGATATTGGATGAAGAGGTTATACCCGTAACAGTGAATGATGAACTTGTGGATGCTCTTGTGTGTCCATCTGGTGTTATTCCAATAAGCACAGCTGCCCTGGAGAGGTATGCACTGGCTAAACATTTCTTTTGGTTTCTTCTCTAGTCTCATTGTGCTTGTATTTTTGCAGAATGCAGATTTGACATTGAACCTAGAAACTACATTTTCAATGCTCTTCATTTAATCTGAAGAAGACAACTACTTGTCTGCTCTGCGACCTAGTTAGGGGAATATATTTGTGTTGAGCACTTGACATTGTATCTTTATGCCATCTAGAAGCATGTTATGTCCTATAAGTTGTTGAGGGGCCCTGATGAATTATTCAAGGCGTTCTTTGCGCTGTACAGGTAACAAAAATGATTCACCTAATTCCAATTGCCGAGTGGAGGTAACAAACTTGAGATACTGGAATCGTGGCATTTGATACAAAAATCACACCCTATGGTTGTTTTGATATATCTAAACGAAGTTGTTAGACATGGATATAGAAAATACAGAGTATTTGCAATTTGAAATGCTTTTTAATTTCCCCATTAGATGGATAATCGTCAACTCATAATTCATGCCTTTGATTCATCTAGGAAGCATTTGCTACTTCTAACACCAAAGATGCAGGATTCATGTTTTGGTTGAGGCTTTGAGAATGATTTCTAGGACGCTGGGATCCAAACTTGAATCTTTAGCCCTTCTGCCATTGTTAGTCGTAGCAGTTCTAATTAATTATGTTAGCTGATTCTAAAAGTCGACTTGCTTAATAAAACCTTAAAACAAACCATTTTAAAGCCAAGATGCCTTGCAAGGTCAACGGAATGAAGACCTGTCCATGCTTTTCCAGGAAAATTTCCCTCGCGTATGAATGACTCGCTATTTATTTATTTGTAGTCTTGACATTAGCGGTGTCCAATGTCTTGTATTATTCACGTGCCATGTTGTAGCTGTTGAAGAAATATTATATAGCTGAACAACTTTAGAAAATGAAGAAAGTGATTCTGCTAATCAACCTTGCTTTATTCACGAGAAACAAAGCCTCTTATATAGGCTTTACAAGAGTTGTAATTTAAACTAAATGCTAGCAACATATCAGCTAAGAATTTTAACTACTATAACTAATTCATCTAGGAAATTGGAAAACTAGTTAGTGAATCTCCTAGCTTATTTTATGGTAACAATCCAACAACTAAATTGCTAAAAGTTTGAATTAAATCTAACTTTTAACACTCCCCCTTTATTCAAACTTGGAGACTCTCAATCGTTCATAAATAAACTCATGCTTCTTTTGTGGCAAGCTCTTTGTCATTAAATTTGCTCATCAGTTCCACAACTCTCCATTCTAACTTCTCCCTTTGTCATCAACTCTCGAATGAAATGATGTTTGATTTCAATGTTTGGTACGGTTGTGAAAAACAAGATTTTTGGCCAATATCATAGTTGACTTGCTATTACACAAAATATCAGTTGCTTCAACTTGCTCTTGTCCCAGATCACATAAAATCTTCTTTAGTCACACTGCTTGATAAGCAAAGGTTGTAGCTACTACATATTTTGCCTCAATGGATGACAAAGCTACGGTGGCTCCTTCTTAGAACACCAAGAAATTGCAGCTATTCCAAGAATAAAGCAATTTTCGAAAGTACTTCATCTGTCTTCAATCGAACCAGCCTAATCATTGTCTGCATAACTTTTAAGACTGAACTCATTTGTTTTTTGAAACTAGATGCCAAGCCCTTTTGTGCCAACTAAATAACGAAGAATTATCTTGGCTGCGCCAAAGTGATGTTTGGACGATTTATGCATAAACCGTGAAAAGACACCAATTGAAAAACTTATGTTAAGATGAGAATAAGTTAGATAAATCAATATCCCAATCAAGCTTCTAAACAAGCTTCCTTCTGTTGCTCTTGTATCATCTTCTGCTTGAAGCTTCTCGTTAGTGTTCATAGGTGTGATGGTTGTTTTGCATCCCATCATGTTAAACTTCATAAGTGTATCTTCAACATACTTCTTTTGTGACATAAAAATTTCAGCATGTGTTTGAACAAATTCTAAGCCTAGAAAGTAGCGTAGTTCTCCCAAATCCGTCATCTAGAATATATTTTTCATGGACTTCTTAAACTCAAATATAAGATGTAACGAAGAACTAATATATATCATATCATCGACGTAGAGACTTACTATCACCACATCATTCATACCTTGTTTTTTCAGATACAAGGTTGGCTTATGCATACTCCTCTTGAACCCATTATTTTGAAAGAACTCATCGATCTTTCCGTGCCATACTCTAGGGGCTTGCTTTAACCCATAGAGTGCCTTTTTCAACCGAAAAACTTTATCTTGATTTCTGGAATCTTTGAAACCTGGGGGTTGAGTTACATATACTTTTTCTTATAAATCGCTAGTTAAGAAGACATATTTTATATCAAATTGAAATACTTTCCATTCCTTATATGCTGCAAGTGCCAAAATAATTCTCACCGTTTCAAATCGAGTTACTGGTGAGAATGTTTCCTCATAGTCGATGCCTTGTTGTTGTGCATAACCTCTCACTACAAGCCTTGCCTTATGTTTTTGAATACTCTCATCTGCCAAGAATTTAGTTTTAAAAATCCATTTCAGACCGATAGCAATTTTACCTTCAGGAAGATCGACTAGTTCCCAGGTCTGATTTTTCTCAATAACATGAAGTTCTTCTTCTATTGCTCTCTGCCATTCCTTCTCTTTCGTTGTTTCCTCCACTATGATTGGATCCCCAACAAATGGAACCAATGGTGATGTTAGCTTTCTTTCAATTTCGAACCAACGTCAAGGAATTCTTCCACACTCATTTCTACATAGTTGAGTTGATTCATCGGGTGAAGATTCTTCGAACGAGGAAGTTCCACTTGATAATGAATTTGACCTTGTTGGTGTTGACTTTTGTGAGATGCTAGGAGATGGTTTTGTTGTTTCTTCATTTATTGCAGTGTCTTCCCCATCATTCATTTCCACTTAAGCATTTGATTTCTTGTTTTTTTCCATGACCAGTAGCCTTGTTCATCAAATACAACGTTCCTACTTACTGAAATCTTGCTACTTAAGGAATCGTATAATCTGTAAGCTTTAGAGTGCAAGCAATAACCGATGAGGTTGAATCTTTGTGGTTTCTCTTCTAGCTTGTGTCTATCAGTTGTATGCAAAGCATAACATATGCAACCGTAAACATGTAAGTGACTCACTGAGGGTTTATTGCCATTCTAAGCTTCATATGGTGTTTGATTCCACGCAGCCTTCGTAGGAGATATGTTGAGAAGATACGCTGCAGTTGCTACACCTTCATCCTAGAAATTATTAGGAAGCCCCTTTGATTTTAGCATTAATCAAGCCATATCAACCACTATTCGATATTTACTCTCAGCCACTCCATTTTGCTTCAGAGTGTACGGGGATGTCAATTCTGCTTTGATTCCTTAGTCTTCACAGAAAGTCATAAACTCTTTACACAAAAGCTCTCCTCCACGATCGGTTCGAAGAACCTTAAGATCTTTTCCACTTTGATTTTTTGTCATTGCTTTAAACTTCTTGAAATATTCAAAAGTCTCGGACTTGAGTTGCAAAAAATATACTCAACTCATTCTATTGAAATCATCAATGAATAGTAGAAAGTACTTACTTTCAGACAAAGATTCAGCACTCATAGGACCTCAAAGATCTGCATGAACAAGCTTTAACAGATCTTCTGCACGTTTAGATTTGCCAATAGGGAATGCTTTCTTAGCTTTCTTCCCCATCACGCATCCTTTACACACTTTTTATAGAGGCGTGAGAGAAGATAAGTTGCTGACCATATCGCTGTTTGTCAACAGCTGCGAACCCTTAACATTTAAGTGCTCGTATCTGAGGTGCCATAACTCACTTTCTCCTATTGTCTCGTTTGTCATTACTGCATCTGAAGAGATATTAAGGGGAAACATCCTATTGGATGACATATGAGCACATGCTAGAATTTCATCTTTATTTTTTATCAAACATTTTGCATTTTCAAACACAACCAAATAGCCTGACTCGATTAGTTACCCCTCACCCAGTAAATTATGTATACGGCATGGAGCAAAGTGCACATCTTTAATAAACTTCTTTTAGTTACCTACAAATATCGCTGCAATCCCTCAGCCTTCAATCTGGAGCTACTTGTCATCACCAACTAGAACATATGACCTTATTGATTCATCAAGATTCTTGAATTTGGATCTATCATTGGTAATGTGATGCGAGCAACCACTGTCAACATACCATATATCGCTAGCATCAATCTCTGTGCTTGACCAAGCTATGAATAAGAAGTCATCTTGCTCTTCATCTTCCTCAACATAATTAACTTCTTTTGGCTTGGACTAGCAAAATTTATTTATGTGTCCATTATTTTACAATAGGAGTAATGTAAGGAACTCCTTCCACAACCTCGACCTCAACCTCGAAAACTTGTTCTATCTTTTCCTCTAGCACGTTGATTTGATGATTTCGACTCCTGTTTGATCTGAAATTCCTTTTCTTCTTCTTTTACAACAATTCTGTCTTTTAATTCCTCAATTGCAGCTACTACATGATCAAATTTAGGAGCTAAACTCCTCAAAACTTTACTTACAACAGTTTCATCCATGATTTTCTCACCATATGAATGCATTTGACTTACAATGGAAGAGACTTTTGCTAGGTATTCTTGGGTTGATTCATTGCCTTTCATACATGAAGTTTCAAAATCTCGTCGAATAGATTGAAGTTTGACAGTAATCACCTTTGTTGATCCTTGATATTCAGTTTTCAAAATCGACCAGGTGTTTGGCCGATGTAGTAGCATCTATTTTGGAGAATATCAATTCATTCACTACTTGTTGGATGAAGAAGAGGGCTTTTGCATCACGTTTCTGATTGTCTTTTAGACGAGTTTCATCATCGCTGGATTCTGCAACTCCTGTTTCCATGAGATCCCAAAGATCTTGAGATCTGAATAGCGTCTTCATCTTTATGCTCCAAAACTCATAAAAGTTGCCTTTGAAAATTGGTATCTGTGGTTGTGAGAGATACTAAGGGTGCTGGAAGTTGCTGTCATTGTTTGTAAACAGGAAGAATGATGTGTCCATTTCTAAGAGAACCTGGTTCTGATACCACTTTATTGGAGAAATATTATAGAACTGAACAACTTTAGAAAAAGAAGAAAGTGATTCTGTTGATCAACCTTGCTTTATTCACTAGAAACAAAGCCTCTTAAATAGGCTTTACAAGAGTTGTAATTTGAACTAAACACTAACAGCGTATCAACTACGAATTCTAACTACTCTAACTAATCCATCTAGGAAATAGGAAAACTAACAACTAGTGAATCTCCTAGTTTGTTTTACGATAGCAACCTAATAACTAAATTGCTAAAAGTTTGAATTAAATCTAACTTCTAATAGTATCATGGAGAAGAAAGGGGATGATACATCTCATTAGGAAGAGGGGATGAGACAGACAAATATCATAAGGTTAAAAGAAGAAGAAGTGACGAAGAAGATGAAAATGAGGACAATGTCAAATTTGATAAAGAGATAGGTAAAAGGGTCACTTTTTTTACCCTAAGTTTTTTTACCAATCGATAACTTTAACCCTAAAATTTCAAAGTGAACAATTATAACCCTAAAATTTGTAAAACATTAAAGTTTAATCCCATCCTAATGAAAAATTCAAACCATTCTGTTAAGTGTCAGGTCAGTGCTAACCCGAAACTGAAAATATTTTTTTCAAATAAGTACGCCCCACTTTGCCACATCATCCATATTTAAATTAAATTAAATTAAAATTTATTATTAAGAATGAGACACATCATTTACATTAAACGTTAAAATAACCTTAACCTTAACCTTAGCCCAGCATTTTTGTTAAGCAGAGGGATTAGATGACTGATAAACAAAACGATATCACCTTCATCGATTTGTTTACCCATCGTTTTGTTTACCAATCTTTGAAATACCTCTAACCCTCCTCATTTCTCTAACCCTCCCTCATTGTATTCTATTTGAGCATTTGGAATCGTTCACTTTCTAGAATCCGTCACCATCTATTTGGGAGAGAATCTACCGTAAGCATCGTTGTATAATAGTCGCTTTCATAGGTGAGTGTCTGTATTATTTGGTTTAGCATTAGATAAGAATGACATGTTTTGTCTGTCACCATCTTGATCTTCCTTTCGGTGGGTTATGCTGGGAGTTTCGTAGAAATAATTGATTGTAGTTGAAGATTATTTTCTTTTCCTCCAACCTATTCGGGATTGGTTTCTGAGGAAATTTGGTTAAATTAGGGTTTTGGATTGTAATAGAAGGATTGTGCTTAACTTCATCACCTTTCAGAAGTTTGTTCAATGCTTGAGCATTTTGTTGCTAAGAAAATGAGCTAAAAAGGAGAGGTTTGCTAATTAAAAATGTTGATTGTTGTGTGTTTTTATGGAGTCTATCATTTGTCCTTCTCATTGGCATCATTAACAACTTGGTTCATAGATATTCGTAGCATTCTATTATGAATGTCATATTAATTTTGTTAAGCATATTCATTATTTATATGAATCCAAGATTATTTAGTGGAATGCATCATATTTATGTTTTATGGTCGGTCCATCAACAGGAATATAATTTTAAAGCTTGAAACATTAATTATGAAGTAGTATGAATTTGGTCCTATTTAGACTTTTAATTTGTAGGAAGTATCCTATTTTATACATCATGATATGATGTTGAGCAGCAATATTAAGTAGTATGATTAAGTTTGTGTGAGTCAAGAGTTTGAGATATTCATAGTTGTGATTGTGTTTGTTTAATAAATGAGGCTATACGTACAAATGAGCCACCTAATATATACTTGCATAGGAAATAGTTTTATGTTTCATTTAATTCTACATTTTCTATGTTTGCTTATATAGTGCAAGGCATAAGCTTTATGATAGTTTTATGTGTGAAGTAAACATGCATGAAGATGTCTGCTACTTTATAATCATATACATCGAGGCTGCATTTCTTATTTGACAGTATAATAATTTGGGATAGAAAAACCATTTAATAGTGTAATACATAGTTGAGATTTTATAAATTTGCAATATGTTATAAGGTGAAAAAACACAGTTAAATGTTCCTTCCCTTTTGGTTTCTATTGAATTGATAGATAAAATAATCTAATCCAAAATAAAGAATATAAGCCCTGGGATGGGTAGGCATATGCTTAAGTAACCTCTGATATTATAACAAGCAATTCACTTGTTTCATCAAATACACATATCCCCTCAAACCTCACTCTAAATATCTATATATCAGCATTTGCATGTCCTTACCATATGGAAATGTTGGCAATGGAATATCTTCTTGAATTCGCAGGTGAAAACACATAGGAGACAGGTTTGCCTTATAGGTTCAATTCAACCCTATGCATTTTACCTAACTTGTAAGGTTTTAAATGGGAATTTTCATGGGGTAAAGATAACTACAATTAATTGATTGCCTCTCTAGGATCTGATATAGTTACATAACAACATGTAATATGAAATGTTTCCAATGCAAGAGGGAAGGGTCATTTGTAGGATATTTCACAAGAATGAAGAGATGAAAATTATATAGGCATTGAAATAGTTGGAGTGATTGTTGATAAACAAGTGTCACTTCATTGTTAAATTATATGTGTGTTTACATGACATAGTCAATATAATGCATTTTTACCCAATCATATGTTATCTTATTATCATCTTTTAAGTATGCAGATGGAATTATTATCATTGACTAATATAACAGTGAGTTCAAAGGCTGGCAATGTCATTTGCTATTGTAGGCTAAAGGCCCCATTAAGGAATTCATTGAGTGATCATAATCCTGGCCGAAGGTTTTATGGATGGCCCAATTATTCGATGCAAATTTATTGTTATTTGATTAATAAAGTTGATTGCTTAAGGTTTTCTTTTTTACTAAAATTGAATGTTTTAGGTTGGGAGATGCAAGTTTTTTAAATGGTATGATGAAGAATTTAGTGAGAGAGTCGTTGAATTGATTCAAAATTTAAGCAGAGAATTGTCAATGTCAAAGGAAGAGGTTAAAAGAAGCATAATAAAGGAGTTTGAAGAACAAATGAATCATTTGAAGGAGGACATACATTACTGAGAAAAGAGAAAAAAACAAATTAAGTGTATATTAATGAACATTTTAGTTGTGATATGATTAGTTATGGTTGTATTACTTTTTATTTCTAATTATGTTATGAGGAAATTTTATTGAATTTGAACAATGTAATGATTGATATTAATTTCACGTATCTTATGAAAATTTTGATTTTGAATGTATAACTAATATACAATAGGTATGTTGTATAACAACTTATAATCAATATGTTGTATATGAATAACAAAATTACTATATGAATTATGTAATGAAGGAAAAACTATAGTATTATATATAACCAATATACAATGGATAAGTTGTAGTATAACAACTCATAATTCATATAATGAATATGTTGTATATGAATAAAAAAATTGGTATATGAATTATTTAATGAAGGAAAAACAATAGTACTATATATAGCCAATATACAATGAATAATTTACTCGTTGCATTTATTGTCAAATATGGAAAAAAATTTCATATAAGAGAGAGACTAACATAGAGAGAGAGGTTGTGTAACAAATCATATTGATTAACAAAAATATTTACATTGTATGTAAACAACATAAACATTCCTATGTATACAACACAAATATGTATACAACTAATCTATGTTTACTTCATTTGGACTTGACTGTGTAAGATCAGGTTGATGACGAAGTCAATGAGGTTCTCCTTCTATTTGCTTTAGCTTGTAAATGTTGTGAAGTAATACTAGGACCTCCTTTGAATCGTAAACCCCTTGGCTGAAATGATAATTGAAATGTGTGGGTTAACATCTCCAAACTGGTTTATATTGACATTTACAGGTGTACCAACCGACAAAATGGAAGAACAAATATAACAAACACATTTTGTAATTATTTAAAGTTAGACAAATTGATAAATAACTTAAAATAGACAAATTGATAAAAAAGCTTACAATATTGCTTTGTTGACTCAATCCAACATTATCATTAACCAAATTTCCATCTCTTAACTGTAGTTATAATGAAACATATTTTTTAGTAATTAGTACAAATAATAAGTAATATAAAACTGAAAATTATATACCTATGAGGATCCCTCTGTTCTAACCTGATAAACATAATTATATACATTAGTAACTGCATGTTTATAAAACTGTATTCATATTATTGAAGTAACGTGTACACATCTATGAAGAAGCCTCATTATTGACTTGATGTGTTGTTGTTTCATTTTCTGGAGTTATGATCTTGAAAACAACATTTTCGACATTTATACACTTACCCTTTTTTACTCAATTTACTTAGATTTTTCATTTTCTTCAACTCATCTTGCTGTTTTCTTGTTGCAATTTTTGATCTACCAGGCATAACTCTTTTAGGTGGAGGATGTATCAACTCAGCATCATTTAAAGGCCAAAAAATTTCACCTCATATTGGTTGTAACACATATTCGTACAAACCTAAGAATTCATCCTTCCAATAGCATGAATCAATGAATGTCTTAACTTTTTCTCTGAAATGATGGATTGCACTAATTGTATGCTTGCATAGATATCCATATAGGTCTCATGCCCGACAACTACATGTATGTTGTCTGTAACACCCACATACCCCCTGGAAGGATACGTAGATGCTACAAACAATAAAGCCACAATAAACCAAAACATACCAAACGCATTTTCAGAAACTCAAGGAACAACATTTCATTCATTATTGATTGGATCACATTTAGAACATAATTTATACATGGTACTTATTATATACAAGCCTCAAATTCAAAACCAAATTGTATTAATGTTATTACAAACCATTTACATCAAAATACAAGACATTAACTACATCACAAAGACAAACTCAAATGTACATCTTGTAAAAACAAAACACATCTTTCTTTGCCCATTGCAGTTGTCTTTGTCCCAGTCTTTAAACCTTCTTATTAGAACCTACACAGAGACAAAACCATCGTGCTAAGCATAAAGCTTAGTGGGGAATAACTAAACACAATATGATTTGGCGACTGTTTTCTAACAGTCATCTAACATTCACATATACAGAATTAGATCACATTTCAAAAAATCTTTAATTGTGAATATAAAAAAGCAATCTAATAAATATGTATCTCATAACAAAATATGCCAAATCACAACATGATATATTTGTTTCAGAGCAAAACTTACAAGTATTAGAACATAATATCCAAATTTCAGAACTGAACTTTAAAGTACCAGAATAGAACTTATCTGTATATTATATCAGAACAGAACTTAGTTATTCCGTAACAGAGATTAATTATATCAAAACTGAGCATGTGACAAAATACAAAACAAATTAGCCTGCTAATCCTTTTTACAGAAGTGGGTAATGGGATTAGAACAAAAGATACCAAGTTTGGTATATGAAACATAAAAGACTTAAGTCTCTGAAATAAAAGACGAAGAAGTGTCTAAAATCAGAAGACAATGGAGTGCCTGGTACATAAGACACCTTAGTATCTAGTTACAGAAGATACCTTAGTGTCTAATTACAGAAGCAGCTGCTAATCCTTCTAGGTATGCCTATTTACCCACGACTAGGACTCAATAGTTTTAAAACAAATCATTTCAAATTTCAAAATTTTATGCAAAAGATGAAGAACATCCTATGTTTTTATTCTATTTCGCTCCAAATGACCTTATTCAATGACATTTGATCAAACATAACATACCTTAGAAATACAAATATGTGCAATTATGCATTAATAAAAGTGTTGAGTCATCTCACATTATGGATATGCACACAATTAGAAATCACTTCTAATGCAACCCCAACTATCAAACTCCTCTAACAACTGATGGTCTGGAATTGTCACAATATTATCACAGAAATTCCCAATTCACATACATCCATATTCAATTCATAATACATAAGCTTTTGGAACTCATTCATTCATGATCACATCAAGCAATTCAACATTATACACCATACATCCTTTACATTATCATCTCAATTAATCATGTATAATTAAACTAACTATTACTCAATTAACCTTATACTGTCATCAATTGCAAAAAACTTTTTTTTCATCTTCCTAATCACTTGCCCCAATTGTGGGATAAGGGACCCGAAACCTCCAAACAGCTATTTTCACAAATAATTTTCGGGTCAGTTTTGTATGATCATTTTGACATAGACACTAAGGTTTTTGGGCAATAAGTTTTTCTAAAAATTATTCCTATATGTCTTAAGTTTCGATAGCACTAATAATCAGACCATTTGGAATTGTAAATCATGAGATATAAGCAAAACATCACAAGCGGCTCCAAAATAGGGGCAACATCAGGTTACCTTTTTTGATCTCAATTTCCAAGGTCATAGAGCTGAATTAAGTCAAAGTTGCTTCTAGAGCTATTTAGGTCTATGTCTTAAGTTTCATATACAGCTAAAATCACACAATTTGGGTTTCTTTGGACTGAGTTATGACTTAACCAATATGGCTGACTTAAGTAAACCCTAGACAAAATTCCACTACACAATGTTCTCTTATCATCTTCAACCAATTATATCCAAGATAACACCAAAATAACAACAAAGCAACATCCTAGCAATAATTCCACATCCAAATGAATCTTTATATCCATTCAATCATACATAAATATAGAAATCAACTAAGTGAAATCCCAAACCTTAAAATTGACAAAGTAGTTCTTCTAATGCTTTTCCTTGCCTTTCTCTTTAGTTTTGCTTAAATCACTATGTGAAAATTATAGGATGAAGAAGGTGAAATGGAGAGGAGAAAAACATGAAGTTAAACCTTCAAATTTCATCCATCTTTCTTCTCTATATGCCTTTTCATGAATGTTCTAGTCTTAGACATATGTTTCAATCTCACTAGTCCATATGCCACAATCCTATTGGACCATATGATACAATCCCGTTGGACCATATGTTACAATTTGATTAGACCATGTGTTGCAATGCTATTGGACCATGTGTTACAATTCTACTGGACCATGTGTTATAATTCTATTGGACTATGTGTTACGATTCCATTGGACACACATGCTTTAATCTTATTGGTTCATGAGTTAACTTTATGAAAATTGCATACCGTTCCTTCTTATTTCTTTATTCCCATATTTGCCTATGATCTTATCAATTAATTTCATTTCCCTATTTCTTAATTTTCTAATGACATAAATTTCATGCAATTTGGTTAATTATATCTGGATTTATACCCCAAAAACCACAAGCTATTCGAAAACAAAGATAGCGGCCAGAACTCAACTTCAAACTAGAGTAAAAAATCTTAGAGGAAGAATCAAATTTGGGTTCCTTCATGAAAGTTGTAGATAAATGTATCTAATTTTATCTAAATTTAAAATCATCCTATTTTCACGCTTACAGGTCAAGATATAGTTGAACTACCAAAGTTTGTTTAGTAGTTAAACCAGAATTAGCATATAACCATCATTTTTCCATCATTCAATTCTTATCATCTTAACACATATTCATGCCAATTCAAATCTCATAACACTTGTATTGGGACATACTATCAAGTTCAGAATTCCTCATATGTTTAATTTCGAATTCTAACTTTAAAGAACTAGCCAATCATACGTGCATTGTTATAAATATGTAACATTTCATCTAGGGTATATTTTGGGGCCTTACACTTCCTCTCTACCTAAACCACAATTCTTTGGGGTTCCTTGGCTCATAAGTCAGTGAAGTGAAAATTTCCAATGTGAGCTCCTGATAGATAGGAAATTGGAATCGTATAAATTGGGCCCATTAGATTCTCTCTGCTAAATTTTTTACTTTTTTGCACAACTCTAGCCTATCAAGTGTTTCAAAATTAAAGTGTTTGGGAACTACTATCTATCTAGCATTAAAAGCTCAAAACCGTGCACCTTCCTCCTTGTGTAGATTGGGAAGGGTGCACCAAAGTTAGCTACTCAGTTTCTTCTTCTACGTCCCACAACTTGGTTTCGTCTTGGTTGCTCCAGTCAGGCGGATTGCTTAATGTAAGGCATAATTTTTGGGAATTGAGTAGAATTCGGAAGAAAATTGAAGGGTTTGAAATTTTTAGAGAGATGTGAGAATGTTTGTAAGCTTGAAGTTTAGAGAGATAAAGTGAAAATAAAAGTAAATGTAAAAGTGAAGTTAGAACTGAATATATAGGTGGTTAAAAGGGTAAAATGGTGAAAAATTCTTAAAGAAATGCGTCCTCCCTCTTTATTGCCCTATCGCAGGCCACAATCGTGGTCTAACTGCGAGTTTCCTACACTTCTTGGTTTTTTCTTTATTCATTCTTTCCGAAATCTTTTTCAATTCACTTCTTAATACTTTTGTGGCCCCTTTTCACCTCTCTTTTCTTACTCGATGATTCATCCAATTTATTCTGAAATCCTATTCCTTCTTGATTTTATTCAAAACAAAAATAATCCTAACTATGAAATTTAAACGTTCTATTAAAAACAATTACAGAAACTAATTTTCTATGGGTTGCCTCCCAGCAGTGCTTCTTTTAACATTAGTAGCTCGATGCTTCTTTAAGCTCACAGTGGTTGGAATGATTGGTGCAATGGTAGTGTAGTCATTAATCTCAAAGTTTGAGCTTTAGTTACCATGCTACAATTCTCACCTTCATTGCAATTCTCTTTTTCTCTCCTTCTTCTTCACAAGCGCTTCTTCTTGAATGCATTCCGAGGATCCTCGATATCCTCCCATTTTCCTTGAGGTTCAGGTTCTCTGCTATTCTTTAGAGGTAAAGGAGATCTGTAATCTTTTCGCGCCAATTGTAAGGTTATTTTCTCTTTTCCTATCCTTAGAGTTAATTTACCCCTATCAACATCAATGATTGAACGTGCAATGGCCAGGAACGATTGTCCAAGAACTATCGGGATCTCCATATCTTCTCCAATGTCCAATATGTAGAAGTCAGTGGGAAAGGTATATTTATCAACTTTTACTTGCACATCCTTTATAATTCCCATCAGTTTATGTACCATTATATTGACCATCATTCGTAAAAAATTAGTGGGTACTAACTGTCTTAACCCTAACTTTAGATTAAAGGTGTAGGGCATCATGTTTATACTCACTCCTAGATTTGTGAATACCCTGTCTATGATGATTCTATTGATACTATATAGGATGAAAAAGTCCTATATGTCCTCTTTCTTCTGTGTGATGTTAGGGTCCTTTTCTGATATTCGCTCTTTAACCTTCGTCTTGACAGATTCCTTCATTGTGAGCTTCGTCTGTACTTGTTTCGTCACTTCCTCGGCCTTATTTGATTCAATCTCCTATAGGTTCCTAGCTGCCCTCTTTACATATAACACCTGCTGAGCCAAAATAGGGAATGGAAATACACATCAAGTTGACTTAACTGATTCAATTACTGGCTCACTTGGAAGGTGTTCTTGACCCTTCCCTTTATCTTTTTCTTCCTGCACTTATTCCGATTTTTCATCTTGGGTCTGACTGATGACCATGATCCTTTCTTTCAAGTTAGACTTGGTGTTGCTTGGAAGAGTTCCAGCATTTCGAGTAGAAATTGCGTCCACTAATTGGCCCACTTGGACTTTCAGATTATGCATAGATGAGGTGTGGTTCCTCGTTACTTGCTCAAATTTGTTCTCAAACCTCTTATATACATCCATCATGCCTCAAAAAAATCTTGTCCAGCTTCAATTCCATCGAATTGGCTTTATCTTATTGAATGCCTAATTTTCCCTAAGGCCTGAAATGTCCGCCATTATTGTTTGACTAGGAGAAGTTAGGGTGATTCTTCCACCTGAGGTTGTAAGTGTTGTAGTAGGGATTGTTACCCCCTTCTTGTCTATATTGCGCCCCATGTTGTTCACTTACTCCTGATTTTCTTCTTTCATCAAATAACGGTATCATTGTTTATCTGTCCATAGAGCTAACACTTTAAATGTACAACTTTCACCATAGCTGAGGATGATGCCTTTGTACTATAGAGCTATCACATCAAATTGTCGCTCTTTGCTTACATTTCAGTCATTTGATTGACCGCGACAATACCCTTTTGCTCTTTGAAAGTAGCAGGTTGTCTACCTCGCTCATTCGTCCACAAACAGCTGTTGATTGCCATCTCCTCTATCAAATCCTATGCTTCATTCACTGTTTTGTGCATTAACGATCCTCCTGAAGCTGCAACGATTGTTCCTCTTATCAGTGGGTTCACTCCATTGTAGAAAGTCTGTAACAGGAACTCCTTCGGTAGGTTATAGTGTTCTATTGCACGTCTTTATATCTCTCCTACTTTTCATAGATTGATTCCCCATCACCTTGTTAGAAATTGGTGATTTCCTTTATAATTTTGGTGATCATACATAAGATGATCCCACGTTGTGATGTTGGCTGCGCTCAGTAAATGATACCAAGCCTTCACTCTATCTCTAAGAGTAAAAGTAAAGAAATTGATTCTAATTGCATCCTCTGACATCTGATGATACCTGAAAATATCACAGATGTCGAGGAAATTGACTATATGTGCATTTAGGTCCTCATTAGCCAATCTATAGAATTGCACATTCTACTAAAGCATATTAAAAAGTACCAGTTTTTATCTCAAACGAGGTTGCTTAAACAGGCAACCTAGCTACTCCTTGGTTTGCAACGTTAAACTGCGATCTGATGAAGTCCATCAGGGTCCTCTGTTGCCATCCTTGGTTCACTCCTTGATCTATATTCTGTTGAAACTGCTCAGCCATCCTAAGGGTTCGTTCTAGTCGAGTGATATCTAAATCTAACATTCTGCTGAATGACTCGAACCTCTCATGACTTTTGTGTCCATGTAAGAGCTTATTTCTGAAATAAAATGAAAAAAATAAAAAACAAATATTAAAAACTAATCTGCACTAACGCCTTAAACTATAGAACCAATTATCCCCCCCTCAGCAACGGTGCCAAAAACTTAATCGAAGGTTTACATATGCTAAATTTTAATATTATAACCTCGATAATATTGAAAGCATATGGGTCATTCGTATAGTACCTAAAGTATCGATCCCACGAGGAGGAGTAACTCAATCCTAAAATCTAAGGCTTGATTTAAATTTGCAATAAATCAAAATAACAAACTAACGCAGAAAATTAATCAATCAAGAAATCAATCTCAAGAATTAAATTCAGAAATTATAAACAGGATAGCAAATTGCATAACCCAATCAAAAATCAACCTAGGAACTAACAATTGAGAGAAGGGGGTTTTAATCTAACTTTAATGAAGTTCTAATTGATTATGAAATTATCGAAATACCGAGTCTAGATGGTCCTAGGGTGGATTACTCTCTCTCGAGTTATAATCTTTAACCTAAATTAATAATCCCTAATTATATTATGGAATTGCAATCTCTCAATTCATAATTTACCCAAAACCTATTTTAGTTATGAAATTGTCTAATAACCTATCGAAACCTGTACATTATCTCTCGTTACCGAACGGTTTGATTCAATTCTTTATCTATCAAACTACTAAACTCTCGTTAGCCCAATTTCATGATATTCACTCAGTTCACCCTCTTAGTTTGTTACTGAATTATTAAGAACATAAATTAAATCACGAATAAATTAATAAAATCACAATAAATTAAATTTCAATAATATCAAAGACAAATTCGGCAGATGAGTTTAGATAATTTCCTCAACATTCAATAATCCATCATCTATGGCTATCTCAAATTCTGTACAATTGTAAGAAAAAAATAAACGAAAAATAGTTTGAAATGGATGATGATGGAGGCAGCGACGGTGGGAAACCACACATTCTAGGAAGTACTTCACATCAAGCTTCTTCTCCATCTCTCTTCCTTTGTCTCCTTCCTCAAATCTCTTGATAAGCTCTCTTGGGTTTTTAGAATTTGGCTGATGCAAAAAACTCCCTCTTCTATTTTTTATGTTCCTTTAAATACTTTGGAAGTCCTAGGGTTCGTCTAAGGTCGAAATGGTCTGAAAAGTTCCTTGAAACTTGACGTTTTCATTTATTTTTTATGTCTACTAAACACAAGCCACGATCGTGGCCAGCGTCTAACCCTATCTATCATGATCCTGACCAAAGTGTCACGATTGTGGCCTTGATCCTAGTGGCTCACATCTTTTTTCATAATTTTGGCCTATTGTGCCATGATCATGGGCCATGGTTTTGGCCTGAAACTCTCCGAAACTTCTATGTTCTTCGCCGATGACCGTGAAACACTAATAAACACATTAAGGTACCTAAAAAATATAACATTTAAGCTCAAAGACTCATATTGACCCATAGAAACACTTAAACACATAAACTAACACAATTAAAACCTAAACACACACTCAACACTCAAATTAACACTAAACAAATAACAAATTAAACCCTAAAATATGATGCATATCACAACTGTCAATATGTGTGATCAAATAAAGGGGTTGTGACTGGAATGGCCAGTCTGAAAAGAGCTTAAAGCTAAAAAATTTGCATAAAGAGCCACAGGCTCAGTGATTGATGAGCCCAATATCTACAATGGGTATAGGATAAAATATGAAATGATCTCAGTATTCACAAAGGATACAGGACAGTAAATAGGCTCTCGGTTACAACAAAATAAAAATAAATGTGGAGTCACAAGTGTATATGCATTTGCAATTATATTTTCAATTGTACTATATGAATGATTATGAACAATTATTGAATTATGTTGATATGATGATATGCCATGTATGTGTACATTGGATAATATGATTGACTGAGAATGAGGATTGAATTATTCTAAAAAGATTATATGAAATGTGTGAAATTCATGATGTATTGTTGAGATGAGATATACTGTGAATTTATTTTGTATTTGAGATGTTAAGACCTGATATAAGTGAGCACATCGATGATGGTTTACTCACTAAATTCGCAAAGCTCATCAAAATTGCCATGATGTTTTTTAGGCTTAGAGGAGACCGAGTTAAACTATTTAGAGTTTAGCTTTTACATTTGGACATGAGATAGTGGTCCGGATAAGTTATACCTATATGTGTCTTTAGTTATTTCTTATTAAGAATTGCATTTCGCAACTATCATATAATGTATATGTGAATTGTGAAGTGTAATGGCAATTATGACTGAAATGTTTGTAAATGAAATAGGCTAAAATGATTACTAGTTTGCTGAAGATGTGTTTGTTGTTTAAATAATTTGTAATGTTTGGATTTGATTGCCTTAAAGTGCCATCCTCGTAGAGTATGTTCTTGAATTTCATCGATATTTTCAGATATATGCTCTATAAGAGTGGTGTGTTACATTTTTTGTATCATAGCCCAGGCTTTGTATCTTACATGGGCATTTTTCATAATTATGTCGAGGTATCTACACCTTAAACATGTCATAGCATGCAATGGCAACTAATCCCTAGTTTAAGTCGTAATTACATAAGTCATACCTATGAACATTCCTTAAAAGTCTGAACTGTTAGGGAATGATGATCTATCTGAGTGTAAGAAAATAAAGTTTGTGGATATTTAGAAATAAGAAATACTACATGGTTCGATATGCTAGTCAAAGACTCAGTGCAATTATATTTATGGTTATATCATAGAATATGATATCAATATTGTACTATGGTTGTACATCCATGAATTGATATGGATGTGAAAACTTTTTCATGGACTAACTGAGAAAGAAATAGAGACACAGGTAGGAATGACATGATTAAAAGTGTACAAGTAAAGTAAAAAGAAAACAAAATTTACTATGACCTTGAGAGGTTGAACTTGGACTTGGAATGATTGTATAATTAATATGATAAGAGTTTATGATTTAGTATAAGGTTATGCCAGTGGGTTTGAGATCAGAATTTCACGATGGTTACGTATCTATAATTTTGAATTAATTGAGAATATACGTATATAAGATTAAATAAATGACAACTGAGAGATGAAATAAATGATAACGAGATATGTAGAAGTCGTCAAGGTTAAGTCGATTAGTTATTGTGAGTGCACATCCAATAATGTGGTTACCTTAGTAAATGATGTTATTAAGCACATATGTATTATATGCTTAGATATGATATAGGGAGTGATCTATGATATAATGAATGCTCTTAAGTTTTAGTCCCCATAGTTAAGATTCTAAGATGAAGCTGAGTAGGGTAATGGAAGCATGGAATTAGTTGATTATATTGAAATGGTAACTACTAAGGAGAATAAACTTTTGCATAGTCATAGAATATTTGAATGTTATCCAGAATCAATTGAGATCAAAGCTTCATTAGCTTAAGATATTAATTGGTGACTTTTGAAAATAAATCTCTATATAAGATGTAATGATCTTGATGGTACATACCAAAGCATAAAAGTAGATGAACATGCCTATTGCTTTATTGAGCTTTAATAAATAGAACACCCTGATCATGTAAGATATGATAGAAATTGATCTTATTGAGGTAATATTGCTGAAAAGCAATGATAAACATAGTTGATTGATAATGATTACGTGAATAGTATAGATGATTGCAGAGAGAAATCTTCTTTTGATGAAGACTTTCACTGAATTGTATCAACTAGATAAAATGTTCCACTTCTAGGAATAAATAAATATTAAACGAAACATAAATAATTATTAGAGTCAAATAGATATGAGACTCAGGCATGAGAAATTAAACATACTACAGAGAGTTTATATGTTTTGGTCGTTGTAAAGTATCCAACTACATTATTGGATTATTAAATTTGAGATAATACTTTGCTATTGTGAGAAGAACTTAGGTCCACACTATATTCAACGCTATTATGTTCAGAAGGTATAAGTTAGATTTGATGTTTATGTTATCAATTCAAAAAATTAAGATTTGCAAATGATGTGAATTATGAGGAAGAATCAGTAAAATGGTCAGACATTAGGATAAACAGTTAAGGAAGGTAAGAAATCAAATGATTGGAGAAAATCATCAAGAAAAGAAGTCAATTAGGGATTAAGAAAAACATGAGAAAATATTACCCCCGTCTGTGGAATCAGTTAGTTAAGAATTTTAGGGACGAAATGTCTTAAAGAGGGGGAGAATTGTAGCATCCCATCTCTTAAATTGTTGAGATATTTAAAGTGCTAGACTAATGAGTCATATGAGTGGTAGCATATAGAACGAAATTGGTACATCTAGGATATGATTTCATAATTATGTTCAAATGCATAATATTAGCATACACACATAAATTGTGGAATAGATAAATTGCACTCAATTGACATATTCTAGGGTATGAAACTAAGATAAATGTGATAAATGACTGAGTATAATGAATGCGATATGAATGTGTATAACCAATGTCTTGTACTTTGGTTTATCAATGAAAATAATTGATGGATTATAAATAGTAAATTGGAATTAATTGTCACAATTGGGAGATTAATAAATTAATATATATATATTTAGTCTTGAAAAAATGCCAAGTGGCAAGACTAATTGACACATGGAAAATTAGGATGACTAAGCCTACAAATTGAGTGACATTTGGCATAGATAAATGAGTGACAGGTGGGCTAGTAATTAATTGACAAATGGATCAATTATGGGGTTAAAAATGGACTAATAACTAGGAGATAAATGGTAGCATATTTAGTGGACAAATGGAAGACATGCTTAATGAAATATGTCATTAAAAGATGAAGACACCTTGCACGTAATTGCATGAAGCTAATGTAGTAAAGTTTCTGCTGGAACTTTCTTCACCTTCTTCCTTGCTCTCCACCAAAAATTACTCCTATCTTCCTTCTCTATATTTTGGTCTAATCCTTACTTAATTACTACACCAAAGCTACACTTTTATCCTTTATAAGAGAGCTTAAAAACTAGTTGATTGTTATCTTCCATCCTTGCCGAAAAGTAACTCATTTTTATCCTAAATTTGTGATGATCTTATAAGTATGAAAGGCTTGATTAACTTGATGTTTGGAGGTGGAATTAAAGCTTAACAAGTAAGTAGAAACCTGATCTTTATGGAATGGTTTAATGGTATGATGATGATGATGAATGAATTGGAGTGAAATATATATGATGTTGATGATGAAATAATTTTTGGAAAATGATGCTTCAATGATAGTTTCTAGTTTGGTTTTTGATGCATGAAAGACAATGATTTGTGAGCTATAAATTGAATAAATTTGAGTTGGAATTGAAGATGATATTAATAAGGAATTGGAGTATAATTCAGGCATAAATGAGGTTGTCTATTGAACATGAATTTTGGAAAATTTGAAGTATTTGGTGTGTGTCTAAGTTGGATACATTCTTGCAGAATTAGGGGAAGCAATGTAGTGCGTGATCATACAATTATTTGGATTTTTCACGATCATGGCGTAGTTCCCACGGTCGTGGCCTATTGCACTAGCTTCTGTCTCGATCGTGGGAAACTCCAGGATGATCGTGGGCAAGGCTTTGAAATGATAAGTTCAATTTCGTGTAATTGTTGAACTAACTAAGGATAAGTCACTCTACATTGGTGTATTTGGATTTGAATGAGGTTTGAAATGAACCTAATTGATATTGAATAACTTGGTTAAATGTTTGACAAGTTGAAGTTATTAAATGATGCTGTAACTTAAGGAAAAGGTTGTTTGTTATCAGTGTATCTAAGTTTGGATTTTAAGAGTGTTAAAGGAATGAAGATGTTCTTATAAATGTAAATGTGATCCAAAGGATATGAATAATGTATTAGGTATGAATGAATGAGAATTGGGAAATTATGTGAATGTATATTGTAACATCCCCTCACTTACGGGAAGGGCATTTTGGTCATTTGGGAACGGGTTAGAATTATTGAAAGTGTTTTTGACATATTCATGCATTCATATATGCACATGAATAATAAATAGTGAATTTT
>JAOTAY010000006.1:31770720-31811345 GCA_025629805.1 Erythroxylum baracoense | reverse complement strand
GACTTTAGTTATAATTTTGATAAAATCCAAGGATATGAAAAATAAGATTTTTCATATAAAAGGAAAAATTAGAAAAATGGATGCTAGCACTTCTAACAATTTTTCTTCTCAAAATTAGTTTTGAATTTTTCTCTGAATTGATCTGTGGATACCGTTAGAGGCCGGACGATTGAACATTTTGTGGATTGACAAGATTCAAGAAGAAAGGAAAAATCATGATAGGAAATCGAAACAGGTGTAATTTTGATAAATTTCTTGCTTTATGTTTCGATTTAATTCTGTTAAAGTTAATTCTGTGGAAAAATTTTGAAATTATTTCCGCTGCGCTTAGATTCGATCTTGCGTAATTTTTCCTACACTAATACTATGTCAAATTTGCAATGGGCCTACGGGCCCACATAAGGTGGAAAGTTAGATCACACATAAGTCTAAGTGAAATTCTATCCTAAAATCAATTGGCAATAGGTGGAGTAGCCCACTAGGCTTACATGTTAGTTTTTTTTCCCTCTTTCTTCGATGTTAGACACTCACATATCGGTATTCTCAACACTCCCCCTTTCTTTGATGTGTGGAGACAAGAAATCATTCTCCAAGCTTGATGGATCATTCAAAATGAATGTCAAGTTTGGAGACAATTCAAAGAAAGTTGTAGTCGGCATTGGGACAATATCCATCCAAACGAAAGAAAACAACATCCATAAAATTTCTGATGTTTTCTTTATGCCTGACTTAAAGACACAGTTGATTAATATGGGCCAGAAATAAGAGAAGGGTTATAAAGTCACCATTAAAGATGGTCTATGCCAAGTCCGTGATGATGAGATGGGTTTAATTGCTCAGGTGAACATAATAGAGAATCGCTTGTTCCCTCTATATCTACGTCACACCACACAAGTTTGCTTCTCAATTAGAGTGGAAGACATGGTATGGCTATAGTATTTTCACTATGGTCACTTGAACTTTGGAGTATTGAAAACGCTACAACAAAAGAACATGGTAACTAGTCTTTCCTAATTCCCAATTCCCGTCGGTGTGTATGAAGAGTGCACAATGAGCATGCAACCTCAGAGTCCATTTCTTTAAGGGAAATCATGAAGAGCAAAGAAGGTTTTGGAGCTGATATACTTAGATATATGTGGCCCAATTGATCCAAGCTCTAAAGGGGTAAACGATATATTATTACTTTTATTGATGATTATAGTTGGAAAACTTGGGTGTATTTTTTGTAGAAAAAATATGAGGCGTTTGAGGCATTTAAAACATTCAAGATGCTAGCTGAAAAGGAAGTGGAGAACCTAATCAAAACTCTATGTATAGATCGTGGAGGTGAATTTAACTCACAAGAATTCACAAATTTTTGTGAGTTTCATGGGATTAAGAGACAATTTACAGCAGCATTCACTCCACAACAAAATGGAGTTTGTGAGAGGAAGAATCACATTATCATGAATATGGTGCAAAGTGTCTTGACAAGAAGTGGTGTAGCAAAGCAATTTTGGTTTAACGCAGTAAGGTGAAGCATTTATGCTTTGAATAAATCTCTCAATTTTGTTGTTCAAAGTATGACATTGCCTATGTACATGTCCAAGATGAGAAGAGGAAGAAGCTATATGATAAAGGAGAAAAATGTGTTTTTCTTAATGTTAGTACTCAATCAAAAGCTTATAAGTTATATACTAACACTAAGAAAATCATTATTAATTGTGATGTTATCTTTGATGAAGAGAATATATGGTAATGGGGTGACAATGAAAATCAACAAATTGCAGATGACTTTGATGATGAAAATGAAGATGAAGAGCAGCAGCCTCTAGCAGAAAATCCATTACCAGCTACAAATGAAAGTGAGAGGCCTCAATGCATAAGAAGAAGACCAGCATGGATGGTAAAGTATGAAGTATGGGGAGTTGATCAAATAAGGGATCCACTCACTTATTTTGTTCTATTTTCATATTGTGATCCCATCACCTTTGAAGAAGTTGTCAAAGAAGCGAAGTGGAGGAAAGCAATGGATGAAGAGATTGCAGCCATTGAAAGAAACAACATTTGGGAGTTAACGGAGCTTCTAAAGGGACACAAAACCATTGGAGTCAAATGGGTGTATAAGGCAAAACTGAAGGAGAATGGAGACATAGACAAGTAAAAGGCAATGCTAATGGCAAAGGGATAAAAGCAAAAGTTTGGAGTTGACTATAGTGAAGTGTTTGCACCAGTTGCAAGGCTTAACATAATTTGACTTGTGATTGCGTTTATAGCTCAAAACTTATGGCATATCTTCCAATTGGATGTGAAATCAACCTTCTTGCATGGAGAACTTGATAAAAAGGTATTTATTGATCAACCTATTGTCTATGTTAAAATTGGTGAAGAACATAAGGTGTATAAGTTGAAAAAGGCACTATATGGATTAAAGCAAGCTCCAAGAGCTTGGTATAGTCGTATTAATGTAAACTTTACTAGGGAGGGTTTTAAGAAGTGTCCTTATGAGCATACTCTTTTTGTTAAATGTGATGGTGGTGGTAAAATGCTGATAGTATGCTTATATGCTAATGATTTAATATTTACTGAGAATGACAGGGCCATGTTTGAGAAATTTAAGATGTCTATGATGGAAGAGTTTGATATGTTTGGTCTTGGGATGATTCATTACTTTCTTGGCATTGAAGTATTGCAATCAACTGATGGAATTTTTATTTCACAAAAGAAGTATGTGCAAGAAGTGTTGAACATGTTTCAAATGAAGGATTCCAACCCTGTTAGCACACCAACCAAAGTAGGATTGAAACTTGTGAAAGGACACGAAGGAGAAAAGGTGAATGGGACTTTCTACAAACAAATTATAGGGAGTTTGATGTACTTGACATCAACCAGACCAGATATAACGCATGTCATCAACCTAATAAGCAAATATATGGAGAAACCAATGGAAATTCGCTTGCTTGATGCAAAGAGAATCTTTTGCTACCTCCAAGGAACTAAAGGCTTTGGTTTGCTCTATAAAAGAGGAGAAAAATATATTTATTTAATTTTACTGGCAGTGATTTTGTAGGCTATCATGATGATAGAAAAAGCACCTCAAGTTATTTCTTTTTGATGGGCGTAACAACTATTTCTTGGCTTTCCAAGAAGCAACCAATTATTACTCTATCAACCACTGAAGCATAATTTATTGCTGCAACAATGTGTGCTTATCAAGCTATTTGGTTGAGAAGAATTATAGAGGAACTGAAGTTTAAGCAAATGGGGGAAACTATTATCTTTTACGATAATAATTCAACAATCAAACTTTTAGGAATCCAGTTTTGCATAGAAGGAGCAAGCATATTGATGTGAAGTACCATTTCTTGAGAAATCTTTTTAATGATGGAGCAATTGAACTTTGTTTATTGTAAGAGCAAAGACCAAGTAGTTGACATTTTTTATAGGTGTAAATTATACTATATTTTGATAGATGTTTAAGTGTGCTTTTGAGAATTTCTTAGATGATTATTATGTCTATAGGCTTAAAATTATGTTATTATTAGTGTTTGTTTATATTCTTAAGTGTTTGTGTGGTTTTGAGCATGATTTAGATCTTAATTTTATTTTCCAAGAGATGTGTGATGTGTGTTTGAGTGTATGGAAATAGGAAATTGAAGAAAAGAGAACATAATTGAGATTAATCAAAGGAATAACCCCAAAACATTAAGTGGGTAAACCCTAGAAAGAACCCTAGAAGCCTTAAGAACTATTTAAGAACATAAAACACTAAAAAAGGGCAGCCACCATCTTACCAAATTAAGATTAATCCAAGGAAGATCAAGAGGAGCATCAGCTGTCCAACATGTTGTAGATCTGCAGATTCAGCTCCAAATCAAGTTTTTATTTCTTTCCTTTTGTTATTTTCATTAGACTTGATGTGTGAACTGGATTGGAAGATGTTATACATGTTGATGATGTTTTAATTTCATATTAGGATTTGTTTTTGACTTATTTTATGACTTGAACACTTTTGATTTCAATATAATGTTTTAGGTGTATTGATATTTGTGTTTGCTTATACTTTGACAACAAATCGAGAGAGTGAGTCTATCGTAATTTGATTAGTTTGTGTAATGAGAGTCAATGATCTAATAATTCACAAAAATATCAAATTGAACATCATATGAAGAGATCTTATGTTGATTATCCAATAGATTGATTAAGAACTAGTTGAAAATGTTAGGCTCTTTTTATTAATTGAGAGATTGCAAATATGGAATTTTGTTATCAATTAATAATTATTAATTGGGGTTAAATAATTAGGTTTTGAGAGAGAATAATTAAACCCTTTGGAAACCTAGGATCGACACCAATTTGAATAAAAAATGGTTAAGAGAGTAAAATGATGATAGAACGAATCCTATACTTTCATACTTGATCATCCTTGTTTTATTATGATAGCTCAATTGTTAAGTGGTTTAGTGCTCAATTTTATTTGATTGTTTAATTTCTAGCTTTTGTTTTCTCTCAAATCATATTTCATAACCTTAGAAAAAGTTAGGCTTATTTAGTTTTAACGGATTTTTCATGGGATCGATATCTCAATTACTACAAGTTTACGATCTATATACTTGTGGAATATTGAGGATTTTACAAACTTGCTCAAAAATTTTCACCAAGCCACTCAAAAGGGAGACATTTGAAAAGCTTAGGAAGTTGTTGAGCATTTGCACTTTAAACTGAAACTTACAACGTTAAGTTTAAGAGAGGGACTATTGGACTTGGGTAGTCAATAAGTTTTTTTTTTGAATTGTTCTTTAAGAGTTAGTTTTTGTGACAACTTTTAATGGACATGTTTGACCATTGTTAGTAGGCATGTTTTCTTATGGAAGAGTTTAGGAGTGTTAATCATAGTTTATTGAGTTCTATTTTCACATTAATTTGTTGTGTTTATTGTCTATTTAAAAGCTTAATTAAGTCAATAAAAGTGTAAGGGAATTTGCAGTCATTTTCTTCTCTTGTATTTTCTATTATTCAACTTCCATCAGTCTAGAACCCAACTCAAGTAGGTGGTGTAGGATGAGATACTGGGAATTGGAGCTATTGTAAGCATTCTTTTCGATCATGAAAGCCCCCACTATGGGAATGAGTTTCAACACAGTGGTATCAATCTGATGCAGAATTATTCATAAAGTATTAACTTTAATTTCGTAGAATTTCTGCCTTGCTTTTATTTACTTTCCTTTTTCAAAAATTGATACATCCAAATAATAACACTACAACAAATGGATGATTTAGCTACGCTTTCTTTAGCGACAAAATGAAAATCGTCGCCAAAAGTGAACATATTGCGACGATTTAAACAAGTCGTCATTAAAACTAAGAATTAACGACCAAACAGAAAAGCGTGACCAAAGGGAAAACATTTTATGACGCATAACAGAAAGTGTCGCCAAATGATGAATATTTAGTGACGATTAGAAAAAATCGTCTCAAAATGATGCACAATGGGTGATTATGTTAGATGTTCATCGCTAAATAAGCTTATGGCGACGCTTTCAAAAAATGTCACCATAACTTGTTAAACATTTGGTGACTAATCGGGAAAATCGTCACCAAAGATTCTATATTTGGCAACGATACGCTGGAAGCATAACAAAAAGGTCAATATTTGGTGACAAACTCTATGAATCATCACAAAAGGTTAAACATTCATAGCGATTTTTAGAAATCGTCACTAAATGTTGCACATTCAGTGATGTTGACATTTTCCAAAATTTTTAAACTAACATTTTTATAATCTATCATAGTTACGATATGTTTTATTAGATATTTGTTTTGAATGTTTACAACGCATTATTGAAAAAAAACACAGAACATAATTTTAAGTGTTAAATAGTAGTATTAATTAATCAGTAGTATTTACTAACATTGAAAAAATTAATTATAAATATTATAAATAATTTTATTAATACAATAATATGATATATGGAATAGTATGAACTTTGAATTAGAAGTTTAACAATTCATACAGTCATAGAACTAGAACAATAACATTCCACGATGAATAGTACGTAACTTGACCCCTAAGTAGTAGATATGTTATTTGACAAATTATTACAGATACAACAATAAATCAACTTTAAAGTTGATTTCAGTTGATTGATTCGATAAATGACAATGATATAATTATTTATTTGAACTTCAATTAACATGAAAGTCGGTAAAGGTAAATAAGTCCCCGATGTCTGGATTCCTTAGAAGGATCTTTGCACGTTCGAACGCACCAATTGAAATAGTAACAGTTCTTCCCTCAGGTGTAGACTTTTTTACACCCTCTTGCAACAACTTTTCCGCTATAGCTAAACTTGTAGAGGATACAGTGAATGAGTCGCTAGATTTAATACCCAAAACAAAATCAGTATAGAACTTAGATATTTTCATATTAGTAAACCATTAAATGAACCGAAATTGGAGTGACATGCATACGTGAATGAGCAGATGAAGTATGTGGAATTGATGAATTTTCCAAAATAACCGATTTCCCTAATCCTTTACAGACTGTTGTGACATTGCTCCAGCGTCTATAGGTATACATGTCATCTTTGAGACTCAAGGAAGCTTAAAACAACATGTAGTATAAACCATCAAATGTGAATATATATAATAACTTCATAAAAGGAAATGAGATGTACATAATAAGGAAAGTGACGTTGTTTGGATAATGCTAAACATCTTAAAGCAAAAGATCGGCCATGGAAGGCAAACGATGATTAGTGTATGAAGTGGAGATTTTTTCTGCATTGTTAGTTTTTTTAGTAGGGATAATTTTGCCATATTCCTAACTACAGAATGAATTGGAGCCATCCGGAACTAGTCTCCATGTCGACATTCCTTGATTAATAGTGTTAAGAGGTATATTCTATAAATGTCGATTTAGAATAAAATGATGATATGTTTAACTCCAATTTCGATGACAAGTGAAACTAGTCCAATTTAGCACTTATACATCTTCAATGTGCCGAATGATATGAAAGTTATCCTTACTAAAATTTCAAATATATATTGTATACTTTGTATCATATGCAAAATTTAGAATTTAAAGTAGAATAGACATGACTATATATGTTCTTGATGTACAGAAATACAGTATTATCTATATTTCTCTATATTAATATTAATGAAAATGAATAAAAGTAAAATACTCTTGAAACAATTTCATCAATGCAAAAATAAAGCTTTGATGAGATTAAGCGTTAAACGTCGATGGTAAGACAGACATAAAGAAATAACAATGATAAACAGTAAATCATCTTCAAAACACAACCATAAATACAACTTATACATCAAATGCATAATTAAAAACTCACAATAATCACCTACAGGTTTGTAGTGAATAATCACAATAGAACAAAAGAACAAAAGAATAATCACAATAACTCACAAAACAAAAAAATAATACCGACTCAGTGAATAATCGTTCTTCGATGGTGATGAGCACAACACAGAACCCAAACAAGTTATCTACAAGAGGATTTTGGATTGGTGTTGACGGCCTTAACGAGAATGGAGTTGGCTTTTATGATTTTGTCTTTGAAAACCTAATAAAAAACAACATCGTTTTTCTAGTTTAGGTAAACGATGTCGTTTTATTGTTTGTTGTAGTTGTTTCGAAGTAGTATTAATTAATTTGCTACGATTTATTATATTTAATCGACAAACATCATTCAGTCGACAAACTTCAGATGTAACGACTAATACATGGGTCGTTGCTAAAGCCCGCCGGTTCATAAATAATTTTTAATAAATTTATTTTCCTATTCCAAATAAAATATAATTTGAATTAAAAATTAAATTATTCAATTGAAAACTATTTGCAAATTAATTTGATGACCGTTAAAATAAATAAAATTGACTTACAATTTTTAGACAATTATATATTTTCATGAATATAATTTCAAAAAACATATTTGAAAAAATTAAACAATTTAATTATTGTAATTTATAAAAATAAATAATAATAATTTTATAAGACATTGTAATATAATTATAAAATTATTTCTAACAAATTATATTTAAAAATTAGTCATGCCCAAAAATTAAGCAAATGAAGAACAATTGCATATATATAAGTGAGAAGATTAATTTTTCATTTTATTATTGGTATTAGGAAAAACTCATATATGTTAATCAATTAAGAAAATTAAGGATGTTAGGGGACGTCGTCGTTTGTTGTGTCTATTCCCTCTCTCACTTTTGATTTTTTTCTGTGTTCCTCCTGTCATTGTGCAAGATTCTGTTCTTATCTTCCCCCTATCTATCGTCTCCTAGAGTTGAACTCAACCTGGTAAGTCTTTCTTCGATTTGTTGTGCGTTTGTTTTTAAATGTGTTAATGATACCGAATATTAATTGTTGTGGGTTTCTTCGATTTGTTGAGTTGTTTGCATGGATTGAACAAGTTAATTGTTGGGTTTGTTTTTAAATGTGTTAATGACGGTGAAGAAAGGGAACAGACACAATGAATGGTTAAAGTTTGGTGTGTGTTATGTTATGGCTACAAGATGTTCGATGAAAGTCCTATGGTTTGTTCTGTTTTAATGTTCCTATCAGAAAGTGAACTTCTCTTTACATGTAATCTGTTCTGTTTTCTGTTTTTTAATTTGTTCTCAACATGCACGATGATGATGATGATAAGCATAGAAAAGAAAGTCATATTCAAAATAGTTCATTAGTTATATCATGTAGTTATGAATGATGTAGAACTTTGAAACTTATTTGTGAAACACAGAGGTCGATGAGTGTTCTAAATGGAATGATCTTCTTTTGACGAAAGAAAGAGTTGTCGAGTGTTTTAGGGGTCAATACCGAGAATTGATGGAAATTTTTGCTTCCACATTAATATTAATTAACTGTCAAGCATTCAGTAAATGATCAAATGGATATTAACATCTACAAAATTCTAAAGAGAGTGCTAGTGCTGCAAAATTTGGTTAATATGTACATCATATGTAGAAGAATTAGTTGTTTGACTTTCAGACTAAGAATGGATAAAATGTTTTACTTCTTTCACGACATATTAAGTATATTCTTCAAAGTTATTTTTAGGATTGAATATTTGGGAACATGGCAACTAAACATTTAATTTAGGATGATGATGACAAATTTTAATTGATTCATGAGAAGGCATGCTATGAATGTGAATGAAGCATACAAGTTTTTAAATAACTTGAAAGTGTTAAAAGTTACAGTGTATATATGTTTTTATGTTTTTAAGAAAAATTACTTATATGTCCTTCTAATAAAAGAAATGTAACTCACCATAAATAGTGACATAAAAAGAAAGACGAAAAGAATATAAAAAGATTAACAAAAAATTCACTAAATAATATGATATATAGTGATAAAGGGGATTACTACTTAACCTTAGTCATATGCATATTTTTATTCAATATACTTAGCTAATGTGGATACAAGATTCAATAGACCAGAACGTAACTTTGATTTTAATGACGATGGTGGGTTGTCTATTTTCTCCTAAAAAGTTAGGTCACTTGGTGCGGGTAAATATGTAGAGTTAACTAAAGATAAATTCGAAATTGCCCATTGGTATATTTTGAATAATTGCGAGAACGTTGATATATACATCGAGTACGTATATTCCTTCTCATTCAAACAATCATATTACAAATTTCTTCATTAACTCTGAGATCTTACTGTCTTTTTTTTATAAATAGAGAGCACAAAGACACAATTCGCAATAAATGGAACATTAATGTTAAAGAAAGACATAGGTAGAAGTTTATATTATGGTTTAGAAATCGAGTAAGTTTCATATTAATTACATATTATGAAAATATGAGAATATGTCTCATCCTTATATTTATTTTTAATTTATCGTATAGATGATATGGTTACATAACCGTAATGTGCAAAAACTGACAACAACATTATATAGTTTGGCATGTGGGCCTCATATGTATGGGAAGAAATACAAGGTTGCATTATTAATAGGGTAAGATATCATATACAAGATCGAGATAGTGGAGTTAGAAGTCAAAATAGTGGGGTTGTTGTTAAACGATGTCATGACGACGAAATCATTGACTTCTACGGTGTCATCTTTGAAATAATAGAGTTGCACTACATTAAAGATAAGAAGGTTGTTCTACTTAAATGCAAATGGTTTGATCTAATTGACATGAGAGTGAACGGGCATATTACTAGCATAAATGTTAGAGAGATATGGTATGATAATGATCCTTTTGTCTTTGCAAGTCAAGCCAAACAAGTTTTCTACGCCAACGATACTGTATTAGGTAGCAATTGGAAGGATGTTCAAAAGTTTCAACAAAGGAATGACTTTGATTTTTGTGAAAGGGATATTGGTAAATTGGATAAGGATGTAGATGAAGTCTATCAAGATATTGGATTAGAGTTCAATAACAAAGGCATTCCAATAGAAGATGGAGATATATCATCATTCCATAGGAGAGATGTCGAGCCCAACATAGTTCAACTAGATGAAGTCGAAGCCCATCTTATCTTACAAATAGATGAAGACTATACTCAGGATGACTTAAATGACAATGACGATACTTTACTCGAATATATTAGTGATGAAGAATAAAAAAATAATGTACTTAATGATGATGATTTTCAAAATCTTGATCATAATGATTGAATGTAAATAAAGTGTTTGTATTGTTTGAAATGTTAAGTAGATAATTGTCTTATGTTGTTGATGTTTTACTTATGTTAATTTACGATGACTACAAGCATATTTTTAATGTTTCACTTATGTTTTTACAGATGATGATGATTTTCCAAATCTTGATCATGATAATTGACTGTAAATAAATTGTTTGTGTTGTTTGAAATGTTAAGAAGATAATTGCTTTATGTTGTTGATATTTTATTTATGTTAATTTACCATGACTACAAGCATATTTTTAATATTTCACTTAATGATGATGATTTTTAAAATCTTGATCATGATGATTGCATGTAAATAAATTGTTTGTGTTGTTTGAAATGACTCCAAGTTGTAATTGCCTTATGTTGTTGATGTTTTAGTTGTGTTAATTTACCATAACTACAAGCATATTTTTAATGTTTCACTTAATATTTTATTTTTCAATTACAATTATACGTTATGTTTATATTTCGTTTTACACAGGTTCATTATAATGGCACCTGATAAAAACAAGAGAAAGAGGGTGGCAACGGTAGATGAAGTTTCTCCCACAGAACAACCAGTAATTGCATCATCAAATGAAGAAAGTCAGCAACAACTTTTACTAACATCTTCTGCTAGTCATGAGAGATCTTTAGGTTTGTTATTGTTAACCAAACATATTTACATTTATGTTGAAATTACTCATCACATGTTTAGTGTATTTTTCTCATTATGTTTCTTTTTAGGTTTGAATACTGGCATCAAAAACCGAGATAGAGGTAAGACAAAAGGAGCTGAATTGCAACGGATGAATGTTGTAATGAACACCAAGTTGTCAGTGATGATTCACCCCACGCAACGCCGCCCAGTGGATAAGATCCAAGCTGCAAAATTGGCCAGTGAGTTCGGCGTCATTGTGAGGAATGAGTTGCCTTGCCTTCATCATGTCAGGCAGTTGAAGGAAGACAACTTGTTCTAAAATGCTTTGGACAAAGTTTCGATAATATTTCAATTCATTTTACTATATGTATTGCGATTTTATTTACAAAAAATAATAACTTAACTTATACGTGTTTTTCACAAATGAAGCTCAATATCATTGATATCGACACGCCTGAGATTTAAAGCAGTGTTAGTTCACTGTTGAAACAAAGGATGAAGGATCATCGATATCGTCTTCATAAATATTACCAGTCTTTCCCTTCCAATGAAGAGGTAAGGAGACATGTTCTAGAACCAGTGACTCCAAAAAATTGGAGTGAAATGTGTGATTATTGGGCCTCAACAAAGGTTCAGGTTTGTTTTTTTCTCTTCAAATTTGCTTCCATTAATTTTGTTTATACATCTCATGACTACTTCTCTTAATTTAGGAAAAGTGTGAAAAAGCCATGGTTAACAAAAACAAAAATGAAGACTCCTCATAGCACCAGCTTCAGAACATTTGTCGTCGTCCGACAAAAATTTATAAGTGTAACGTTTTCAATTTATTATTATATTTCTTAATACAATAAATTCTAATTGGTTATAATTTTTTAAATTCATATTATGGAGCCAATCACAACTCCAAGGACAAGAGTGTGATAGGATCACACTATACAAACTAACACACTACAAGGAAGGTCAAGGCTGGACTACTACAAAGGCATAAAGTAATTATGTAAATATAAACAAATTAATATTACAATTTATTTTTCTATTTAATATTAAGTAATAATGTTTTATTTAACTCGATTTTGTACTTTAAATTGTAGGACAAGATGCAGAAGTTGTTGCAGATGTCATTGTCTGAGGAGAATGAGCCCAATGTCGATGATATTTGCAACAACGTCCTTGGTACAAGATCGAGTTATATCAAAGGTCTTGGGTATGGCCCTAAGCCTGTTGGTGCATTTTCATCACGACCAGCATATGTGACGACGCTTCAAGAGGAGAACTAACAACTAAAGACTAAGTTAGATCGTCATATTAAAAAAGTGAACAAGCTTAAAAAAAATAGTTAAACAATTACTAGGTTCTGCATATTTTATTGGTAGTGACTCAAATGAAGACTCTTAGTTTGTAAATGATGTGTAAATATTTTTTATACATAATGCATTCCATTTTATATATTTATTTTATTTTAATTTATTATTATTTAAAAAATATGTCACTAACATTAACTATAAAATGAATCATTTTTATATTTCAAACTGTCTTAAAAATTGTAATAAATTAAAATAAATTTGCTTTTAACAATTGTAGTAATATTTAAATTCAAAATTAAAATTTGTCACTAAATAATATTAGCTACCAAAATAAAATCGTCACAAAAAGTTATTATCTACGTTACAAGAACGTCTCTAAAAACATTTTGCTACAACCACAAATTAGTAGCTAAAACTATTCTGCTACAAAAACTAAATCATCACTAAAAACTATTAGCTACCAAAACTAAATCATCACAAAAAAATCTTTACTTATGTTTGCAGGAATGTCTTTAAAAACATTTCCCTACAACAAACAATTAGTAGCCAAAACTATTCTGCTACCAAAAAGAAATCGTCGCTAAAAATAATTACCTACGACTATAGTTTAGTAGGAAAAAACTTTTAGCTACGAAATAGAAACATCGCAAAACACTATGTACGACGTTCTTTTTTCTCGTCAGTTATATTTTTTACCGACGAACTTTTTGTGTCGAAAAAAGGTTTTGGCGACAATTTTAGTGAAACGTTGCGAATGTTGTTTTGCTATCGGGATTCGCCGTCGATTGGGGCGATGATTTTGTTTCGACGCAAATTAGTATTTGCAACGATGTGGTATTGTTTAGCAACGTTTATTTTCGTCACTAAATGTAGTGTTTGTCGTATTGTGACTTTTATTAATATTAAAAATGAATTTAGAAAATTATTTTGTATTTCTAGAACCCATTTTATCTCTTTTTGTCAAAATATTTTATGTGGTATAAAACTTAACTAAAAAGAGAGAATCTATCTTCTTCTTCTTTTTTTCAAAACCAAAAAAGATTTTGGAGATTGTGTAATGCTTACTTTAAAACCTTTGTTTACACAGTAGTGTTTTTTTTTGTTTCTCTCCTCATCTTTGAATTTTTATCTAATGATCCAGGGCGCAATCTGGGACGTGAAAAAATATGTTGATTTGGTTCAGGCATACTATATTTAAATTTTATACTATTAATGATAAATAATAAATAAAAAGAAAAGGAAGAAAAAGAAGAAATAGGAAGGCCATTCTATTTCGACCAAAGACCCACAAAGCACTTCTTTATACACTCTTTTGAAAACCCAAGGACTCGATTGTATGAATATGTAAATACAAGATGGAATTTTATCGGTTATAATATTAACATTATAGAAAAAGTTCTTCTAAATTAATCTCATCCTTTAAGAATTGCCATTTTTCTTTATAGAGTAATAACTTAAATCCCTCAGGGGTGTTAAGCTTTTTATTATCCTCGCGTTAAGCTATTGTTCCGCAGGACCTCCACTACAGTATCTTCACCGCAATAGAGTTTAACCACTAAATTCGGGATGGATTGATGTGGTTCCTCCATGCCTAGGACACCAGAATATTGAACCGTGAATGAAGAAAGGAATGAGAGAAAAGCATATTCTATTGTCTAGTGATTATGCGGCCCCAATTTTTGACTAAAAAGGACACTAAATTTGGATTTAATTTACATCTTTTCATGACAAATTGTTCATGATTGACTAGATCTTTGATACAAAGAATATGCAAATATCAAATCCACTCTTTATATACCTTTCGTGAAATAGAAGAGGCTCTTGGGAAAATCAAAGAAAGATCCTTTTGTTATTCCGTAAAAAATTCTTCCATGAATTTCAAACCTAATCTTTTAAAAAAACGTAAAGTACTTTTTTGTTTACAAGCCAAAGTTTTAATACAATAAAGTCAAAGTATATATTTTATTTGATAAAAACTCTTTTTTTTAGGATCCACTATAATAATGAAAAAGATTTGCGCATATATACACAAGTCGGGCGATAATATCATAATCTAATGAATCAGCTGGGGGCGAGTTACTAATGGGATGTCCTTTTTTATTACAAAATCTTGTTCTTGCCAATGTTCCAATCAAAGGAATAATTGGAATTGTTGCATCTGTACGAGTCAAGGAAATAGATCCCTGCCATCTGATTTCCATATAAAGGACACGCCCAACATACTTTAACTTCTATTCTGGTATGTTAAATATCTTTCATAAGAAATTAGAGCAAGATGCGTCGATTTTTTCCAGGAAACCCCCAACGAAAATAAACATTATTCCTTAAAGAAAAATGGCAATTCTTAAAGGATGAGATCAATTCAAAAGTACTTTTTCTATAAAGTTAATATTATAACCGACAAAATTCCATTGAAGGCGAAAGTTCAACTCTTTCCACAACAACTTCTTCCTCAACAAGCTAAAACAAACAACCTCAAAGATTTTGAAGCAAAGGAGATATCTATGATGCTACCAAAAATATAGACGGTGAGATTCTTTTTTGTCTATTTGCATATAATGAATCTTTGAATTTTGAAGAGACTATTAAAGACAAGAAATGGTGTAAGTTATAAAGGAAGAAATTCATTTCATTCAGAAAAATGACATTGTGAGTTTGTCAAACTACCAAATATTCATCAAGAAATTAGGGTTAAATGGGTGAATAAGCTAAAGAAAAGGAGAAATTGAAAGGTATAAAGCCAGACTAGTTACAAAGGGGTATAAACAAAAGCATGGTGTAGATTATGAATAAGTATTTGCTCCTATTGCTCGTTTAGAGACAATAAGGTTATTGGACACTCTTATGGCCTAAAACTAATGGAAAATTCATTAAATGGATGTGAAGTCAACCTATCTAAATGGTGCTCTTGAAGAAGAAGTATATGTGGAACAATTGAAAGGATTTAGGGTTAAAGGTCATCAAGATAAGGTACAAAGGTTAAAGGTTGTCTGCATTTATGCGAATGACCTCATTCTTACGGGAAATAATTTACAAGAGTATGATGATTTTAAAAAAGTGATGGCACAACATTTGAGATGAGTGATATGGAGCATATGTCATATTATCCGGGCATATAAGTAAAACAATAGAGTGATGAGATATTTATCTTTCAAAAGTTGTATGCAAGAAAGATTACAAAAAAGTCTAAGCTGATAAATTGCAATAGCCGATATTTTTACAAAACCTCACAAGAAAGATAGATTTTCATAGCTTAGAGAGATGGATGAAGTTGTGAAGAAGTGAAGTTTAAGGGGATGTTAGAGAGTTTTTTAATTAATTAAATGTGACTTCTTGTCTTCGGCAATGGAGAATGTAAGGTATGTTTTGGGAAGACAAACAGATGTTTTTGTTGGTGAACCAACTATGAATTTAAAGCTCCAGTTTTAAATAGTGTAAGTTTCAGTTTTATTAAGATTTCTAAAAAATTATAGTTATTTTGTTAAGGGCTATTCGGATATAATATCTGTTATTTAGAATTATATTATGTAAAAAAAATTTAATTTATCAATAGCTGATATTTAATCCTATAAAAAGACGTAATTAGTTGTTAAATGGATATAAAAAGTGAAAATATAGAAATAAAATTTTATCCGGTCAATCATTTCTTTTCTTCTTCCCCGTCTGTGTTAAGAATCCATGCTTGTAACTCCAAGTGGCTTCCCTAACTTCGTTGTGAGGATATACACGTAAATAGGAAAATTAATAAAGCTGATGGCTATAATAGCGGTTGATGAAGGTGTAACAAAATAACTAAATCAATTTGTTTTTTTTTATATCTCTAGCTCTCTTCATCTCTTCTTTTCCATTTCCATTGTTAATATTTTTTATAAACGTAACTGCCATTTTTAACTCCCATCGCCATTTTCATTCAACAACTTGCATCGTAACAGGGGAGAATACACAACTTGTTGGAAGAAGAATATTCAACGAAAATGCTATTGACTCTCTTTCTATTTCTATCTTCCCCATTAGTATTTGAAGAAAAGAGATCAGAAAAGAAGAAATCGGTTCAGTGGACTTTCATTTTCAAGATGACCTGCGGGTAACACGGCTTTCTACTGCTGAATCATTAAAATCTTGCAGGGATTGGAAGAAAATGTGTGTATACTAAAAATTAGAATTGGCCGGTTCTCATTTACATTGACGTAATCCTGAGTTGAAACATAGCCCTGTCATATTCTCACCAGCTTTTTTCAACCCTCTCACTGGAAAGGAAAATTGGCAAAAGAACTATCTTTTAAATTTATACAATCTTGCAAGTTCCTGCCTCCAGATTAGGTAGGAAGTAGCGTAAGTTTTACGTAATCTATTTAATTGTTTTCTTCAACTCTCAACTCTCGAAATCGAAGGTCTTGCAAAGACCATTTCAACGCGGCAAAATAATAAGGTTGTCCTTGTATGTTTTTTCACAACCAAAGAATTTACACTTGTTTTCCCAAGATTGGCCTCCGGTCCTGTCTATGGGTAGATCCCCTGGCCCTATTTTTGTTCCAAAATAAAGTCGTTTTTTATCTATTTTACACATAAAACGAGTCATTTTGAAAGCGGAAACAGGCACAGGTTGCAATATAGTAACGTTAACAGAGGATAGAGGATTTAATGCCCCTGTCCACTGAGTACCAATCGTGCCCTCTGTATTGTTATTTAACTGGTGTCTGTGGGCGCTCCTGGCAAGCCTTTTGTGAGCAGCCTCGAAACTTATCCAACTAACCTTACGTGTTTTTGTTGGCGCCTATTGTGGAAGGCTGCTTAATCTCCATAGACATATTCTTCATGTCTGCCATGATTTCTAGGAAACTCTTTTGCTTGGTTAGTTCCCTGATGGGAGGCCTACTGCTTTTCCCTTTGCTTGTCAGCTCTGCTGATCCTGATCCCTTGCAGGACTTCTGTGTTGCAGACTTCAACGCTTCTATATCAGTTAATGGGTTCCCTTGTAAACCTGTGGATGAAGTCAATTCAGATGATTTTTTCTTTGACGGGTTAAGGAAAGAAGGGAACACAAGCAATATGTTTGGCTGGTCTGTCTCTTCTGCTAATGTTCTTGCATTTCCTGGCTTAAACACGCTTGGGATTTCGATGAACCGAGTAGATTTTGCACCAGGTGGATTGAACCCTCCACATTCACACCCTCGAGCCTCTGAAACTGGTGTGGTCATCAAAGGGAAGCTGCTGGTAGGATTTGTGACAACTAGCAACGTATTTCACTCCAAAGTTTTGACAGAGGGACAGATGTTTGTTGTTCCGAGGGGTCTTGTTCACTTCCAAATAAATGTCGGGAAAGGGAAAGCCTTGCTTTTCACGGCCTTCAATAGTCAGTTGCCGGGGTCCGCGGTGGCTGCAACAACTCTCTTTGCTTCAAAACCTTCCATTCCCATCGAGGTGTTGACCAAGGCCTTCCAAGTTGACGATGATGTCATTAAGAATATAAAATCCAAGTTTGGTTCTTAATCATTTCTAAATATTGTACTAATTCTCACGCCGCTACGATTCTATCAATTATAATTCATTGCTCTGTTTGCAACGCCCCTTATGTTCTGTTAAAAATCACCCGTCTTAACTAATTATGGTTTGTGTGAGTGTTTCAGCAATCTCATCTCTTGATTAAAGGTATCAAGTTCGAATCTTGAGAATTGATAAACTTGTTTAGTCAGTACTTTATTCTTTACGAACTGATCTCGTGCAAGCGAAGATTAGTCTAAATATGAATGACTTAAAAGTCCCTTCTCAAAATTGAGACCCTTTTTAAAACACCTTGTAGACTAATAAAAAAAAAGAAATAAATCACCCGTCTTAAATCTTGGTGACGTCTTCGGGTACTAACCCAGGAAAATCATCGTGAATATTCACTAGATATTCGTCACTATATATCAACGTGGTTCCCTTGTGTTCCATACATTTTTTATTCAGTGTCGTAACTTCCAGACAAAATGATTTTAATTTGTCACAATAAACACACTAAAAATTTCTGAGTTGCATACATTAGCATCATTTTGGTCAACGGGGCTATTTATCCAAATCATACAAAAATCAAAAATTCCAGTAGATTAGGTAAATGAATCAACTTCAGAGGTTCGTGCCTACGAACTAACTAGTACATTGAGAGTCGGACAATACACATGGATTAGAGGCAGCTTCTACAATTAACATGAGATTACAACAGTAGTAGTACACACATTTCTGCACCATATGGGGAAGCCAGTAGTAATATTCCCTTGCAACAAACTGATGAACAGAAGAACAACCTAGCTAGTTCAGTAGGATGCTCGTTCAAAACTTCCACCAACCTGCATGTGTAGCCATTCAGGTTGCGATCCATGGGCGTATTCTCTCGCTGACTGGGGGGCAAACATCATTCCTGTGCCATCAAATGGTTGTGCACCAAGCTACAAAGAAAAGGAAAGACGTTAACTGTTGACACGCAGAGAACATAAACTGATAATTTGGAATCCGGTAAAAGTTCATAAATCTGTTTCTTCTGAAACAAGAAAGTCAAACAACCCATGATTCGAGCACTATAATCTTTTCAAACATAATGTTGTTCCTAATAGACTCGTTCGTCTACTCAAGTTAAAAGGGTAAAAATCATAATCTAGCAAAACGACATTCTCTACCTCTTGATCACCAAGCCACCATCTCAGAAGAAGACGTTATTCAATAGATAGACATTCAACAAAAAGATCGTTAATATGCATGCTTGTCAGCCAAAAGGTAGCACACCTGGGTCACCTGCTGGGATTCTCAGACGTGCAGAATCCGGCAGCAGCATGGCCGATCAAGGGCTTATATAAGGGTTCAAATTATTTGATTAACTATTAAGGATTATCGACCCCTACTCATTACTCAATCACTGAAAAAGCAGAAACAACAGATGGCTGGATGATTTATATTCAACCAAAAGTAGGCCCAAATTGTAGGGTGTATAATCAGTTACTTTTTTTACACTGAAGACTGGAAATAACACCATGTTCCATGAATAGAACACTTGACTTGCTAACTGATTGAAGCACAGGAACATGGATGCTTTTCTGTCTATTCGACATTACACGTCAATAATGCTTAGAGAAACTTAACCCAATTGCGACCAACTAAATTTTTTGCAAACTTTTTAAAAGCATTTCTGCATATCAAGATGTGTGTGTATGTCAATCCAACCTTCTTTCAAGATCATGGAAAGACGGGGAGATTCAACACTTTGTTTTTGTATGCCAGATCCAAAACCCTCAAAAGTTCACATTAAGTACAATTCTAGATGCGTTTCAACTTCAAAATTACAAACTTTTTTAATATGCTTTGGCTTTAATGCGCACAATCTAATCCAAGTTCGTAGTTCACAAATGTTATGTTACCAGGTAGGATTGTCTGATATCCTTAAAGGCAGGGAGAAACTATCTTACAAAATCAAGAATATCTATTATAAAAAAGGGGCATAAACCAAAACAGTTTTTGGTCCCAATTTTCTCATCTATATGCCCAATGCTTCACTATCCACATCCTAGCAAAAGAAACATAGTTACTTCTCACACAATCAATTTTCTAGGGATACAATTTAAGTTATCGACCAAATGGAAAAAGGTATATCAGCTAAATAGCTAATGAATTGATTGCATCATCAAAAAATTCCTAATCCTCATCGTGGTTGCGATAATAATAAGGAATCAGAGATCAGATTAAACTAATGAGAAGATGGGAATAAGTCATTATCATATAAATTAAGATTTTAATTTATTAGAATAAGAAGACTTACATCTTTGGAATGAAAGCCTTCTATTGTGGGGTTCATATGCATCCTTGAATTAACTGCTTCTAATTTCATAGACAAAAGCTGCAGAAACCCAATTTGAAACCACAGATTTCAAGCCAGCTTCAATAGGATAGCATTGTCAGTAGCAACAAAGACAGTGTTGTTGGGTACTACCTCAACCTGTTGCTGTAATGACTGGATGTAATTGATTATTTCGTCAAGGACGAGTGCTTTACCTATGACCTGTTTCAAGGAAATAACAGACGTATCATTCAACAAAATTGCTTGGACACTATGAGAGAAATTATATTCAAGGATGTGCCACTAATTTTCTTCAAATAGTGACATAGCAGAACAAACCAATAATTACAGATTGAGTATACAACAAAAGAAAAGGCAATGGACTCATAGATCTTCCAAAACTAAATTCAGCAGAACACAAGTACGATAAACCCATAAGGGAATAGTTACCTTATTACACCCAGGGACTAAATCTTGGAGTATCTTCATCCTCTCACTTATTTTTTCTCTCCTAGCCTGCAAAAAGAAAGTTTTGAGAATGAATCAAATTCAATGCTTCAAACATGCCACTTGAAACAAATAACCAAATAGGGAGGAGTACTAAAAGTATATAGATATAAGATCCTGAAATTAGATTTTGATGAACTAAGAGATCAGTGAATAATAAGAAGTTCGACGGGGTTGAAGAGATTACTCTCTCTGCTAGACTGTGGCTATCAGTTGCTTGACCCCTTCTCGCTCTCACATGAATGTAATCTTGCTTTGGTGGTTCTGTCGGTTTAGTGTTTTTGTCAGCAGATTTGTTGTTTGCAGCGGAACTTGCTTCTACTTCAGTTTTATTCTTTTCATTTCTAGATCCCAATACTTTCAGCCGCTTGCCATTAGAATCATTCTGAGCACAGCACATGATTAATCATCACAAATGTATCAAAGGGAAAAGTAAATTAAAAATGGCCTCTAACATCTTGATTTTGCAAAGCTGAAAACTTCATGCCCATAGTTAAAATCAGGCAGTGTATTTCCAACTACACAATAATCTGCAAACTGTGCAGATCAAACCTCGCAAGTGGAAGAAACTTCTCAAGTGCACAAAATTACCTGATGAAACGATTCGATAGATAACTAAAAGTGGAAAATTTTGTAAACTTCCAACACATTTAGTCCTCAGTGAAGAAAATTGGAATCAACAGTTTAACATGTTGAAGTTTTTAGTCACCTAAGAAAAACAAAGAAAAAGTAAATCCGACACAACATAAAAGTAACAGCCGAAAATCTCAACTTTCTCTTCTTTCCTTCCATTCTCTCAACAGAAGCCCAAACTTCTCCTCTATTCCTCTACATTCTCAACAGAAAAAGGTTTACGTCATCTTAATTATCAAAACCAATAACCGAAAACAACAAAACAGAATAAAGAACCAACCAATTCGTTGCCACTACTAGTAGTGGAGACCATCTTAGACGATTCATCCTCCGAACTCAAATCTCTCCTCTTCCGCCCATTCCCACCACCACTCTGCTCCGTCACCGTCGACTCCTCCGCTGACCCGTCTCTCTCTCCACCAAACCCAATTCCCAAATTCCCCATCCGAAGCCCCAACCCACCACCACCACCATCCACATTAATAGCTCCAAGGGGCCAAATCTCCGACAAAGTGTACGAGGAAGGGTTGGCTGCAGCGAAGGAGACCTCGTTTATCAGTGGAGGATCCATAATTCCCGGAAATGGATCGGGGTCTAAGTCATTCAAGACAGGTCAGCGCGACTCGGTGAGCTTGGGATCAGAACTGAGTGCGGGAGAGCTTAGTGAGTGAGGAGTGAGACTTCAAAGGGGTTTACCATTGAGTTAAAAAAGCTTGCTTGGGGTTATTTAATGGACTCAGAATTCAGTCTAGAAAGAGACTGTTGCGTCTGCGAAGAGCAGAAGGAGTAGATAAAGTTGTGGGTCAGAACCCAGAGAGTTACCCTCATAATGAGACAACTCTTAAATTATAATTATGTTTCATAATTAAATATTATTTTTACTAATTACAGTTAAATTAAACTTTAAGTCCCCTTTCTATAATAATTATGTTTCATAATTAAATATTATTTTTACTAATTACAGTTAAATTAAACTTCAAGTTCCCTTTCTATAATCTCATTCTCATCTTTTTTACATAAACCAGGCTTAACTACATGAATCTCGGGTAAGTAGGCAGGGATTGGTTATGGCCAGAAAGGCGCGCAGTACGCCCACGGCGTAATCTAACCTGGCCACAACTAAGGATTGGAAATTGGGATTTGAGTTTAAGAGTTTTTCTCGGACAATCTCATGATATATTGAGGGTAGAAAGATTTGATACAATCGCGAGGATGTAATATATAATCCTACTCGCTTGTTCCAACCGACACGTGTACGTATTGTGTCTGTTTGAGGTTTAATTGCCGGTCACATCACGCGAGTAGACGTGTGAGAAGGTTATTTTTCAGAGGGGTTTTAATAATATGGGATCACGCGCCTTTGGAGCAGTACATTGTAGAGTTTCTGCCACGCCTTTTAACTAAATTTGATTAAGTTTTACTAATTGGATTTATTGACTGGTCTAATTCACTTAATTCACAGCATCATATAATACTGCAATTACAACGACAAGGATTAATCTCTGAAGTCTTAACATCGTGAGAAACTAAGATAGATCAACGACGACAACCATTTTTAACGCGAGGGAGGTTTGGTGCTGGTGAGTACTTGTTATCTATTTCTTGCTTGAGGGTAACTGTTGAGAAGAAAACTTCAACACCATCAACGCCTAACCTTCAATCTCCGGCGTCACTACTCACCACCTAACTTGCCTACCAAAAAATGCATGCTTACTCAAGCAAGTGTAATAAATCTGAGGAAAGCTCCTTCTAGGCTCGCCAAAGAAGGGTGAAAGGTGATTCCAATGAATTAAACGCCACCCATGCATGTGCCCAAAATGATCTTTGCTAGTGCAAGTTGGTGACGATTACCAGTTCCTGTGTTTGTCGTGAGAGCGACTATCTCCTCCTCCTTGTATCCATTAACAGCTCCAAACCACGTGCTAGATAATATGTTGTTTTGTTATTGGAATACGTAGTTGTATGTGAAGTAAGAATTCGTAATAGCGTGTCACCGTCGATCTTTGCACGTCTTATCTCAATGTTTAGCTCATGCAGAGACACATAGAATATAGGAATATTTGTCATCTCAAGTTTTTCATACATTACGTCAATGGATGGTGAAATTAGGCGGTAGAGAATAAACATGGTGTCGTCTTGAATGGTTATGCATAACAGGCTGTATCAGTAATTGAGTCAAGCCGAACATTTTGGCACATTTAGGCTTTGATTTAGTTTCTTATAAATCTTGACCTGGGCTGAATTTTAAGACGTAACAATTCATTACTATGTGAAAAGAAGAAACTGAACTTCTTTTGGTAAACTACAAAGCATAGAAACTCACAAATCCTTATTGTATGTACGTACCAGGCTTTAAACTCTAGCAAACGGGAAGCATCCCTATTTCTGGAAATTGAACTTTTGTAGTAAACTGCAAGAATAGAAACTTACAAATCCGTTATTGTAAGTACGTACTAGGATTTAAACTTTAACAAAGAGAAAGCATCCCCATTTCTCTAATGACCAGGGCTAAACACAAAGTAATAAAAAGGAAAAAAAAATCCATTTTGGTACTCAAACTTTTATTCCAGGTGTACGTAACTTTTTGAATTTTAATTTTTGTTAAATTGAGCTCAAACTTTTATAAAATTTCCATTTAAATGAAGTTTTTACCAATTACAAAAAATGTACAGCATACTTCGTCTAAGTTCCACAAACTAAATGTCAATAGAAAAATGGTGGGATATACATAATCTTACCTGAAAACATAAACTAAGCTTAAAAAAACAACACCCACAAAATTTATTAAGCTCAATGATTGAAGGAATTCATCGAAGGAACCAATCAGATGATTGAAGCAAACCACAGAAGAAACCCAACTATTAGTTAGGTGATTGAAGCATCAAAGGAATCACGGACATTATTTGGCTAGACGATTAATTTCGGTGAGATAATTTTCAATTGCATAATTGAAGTTTAGGCATTATTCAACTTTAGTAAAATTTGAAGTTGAAGTGGGCACTTTTTTTTCATTAGTAAGTCTTATAGGAGGTTAAAGCAATATCATCATAAGTAGTATAACATTGGTGGCTTTTTTGTGTTATTATTTTTGCTTATACGGAGATAAAAAAGTGTGTTCATTTTACTTGTAGGAAGTGAAAAATTGTGGTTCTTAAAAAAATTATAAGCTTGTCAATAAATTATCTTGGCTGATATGTAATAGAACATAAACATATTCATCACCAATTATTTTTTATTTCCTATTAATCCAAAGTGTCTGTGGAGAACTTTAGTAAAGACTTTGTTATAAATAGATTAACCAATAATTAGCTAACCAATTGCTAGTTGTTCTGTAAATAGTGTAATATTAACATTGGTCACATGTTGTAATCTCTTATTATGTATGTGCTAATTGCATATATCCTATTACATTCATCACATTTTTGTCAGCTCTATATCATTTATGGTATGTATATTATAATGGTGTTGTATTATACTAGTTGGTGTCACAAAATCACATATGTTTGATATTTTGGTAGTATATAGGTGTCTAGTAAAAATAATGGATGATGAATCTTCCAAATCAGTAAGGAGTCATAGTCAAAAGCAATATGATGATTTGTATATTTTATCAATATGGAAGTTAAAACTCTTTGATGACTTCTTGAACCAATGGCAATTATGGAAGAAGATTTTATAGATGCCCCAATTATAAGGTAGGTAAATTATTAATAATAAAGTGATTTTAATTTGATAATGAATAATTTCTATTACCATATGCTTATAAGAAGAGGAGTGTAAACTTTTTATATGTGTGGATGAAGACTTCAATAAAAGGTCAATATCTATTACATATGAATTTAATGCTAAGAATAAAATATTAAAGGTTGAGGAAAAGATGTTAAAAGATGAGGTTGGCATGTAAAGTAACGGTGAATACATAGGGGAGATGCATGATCTATATGGTGAATTAGCATAAGTTAAAGTGATGTTGAAATGTACAATTTTTGTAACATAAAGATTGTAAAGGTTGCTACCCAATATGTGTTGTAATATTTGTAGCTATATTTATAATTCTTCTTTTTTAATTTAAAGGATTTAAACTTCATCAACTTTAATTTTTTGACATGGAAATTTTCTAGGAATGTTTTATTGTATTTAAATGAACCTATAATATGCATGTAAACAATTATATTATTATCTTACATGCTAAAGTTTAAAGTTGTTCTTAGAATCACAAGTACCTGCCAATCTTGTATTCAATATTGATGTCATGTTATAACCAATTGTAAGTGAATAAATATGTGTAATTACTTAAAGATTTCAGTAGCTTTAAAAGGTAAACATATAATATTTTAATTTTCAAAAGTAAATGCATCTACATTCTTAAAAATACAAAAGAAACTTCTAGGAAAAAAGGTCTATAATATATAATTGCCTCAAATGACTATAGCATGACATAATTGAGTGTTGATCAAGTTTCAATTGAGTTAAAGTCCAAATGTGATTACCTTCCCCTCTTTGCATTCCTCTTAGTATATAAGGTAGATAAAGTGATGTTACTCTCACCATTCCACAGCAATCCTAAAATTCAATTTCAGTTTGAGAGGTAGATTCAATAATTAAAGATCTTAGTAAGCTGCATCGCCTCATTATATGGACATTTTCCCTTATTATGTACATATGATAATAATAATAGTGAGTTAATGCTTATATAATTTAAAAATTTATATGAACTTAATCTCATATATTTGTTAACTTATATGGTACTCAATTGAGCTACTTGACTCATTAAAGTGTAATCTATGACCACTAATCCTTTCACCTTTGCCTCTACCTCTATCATTCCTCTACTCCCACCCCTACTTCTCACTCTACCTCTTCCTGTTCTTCTAAACATGATTATTGATCGTTATTGATCTCTTTTCTAATGAATTCATGTGCCTCTTAGTTGAAGTAGTGTGCATTGATGATGATGCTTGGACTCCCTATTTTTATTTCCTAAAGTTGGACGTTCCTTGCACCTACTATCATTTTGTAAAAATAATCATTAATTAGATAATGAAAATAGAAAAATCTGTGTCAGGTATAACAAAATATTATTACATTTATTACATATGATGCATTTTCGCATAAACTTTGGTTATGTCCTTGTTATGCACATTTGAGGCAAGTCATTCTCCTTCCATGTATACTATCTTTTATTTCTTATTCTGCTGAAATTTCTCCTTCTTCATATTCTTTTAGCGTGACTAGGTATTCTCCTTATTGCCGATGGCTCAATGACTTAATATTGAGGCCAAAATATTGTCCCATTAAGTTATTCAAGGGAATATTTATATGCTTACATATACCTCTCCTTATTGTAGCACTTTGTCTATATAATCATCTAGATTTTGATGATTATGGTAAAGGAAGCTACTATATGAGGACATCTAGTTTCTATCAAATTCCAATATTTACATGTATAAGTACAATTATTAATTTGCTTATAAAACCTATATAATCTGTTATCAACCTCATGCCTATTAGCTTCATTCTAGTTAATAAAATAGTTAAAACTTTCTCTTTTATTCTCTTTTAACACTGTTAAAACTATAAGTGCTATGTTCTATCCCATTTTCCCTTAAAAATCCTTTTTGCACACATCCTTAATCATCTTTCTAACATGCTTTGATTTGCTAACAATAGGCTTCATCCTAGCCTCTAATACCAACTATCGAATGTCTAACTTATGTTATTACCCACACAATCACCTTTAGCATTAACCCTAAAATATGCCTTAGCCCATATACCTTAGATCTTACAACATATCTTTAAACAACTTGTTTTCATTACATTCAACACATGCAACTGATATTGAAATCATGCATAAAGGTTAACTTTGTTATCCTCTAAAGCTTAAAGTTTAGATAATCTCCATTCCATCTTCATCTCCAATTAGCATAAAGTTGTCTTGCATATATTTTATGCTCAATATTTGGTAATGATGCTTAATTGCATTAAAAAGACCCTAATTAACCATGTAAACCAAACAAACTAATAAGTTCATATAGTTAAACAAATTAATAATTAAAAATATAGATACATACCTTTTTCTTATTAGAAATTGAAAATGCAAGCATGACTAGCTAAGCTTCAATGGATCCATTGATTATGACTAGTGGAACAGTTACAAGAGCTAAGAGTAAGAGGGTTAAAGAGGATTTGAATGTGTTAATTCAAAATATACATGTTGATTAAGCTTCACAAAGAACTTTAAAACCTAAATTTAGAGGGTTATTGAACCTACTAAAAGACCAACCCTTAGTTAATATGCTTCAAGCTTAGGTTCAAAAAGACTTGGATGTGAATATGACCTACAATATGGTCATGTATATGAAAAAAAACCTCCAAAATGATTGCATACCAACCTATGTAACTTTTTTTTAAAAATCATTTTTGAGATACAACCTCCAACATAGGTATATTAGAGCCCGTGTTCATATTCACAAAGTTATATAAAGATCCATGGTTTCCAATATGGGTGTCTCAGAGTTTGTATCTAAGTTCATTAAAGTTATAGAAGGATCCATCCCAGACTGTAGTAAATATTGTTAGAAATTTTGTAATAAATAGAACATAACCTATGGTCATGCTTGCTTAAAATCTTAATCTTTGTTTAAGTATTTAAAAGTTATTTCATTTTAATTTAGTTATTTTTGAAATATTTGATTATTGAGAGTCACGAGTGCTTCTTGTGCTTATTCTTCTTTGAACTTTGAAATTATTAAGAATTCATATAAATTGGTATCAGAGAACTTTAAATTGGGTGTGGACACTTTCACCTTTTTTTTGTATCGTTTAAGTTCCAATTGATTTCTTTTTCAAAAGAAGAGAAAATCATGTTCTTTTTTATTCATTTGCGTATCATTGAATTATGTTCTTATTTTTAAAGTTTCCATCAAAATTTAAACTCCATCATCATCTTGTTTATAGGGTTTATCTATATCTCTTGTTCTATTAGGGATTCTCATTATCCAATTCTTGCATTACTATCTTATCAAAGAAAAGAGAAAAAAAGAAAGAAAATACATAAAATAAAAATAACTAGTGTAGGAATAATAGCCTTAAAAAATTGTTCTTAATACATTTTGAAATTCTTGATAGCCATCCTTAATTTATTTTATTTCCATATTTTTATTAACCTATAAGTTATTTTCTCTTTTTGATCTATAAGTATTGGGCTTTTGGACTTTTTAATGTTGAATTCCCTTTTGAGTTTGTTTAGTTCTTCAAACAATTTATGAAAGAAGCAAAAAAATAAGAAAAAGTAAGAAAGTGCAAGATTAGGTTTTAGCAAAGCCAAGTAAAGAGTGAAAAATGGGCGGTTGTCACCTTTGAAAATAAATATGTGAGGGAACCTATGAAAAAAATTCTTTACTAACTTTTCTTGCAGTTTTTAAATACATCTTTTGAAGGTGTTTCGTTACCAAATAAGGAAAAAGACAACTTATATTTATGTAGGATATGAAGCAATAATTTGAAACAATGAATATGATCTATGTTGAGCTGAGGGATATCTTAGAGAATCAATCATAAAAAATTATTGAAATACAAAAAGGACAACAACTCTAAGTTCTTAAGGAGCGGAGGCATAATAGATATAATCTAATAATCCAACAAAGTTTAATAAGTAGAATGACAAACTTAGTAGTGATGATGTTGACATAGCCTTTGATGTTTAAAGGGATAAGTTAACAACTAAGGGAAGAGATGGATGTGATTGGGAGCGAAGGATATAGCCTAGAGTGCGAGAAGGAGTGGAGACAATCTTGGCAGCATCAAATGACCATACATTCTTTTTAGGGTTATAATGATCCTAAAACTTATTTGGAGTGTGAGACGAATATAAAAGTAATCTTTAACTACCATAATTATTCTAAGGAGAAGAAGGTAAAGTAATCAATAATAGATTTTATTGATTATGCAATCATTTGGTAAGATTAAATGGTTAATATTAAAAGAAAAATCATGAGCAAAATATAGATAATTTAAATGAATTAAAGGCTCCTATGATGAAAAGATTTGTGTTAAGTCATTACTAAATGGATATATATTAAAGGATGCAAAGTCTTATCCAAGGATTAAATAATGGGAAAGAATATCATAAAAAGATGGAAGACGTCATGATTCGGGCCAAAGTAGAGGATGACATAGAAGTGATTATGGTCAGGTTCTTAAATGGGTTGAATAGAGATATAGCTAATGTAATGATGTTAAAACACCATATAGAGTTGGAAGAGATGGCATATATAGCAATAAAGGTGGAGAGATAAATCAAATATAAATAAGGATGGAAAAAGTGGCCCAACCCAGGTTGGCCGAGCCACAGGCTAAGATTGCCTAGCCCAACGAGAAGGCACAAAGCGATATCATTTTGTCAAAAACGAAGTTATTTTTTAATTTTTTATAAAAAACATAAAGTTCATAAGTCTAGTAGCCATCATCCCGTCAGGCCACAAGCTGACCAGTAGGCAAGGCCTGACCTGGCCCAGCCCATTACCATCCCTAAACATAAAAGGTTCATCTAAGTACCCTATTAGTACTAATAACTCTTGAAGACTTGAATAGAAAATAGATGATAAGAGTCCTTCTAAAGAAAGTGGAGCCATTTAAGCCCAAAATATATGTCTATAATAAAAGAAAAGGTAAGATTGACTCTTAACCTTCTCATAATAGAGATAAAGTGCTTTTGTTATTTGGAAATAGGGCATATTGCCTCATAGTATCCAAATAAAGGGTTATAACCATGAGGGATGATAGAGAGATGGTGAGTGAGAGTGAGACTGATTCAAAGGAAAAAGAGGCTATGCCACCATTAGAAGATTCTAGTAATGAGGGCATGAAGTATATTGTTAAGGGCAAGGTATTTGTTACTAGAAGGGTATTAAGTCATTAAATCAAGGAGGATGAGTTAGAGAAATGGAGGAAGAATATCTTCCATGCTATATGTCAAATTCAAAATAAATTATGCAGCATGATAATTGATGGATGGAATTGTATTAATATAACGAGTATTGTTCGTATGAAAAAGTTAGGACTATCCATTATATATTTAAAGTCATAAAACTTTTATATATTAATTAATAACCTACTTAATAATTTGTTACTTATATTTTATCACTACAATGAATTAAATACAAAATATTTGATGAAAAATGCCGGTTCAATTATAATAATTACAAATTGGTAATTAATTATTAATTAAACGTAATAAAAGCTATAAATGATATTTACAATTTAATAAAATTGAATAATATTTTTAAAATGTTATATTTAATTATACATATTTGCAATTATATTGAGCAATTAACTTATGATATAAATTATACCAATGATTTATATAAAAGTTTATGGTATATAAAAGCATTATTTTATTAATTCTTAAAAATCAATATATTAATTAATATAGGGAAATCAAGGTGAATATATAAGTGTTAGTGTCATTCTTTATTAGAAGGTATAAGGATAAATTATTGTATAACATGGTACCTATGTAAGCTAGTCATATATTGCTAAGAAGACTATAGTAATATGATCTAAGTGTGACACACGATAGTTTCAAAAATAGTTATACCTTTTTTAAGGATGAAAAACTCATTATTCTTATATATTTAACCCTTAAGTAAGTCTATTAGGACTAATTAAAGTTGAAAAGAGATAATAAAGAGAGAAAGAGAGAGAGAAGAAAGAGAGTGAGGGCGATAGTTAGTTATGATAGAAAAAGAGAAGCAGAGTGAGAGCTTTAGAAAAAGTGTCAGTAGAGAGAAAAATAAAGAAACTGGTGAGTTGTTATGCAAAAAAGAGTGATATTAGGAATTATTTTTCTATACTAACCTATAATTATACTTTTGATAAGGAGACTTTTCAATATTAAAGAGCGTAACATACGTTTTTTGAGTTTGTTGTTTCTTTATTACAAGAGTACGAGGGTGTGTTGGCTAATGACACCCTTAATGGATTACAATCCACTAGAGGGATCGAACCTCAAATTGACTGTACTAGTTTCCATTTATAGTAAATCCACACATAAGATTAGTTCAGAGGAAGCAAAGAAGTTTTAGAGATGAGAGGAAAGTTAATAGCTAAGTGGTATATAAGGGGCGAACAAAAATTCTTGTTCATTTTCAATACTTCTAATGCCTAATAAGGATGATACTTAACATATGTGTATTGATTGTAGAGCTATCAATAAGATAATAGTAAAGTATCAATATTCCATTCCCAGGTTAGATGATATACTTGATAAATTACATGGAATTTTGCAAATTTTCTAAAATTGATCTAAAAAATGAGTATCACCATATTAGGATGAGAGAAGATGATAAGTGAAAAACTATAACTAAGACTAAATTTGAGTTATATGAGTGGATAACTGTGCTATTTGGTCTTACTAATGCACTTAGTATTTTTGTGAAAATGAATCATGTATTGCGTACATATATAGGTAGGTTGTAGTTGTTTATTTTAGTGGCATTCTAGTGTATAACAACATTTAGAAAAGTATATTTATCATTGAATGTGTGCTTGACAAGTCGAGGAAAGAATATTTGTATGTTAACTATAAAAAGTATACTTTTTGCTTAGAAAAGATTATGTTTTTTTGGTTATGTAGTTAAAGTTAATAAGGTAAATAAGGACAAGGTGAATGCAATTAAGGAATGGTTGAGAACTAAATCTATAATAACGTTAAAAAGTTTTCATAGTTTGGATAGTTTCTATCAAAGATTTGTGAATATTTTAGTACAATTGTTGCACCACTTATTAAAATTGTTAAGAAATATGCGGAGTTTTATTAGGATAGTGAATAGGAATAAGCATTCATTTATTAAAGACAAGTTTCGTTTGACACCTATTTAGAATTACCCTATAATTCTAAAAATTTTAATATTGAGTTTGATGCCTCAGGATTAAGTATTGGAGTTGTTTTGATGTAAATAAGAGGAAAATAGGCTATTTCAGTAAAAAATCTATGGTGTAACCTTGAACTACCCAAATTCTATCAAAGAGCTTTTTGTATTGCTGTTGATTGTTTCCATCGAGTTAAGATTGTGCATACATCAAAGAAATTTGAACACCAAATCTATATTCTGGATATTAACTGGATCCTTATGATTTTATGCATTATTGTCACAGCTGGATTAAGAAATCAACGTGAAATTGGGAATGCTTCGGGTAATATTGTGTTTCATCATTTTCCTATAGAACTAGAGAAGTTGAATAGAGGAACTTCGGATGTTATAGCCTCAAAATGAACTTACTGCAACAAAATAATCGATGTAGGAATTGATGTGCTGGACCCCGTTTCCAAAGTCCAACTCTTGCAGAAAATCATAAGACTTGAGCTATTTCCAATAGAGAATCACCTTAATCATTATCGGTTCATCTTCTTTCTCTGATACCATACAGTGCTAGACCCCGTTTCCAAAGTCTGACTTTCATGCTCTCTCTGATACCCTAAGACTTTGGACCCCGACGATCGCATTCAGATAACATACATTCCTCAACTATACTTGCATTCAAACCTCCCCTTTCTAAGCTCATCTCCGCTCTTCGAATAGTCGACAATTCCATTTATCCAACTGACAGGTCTGATTGTTAGTAGTCGACTTTTAGCTAAATAGTCGACTTGTCCAATGCTCTATTTGAACCCGAATACCTCAAGGAATAGCATTGGTAAGTCCACCATTTTTCACATGTACCTGTTTCGGGGCTATAGGCATAACTTTTTCTATAGGCATTCAAATTAGGGTTTCTTTAGATAGTTTGAAAGAAGACTTCAAGAGCTACAACTTTCATGAAGACTTTGAAGACCACTTGAACTTCTGAAGGGTCAAAAATAGGGCAAAAGATAAATCATGAACAATAACCCAGAAGAAGTTGTGAACAGTAACACAAACGAAGTCTGTGAACAGTAACACAGAAGAAGTTCGTGAACAGTAACACAAAAGAATCTGTGTACAGTAACACAGACGATATTCTTCAACTAATATAACTTCTTAACTCCTTCTCATTATCCTTTGTGGTTGGCCTATGGTCTGTGTTCTATCTTCTGTAGTTGAATTTTATCTTTTGTGTTGACCACTTATCGTTTGTGGTCTATCCTCTGTGTTCTATCCTCTGTAGTTGACTTTTATCTTCTTTGTTGACCCCTCATCATCCGTGGTCTATCATCTGTGTTCTATCTTCTATGTGATGATGTGTCCTCCGTGTTCTGACGTCATCACAGACGATACTTCTACTCTCTATTCATCCTTGCCTCTGTGTTCTAATGTCAGCACAAACGATACTTCTACTCTTTATTCATCCTTGCCTCTGTGTTCTGACGTCATCACAGACGATACTTCTATTCTTTATTCATCCTTGCCTCTGTGTTCTGACGTCATCACAGACGATACTTCTATTCTCTATTCATCCTTGTCTCTGTGATCTGACGTCAGCACAGACGATATTCTCCTTCTAAATTTCCCTTGTCTCTGTGTTGTGACGTCATCACAGACGATATTCTTCCTCTGTATTTTTCCTTTACATCTACCTTATTTAATGCAACCATCAACCTTTTCAACCGCTCTCATTCATTCAAACCTTAGGTCAAAAATACCTAAACGTAAACATCAACCGCTTCTCAAAATCCTCAAAATTATTTGATCAACACATGCAACGTGAAACTTAATAGTGTTCATAATCATGCGCAGATCATACATATATTTCATTCATCCCCTAATGAATATTTGTTTTATAAGGCTTTAATAACCTTACAAGTCATAACACATCAGTACACTTAAACTAATCAAACTTTAAAGGTGGCTAAAGCTTTAAGTTCTCAAAAATCTAACTTAAGAATACAAAAGAAAACATGCAGACAAGGGTGCCGCCCTGTCTCTTGACTTACTCACTTTCGTGTTCTTCACCTGAATGGGACATAATTTGGAGGGGGTGAGCTTAAAGCTCGTAGGTAACAGGTTTATAATGTAGAAACAAGTAGAAAACCTTTTTGCACAAACAAATCTTGTTCAGTTACAAATTGTGCATGCATTCGTCTTGTCAAGCAAATCATGATCACGTCAGAATGGTTTGGGTGGATCCAAAACAGAACGTACTACGCATTTCCCTTAAGGGTCCGGTGTAGCTGTGAACAGAATGTACTATCGCAACTCCAATTTATGGTCTTGCGTAGTCGTGAACTTATGGGAGTCCATGAAGGAGCTCCATGCCACTAGCGGGCAGGCGGGAGAAGCCTTTAGACAAGTGCACTTGACTTAACTTAGGGGACCACCACAAACCCACATAACACATATATTTCATGATCTTGAATACTTACTGCCCAAATTGGCAATTCTTGGAAACTTGCTTTTCATATCCGAAAACATGATTTCATAAATTTGCAACTTTTGAATGGGTGCTTCAAATAAACCTTTTTGAATAGATTGACCACCTTAATTAGGGTATGGTCTAAGAATCCTGGGTCTAGAAACATGGCTTTACTATAGTTAACCACTCCATATTCACCAAAACCCTATCCAATTTCTTTCTGATGAACCAATTAGAGCTCTGCTTATTGCTCCAAGTAAATCTATGATCCTCATATTTTAAGTCAAAAATTTCCACATCTTTGGTGCAATCCAACAAGTTGGTATTGTAGTTGTGTAAGTTACAATATCCTTCAGCTTCATATTGGTATATGGTATAGTTGAAATCACCACTTATGATCCATTGACCACTAGCTGTTCTTTTAATTATTCTCTTAGAATTCCATAGGTCCCTCTTTGAAATGCAATATTATGACTGTAGACAAAGGTGGCCAACCCTGAAGTATGCTTCATTGTAAGAGTCAATTTTGTATACATAAATTACTCCCCTGCCTCCAAAACCTCCACCTCTGTAAACTCCTCGTCATAGACTGTGATGATTCTTCCATACCCATGGTACTGGTGATTGGATTCTAACTTCCATTGACTCCCAAAACAATCTAATTTATTCAGATTTACCAGTCTAATTTTTATTTCTAAAAGACAAAATAATTTAGGCTTCTCATATTGTACAAACTCCTTCAAGGCATTAAGCTTTGAAGGGTTGTCTATTCCTCTAACATTCAAACTAGAAAGGTTATGTAAAAATAGTTTTACCTTTTGAGCTTTTCATACTGCTCCGATTGCTCTTTCTAGTTTGCACTTGTTCCATCTTTTCTCCTTGATTTTCCATCTAATTCAATAGATCTGGATATTGTGGCCCATGGGAGGCATCCTATTGTTGAACTCCTAGGGGATTCAACTTTACTTTATCTGTAATGCAGTTATCTACTTCTGCCCCTCCTTTGGATTATTTCGCTGTCTTATTTTTTGTTACCAAACGTATCTGTTGTTGATCCTCAACAATATGCTCAATTTGATCCCCCTTAGCCACATAGGACTGATTTCTACCTTTTGGAATCTCCAATTCCTGATCCACTGGTATCCTTTTCTGCACTTCAAGTTCTTCAATTTCTGTTTTTCCCTTTGAATTATTCTCTTCTGATCCTATCAATTCTTCACAATCTCCCTTGTTAAAGACTTTCCCTATTAGTTTCCATATTTTCCCCTGAACTTATAGGGAAGGTTTCCAATGATAAGTCACCATGACTTTATCCTCCTTTAGAGAATTTCCATCTGCCAACATTAAGATGGGAATGTAATCTTTCATCTCATTTGAAATATCCATGCTCACACATAATCTAGCATAACCAACTCATTTCCTCAATGTTGTATTCTCATCCATGCAAATTGGTTTCCCCAAAAAGCTAGCTAATAAGCTTAAGCCCTTAGTGGTCCAATATTTCAGTGGAATATTATAGATATTTACCCATAGGGGTATGTTCTTAACTCTAATTTTCTCTAGTTCCATCCCAGGTTGCCAATTTTGGAGAAATAATGGAAGTTGTGAGATGTGTCATGGTCCTTCTTCTATCACTTTTTGAGCTTTTGTTTTTGGGATAAATGTAAAACTGATGTTGTCATTTTCTGTTAGCATTACCTCTTATATTCCTTTTCCTTTCCAATTTTTTTGAACCCATGCTTGTAATATAGGAAAAGGAGGGCGTTTATCCATGAAGAAGCCAATAATCGTTGCTTCCTAAGTTTTTGCACCTCCTGTAAGATGTCAAGACTTGGGGCTACCATCAACTTCCACCGGGGAACTGTAGAAAAGAGAGGATTCTGAGCTTTCCCCGACAACCTATTTCCAACTTCTCCTAGTTCCCTCAATATTCTAATAAGCTAATGTGGTTGGTTTGGGTGGGTTTAAATGAGTGGCTGAGGTTAGTGATTTCCTCCATAAATTGGGAGCAAGGCCCACGGGGTTCTGGTAAGTAAGGGATTTGATAGAGGAAGCAGATGAAGGAGATTGAATATTAGGTTTGGTGTTAGCAGGTGATGGGTTTGGAGCTTGATTCAGCAAAGGAGGAAGGTGAGTTGCATGAGGGTAGGGGGAAAATCAGCGAGGTTAGGAGGAGTGATGTCAGTCATTTTGGTACATTGTTGTAAGAAGCAGAAGTGCAGGGAAAAAGAATAGGAAATGTTGGTTTAGAATTGGTAATGTGAGGAAGGCGGGAAAAGATTTTGAGATGTAAGGACAACACTACCCCTGGTCTAAAGTAGGTGCAGTAACAACGATAGAGGAAAAAAAAGGCTGATATGCAGATGCACAAGGTTGAAAACGAATAAAAGAGAGCTATAGCCGAAGGAGCAAAGTAGGGGAGGAGGATGAAGGTGAGAACGCAATTAGAACTCAATGAGAACTAAAGTTTTAGAAGCAGTTTGGGAGTTTTCGTGGAACTTGCTGAATGACAGGAAGACAAGATAGTGAATCTAAATGCAGACTAAGTACCACAGACAAAGAAGCTAGTTTTGGAGGAGGAGAAATGCAAAGAGAAGTCATAGTTTCAGGTTAGGTGGATTGGAGAAGAGGACCGGAAAGGAGACAAGGAATTGTCGGTGGAGCGGAAGCCATCATTATATTGTTAGTCTACATAGTTGCAAACTGAAAAGTAAGAAATGAGTTTCAATTCCTCACTTAAGTTTTTCATTTGTAGGAGGTTTTGAGATTGAGTCATCAAAGGGGGGAGAGGGGGGATTTTTTACTGTTGATGATTCTCGAGCCCTCTGGAAATGCTCCTTGGTCGAATCGATTGCGGACGTTTCGCTTCTAGCGGCAGTGTGGGAGTTACTATTGGGAACTTGATGCTGAGTAGGGGCTAGTGATTAATTAGCAGTTGACTAATCAGTATGTGACGATTTTTTGTGCACAGAAATATACAGACTACATAGGAACCTGAGAGATCTTGGAGTTCCAGATTTACCTCTTCTAATGCTCTGGGGGTGGGGTCTTAGGAGCTTAGGATTAGTCTGACAAAGTTAAGATACCTAATATATATAAAAAAAAGAAAAATAAGAAATGGGAAACTTTTATTTCATGAAAATCAGCACCAATGAAAAGCCTGTAAATCGACATTAATTGCAAGAGAAGCGATTCAGGAGGTTGAAGAACGAGGTGAAAATACATGCTGCAACATGTCTCCCTACAATTTCATGTAAACTTCTAAATCTTTGGATGTATGGAAGGTAATCGACAAGTGAAATGCAAGCAAAGAATGGGGTTCGCATGGAAAAGAAACCTGATTGATGCTCAATCTCACCAACCCTGCAAAATCCTGACAAGTCAAATAACAGAGTCGTATTATTAGAGATAGTTACCAGCTAGTCATATCAAAGTCAACAAGCAGAGCTGAGGCCATTGATGCAGTTACAAAACAATATCCTATTATAACGAGACAATAATTATATTTGTACACAGTTGACAGTGCAAAGAGTACGGGAAAAATATATTTTTTATTTTGTAAATTAAATTTTATTTATATATATTGATGTAAAATTTACATAAGTATATTAAGAAAATTAACTATTTAAAACACCCGCACAGCATATTTTGGTGTGAAAATTCCGTTGACGATGAAGAATGACGAACCTTGCCTAGAAAAACAAATTTGCTTTGGTGACATTGGGAAAGTCAAAGGGTGAAAAGAAGAGCACCCCACGTTCATGTCCACCAAAACTATCATACTCATCACAGAGACTAGAGAGAGGGAGTTGCAGAAATGCAGAGCAGCTATAATAGCACTTATCCCCATGTGCGATGCATCACCAAGGTGGTCTGGTCAGGGACGTGTCACCTTCCTTTCTCTAGCCCAAAGTCCTAGTCGTTTTTGGACTTTCGAGTCATCTTCTTTCTCTTTAAGGCTATAGCTGAGTCACAATTCTAGCCTGTTCCAAAAAAGGCTTAGGCACCCTTTTCCAAAACGTCCTTAACCTGAATGATTACCATCTCATTGGCCATTGCTGCATCCCGACCCTTTTGTCCCCAACAACCATCTTTCTTTATATACAGTTCTCAAATTTTGTGATATGTTCTTGGTTTTTAGGTGTGCTGTAATGAAACATCAGAGTTGATAATAGTGATTCGTTAATCAGGATTATAATTACATATCTAATGACCTCGGACAGCTCAGGCCTCGATACAAGTGGATCCAAAGGAACAATGGTCTCTCATATTTTGGAAGAAGGGACTGTTGTATTTTGAAAATCGAGCCAGCATATTCAACCGAATAGGCGACTCCTTTTCACACCATCATTGCAATCTACATATAATAAATCTGGCATTTCCACATTTACCAATAACAAGAACAAAATTATTAATTTATCAATACCAAGGTTTGTGTATTGTTCAATAAAAAGGTTTCTCCAAGGAGCATAAGAAGTTGATAGTCTCAAAGTAGGTGATGAGTCAAGAAAACGCCGTCACCTGAAAGAAAACAATAAAAAAACGTACGGTATGAAGAATCTCGACAAGTCGGAGTTGATCAAATCGAAGTCCCTACAGAGATTGAACAGTTCTTTCTACGTTCCTTTTAGCATCTTTTCTTTGTTTCAACTGCCAGCTGACAAAAAGCAACAGTGAACCTGAGCTCTAGGCTCTAGCATATGTTGTAATTGTACTATTATTTTCACTACTATAACATAAACTTTTTGCAGGTTGATAATTGTTGTTTCATTTCATTGACCAAATCATAAAAAAAAAAAGAGATGATCATTTACTTCTAACATATAGTACGTAATTAGTCGAGCATTTTGTCAATATTTGTATGTGAAGTTATAAGAAAAACTAATGCAACCAAATCATCAAAGTCCAAAGAAGTGAAGTTCATCACATGGAATCGTATAAAGTTCTGGTACTGGTTTCTTCCACACAAATTCCAACAACTTTGATTTTTTCTAGCCCTGAAGCCCGGCAGAAACAACAGAGAAAAAAAACATAACATAACGCTAGGACAATGTAAGATAGACGAGGTTCACAATCTGAATCAAACCCAAGAACAAGTGATTCCTTCCTGGTCAAATCTGATGTGATGGAGGAGCATTCGACATGTTAATGTGATTCTGGAGAATCTTGGGGCCAGGACCAGTCCAGAGATTCGTATTCTCAACGAGGCTCAAAACCATTTTGAAGTGGGGGCCAACTAGAACCTTCTTCTCGGACCTAGACCCACATTCATCACTCAAGATCACCAGTCAATTCCCGACAAGGAAATCTTATGATCAGTTTTAGGAAAATAAAGAAAGAAAGAAAAGGCAGTAGCATTAATCAATTCACATTCTAAATTAGGAGCCCTTTTTAAGAGGATGCGAAAAGTTCCTTCTAAGCTTTTGGCGTGTGATCCTATTAGGCAATGAGGCATAATACAATAATACCCTAGAGTTGTTATTTTCAGTGTTAGCTTCTTCGCACTGTTTCTTTATTTCAATCATCATCGTCATCATCGCATCCAGTTCTAAATTTTGCAATAAAGCGAGATTTGGAGAAGTCTGAAAGTACGTTGCCTTACCCCTACAGAGTAGAGAGGCTGTTTAAGATAGATTCACATGCAAATATGACAATAAAAAAAAGAATGCAAGTTAAAAGAGTAGATATGTAAAACTGATATGCTAAAAAAGTATGTAAATAAAATTAAAATAATTGAATAAATAAATA
>JAOTAY010000006.1:31739877-31751540 GCA_025629805.1 Erythroxylum baracoense | reverse complement strand
AGTTTTTGTTTCGTTCCGTCTCCAAATTTCTGTTCCGTTCCGTCTCCATAAACCAGAGACAGCAACCATACGGACACGTAACCATTTTATTACCTCAACGCCTAAAAAGATGTGAAAATACTGTTTATTATATTTTATAATGTTATTTATTGCAACCCAAAGGAAGTATCCGTTGCCAACTTTCCTTTATTAAGAAAACTTGTGATTAAGACACCTATTCCTGTCTGAGCAGTCTGTCCTTTTCGTTATTTATTATCCATTTTGTTGATTCCATGGAGTAATGATTCTCACATTTGAATGCAGGAAAATTCTCCTGTAACTTTCTCTCTCTTTCCCGGAAAGAAGAAGAAGCAAACTTTGATCAAGTAAAACAAGGAAAAGAAAAAAGGAAAAATTGGACCGACCTGTTCAAAAATCAATATCAACCCTTTAAAACCATTACTTTCCCCTCCACGTCCTTGCCTCCCTCGACGCGTTTCTCTTCTCTTTCAATGTGTTGATGACCTAATTCTCTTCTTCATCTTCTTCCAGTAGTTTCTTTCATTTCTCTTTCTCTCGTCTTCTTTGTTCTGGATTCCAAATAGTTCGTTTTCTTCTGGTATTTCCCGAGATGAAGAGAAGAAAATCCGAGACAAAATTGGATAGATTCGATATGTTCGTGTCTTTAACAAGGCAAAGATCGATTCAAATCCTGATTGGTATTGGATTGTTGTATCTACTTCTCGTAACTCTAGAAATCCCATTTGTGTTCAATACTGGTTTGGGTTCTGTGTCTCAAGAACCGTTAACTCGTACTTTCAAACTTCAAAGCGAAGAGAATTTGCCGGACAAGGACGCTCCCTCTCGACCCTTTTTATGGGTTTCGCAGAACTCGGCCGAGCCAACTCAGTCCTTGCTCTACACCTCTGAAAATGTTGTGCAGTCCAATACAATCTTGTCAAGTTTGGATTTTGACCCCACTATAAAAGACGGATCCTTGGAGCTTCATAAGAATGCAAAAACTGCTTGGGAGGTTGGGAGAAAGCTCTGGGAAGAGATTGAAGCGGGTTTGGTGCAGGTTGTGGACGTGAAGAAGCCTGATAACCAATCACAAAATTGTCCACATTCGATTTCTTTATCTGGGGCTGAGTTCCTTAACCGAGGGAATGTTATGGAGTTGCCGTGTGGCCTAACTTTGGGGTCACATATAACTGTGGTGGGAAAGCCGAGAGCTGCTCATCCGGAGAATGATCCAAAGATATCATTGGTTAAAGACGGTGATTCTGTGATGGTGTCGCAGTTTATGATGGAGTTGCAGGGTTTGAAGACTGTGGAAGGTGAAGACCCTCCAAGAATTTTACATTTCAATCCAAGATTGAAAGGGGATTGGAGTGAAAAGCCGGTAATTGAGCAGAATACATGTTATAGAATGCAGTGGGGAACAGCTTTGAGGTGCGAGGGATGGAAGTCGAAGGCTCATGAAGAGACCGGTGAGTTCAGTTTTTTTTTTCCCCTTCAAAATTTGTTTGATAGGCAATGACCATCTAATTGTTGTTGATAACCTGCATAAAAGAATTTTTTTCTCTAGCCTTTGCGTTCTTGATAGTTTATTACTATTCATGGATTTGCACTGCATAGCGGCATAGTCGATACCGAAGATTTATTCTCTTTGCTGCCTTGTGCTTACAAAACTCCGGGAAATTTGAACTGATGCCTTACTTTAATGTGATCATATGTGGATTCAGCATGATACTTGGAAAGAGTTAGAAATTACAGGTAGTGTTATGTTTCACGATTTTCAGTTTCACATGTACCATTTTTGCGGACCTACGAAAGGTAGACCTAAATGTTGCGGTGTGCTGGTTTTGCTGATGTGTGATTCAAAGATTTGGTTGGACTGCTAGTAAGTGTTGGATGCAAGTTGGTGATCTTACATCTTAATTTTATATATGTACATTATGGCTCAATTTGCCTAGCTTGCTTTCTAGTTCAGGGGAAAAGGGAACTTACTTCTTCATCTAAATGTTCCAAGTGCATGTGTGTGGGCTTCGGTTTGTTTAAATTGATCCAAAAGTCAACAACACAATAACACGCTCGATTTGTTTAGTGAAATTGACTTTGCCATTTTTAGTTGTTTTTATAACAAATTGCTAATTGTTATATTGGCCACAGTTGACGATCATGTAAAATGTGAAAAGTGGATCCGTGATGATGACAACCACTCTGAGGAGTCAAAGGCAACATGGTGGTTAAATAGGCTTATTGGCCGAGCAAAAAAGGTCTCTTTTGACTGGCCGTTCCCATTTACAAAGGAGAAGTTGTTTGTTCTCACTCTTAGTGCTGGTTTGGAGGGTTATCATGTTAATGTTGATGGGAGGCATGTCACTTCTTTTCCATATCGCACTGTAAGTGAATACCTACACCACATTAATGTCAAGGTCAATGTGGATGATTCTTAATATTCTTTGGTACTGGTGGCAGGGATTCACACTTGAGGATGCCACTGGACTTACTGTGACAGGAGATGTTGATATCCACTCTTTATTTGCTGCTTCATTGCCTACAACACATCCTAGTTTTGCGCCTCAGAGGCATCTAGAGATGTCTAACAGATGGAAAGCACCACCACTTCCCAAGAGATCTGTGGAACTTTTCATTGGGGTTCTTTCTGCGGGTAACCATTTTGCTGAGCGAATGGCTGTGAGGAAGTCTTGGATGCAGCATAGTTTGATTAAATCTTCAAACGTGGTAGCTCGCTTCTTTGTGGCACTGGTATGTGATGACTATTGACACCCACACCTTTAATAGTTATTCTTCAACGTGATGAGCTTGAATTGTATGACATGCTTCTTGTAATTGATGTTTGAGCAGCATCCTCGAAAAGAAGTGAATGTAGAGTTAAAGAAGGAGGCGGAATTTTTTGGGGATATTGTTATAGTTCCTTACATGGACAACTATGATCTTGTGGTGTTAAAAACGGTTGCTATCTGTGAATATGGGGTGAGTGATGAAAAATATCATACAAGCATGCAGAAAATTAATATTATCCTTGATTCTTCTGTTTATAATTTACATTGTACTGGCTTTGTTGTTCACAGGTTGGCACAGTGCGTGCAAAGTACATTATGAAGGGTGATGATGACACATTTGTAAGAGTGGACGCAGTTCTCAGTGAAGCAAGAAAAGTCGGAAGGGACAGAAGCTTGTACATTGGGAACATCAATTACTACTACAAGGTTTTGCGACATGGTAAATGGGCAGTTACACATGAGGTAGGATATATGTGTCTAGGCCTTTAGTTATTTAAATAGCTTCTTATAGGTCTTTATGGACTTAGTTAAAGTATTTGCCCATGAATTTTAATGTTAGGCTCTGAAAATGAATGGCTATATTGCCCTGTAGTAGTTGTGCAGCATCTACAATGCTCCCTACCCCATACTTCCTCTGTATAATTGCTACCCAATGGAGTCTTTCTTTTGTGGGGTGAAACAGCAATGTATTTTACAATCCTTTCTTGATTGAGTCTGTGCTTAGTAAAGTATCATGCATGGCTCCTCTATCTCCCCTTACTCTCTGGCGATTGCTTGGTAACTTTTCGTTTTTCACGGATGAATGTGAGGCAAAGAGAACTACTAATTGTTCTGTAGGATGGATTTGGTTTTAGAATAGAAGCCAGTCGGCTATAGTACTGTCTCTGCTGTTTGTTTGATATTTTGTTGATTCATCTATTTTGCTTAGATGAAGCTTATCATAAGCTCCTTGATTTTGGTGTGCAGTATGTTATATTGATGGTTTCTTATCGTTACTCCTATGATTTCAGGAGTGGCCAGAAGAAGTTTATCCTCCCTATGCAAATGGACCAGGCTACATTTTATCATCTGACATTGCTCGCTTTGTTGTGTCTGAGTTCGAAAAGCACAAACTAAGAGTAAGCTATTTGCAATCGTTTCCTTTATTTGATTCCACTACGATGAAGAATTCTGAAAATGGACCCACATATCCTGACTCCCAACTTCTATCGATTAAAGGCTTTATGAAGCTCTCAACTCCTCCCTCTATGTGATCTATGTTACTTCTCTTTCTCTTTCTTATCTCTCATTGGAAGGATTTTGCCTTTTTTCCAGTTGTTCAAGATGGAAGATGTGAGTATGGGAATGTGGGTGGAGCAGTTTAACAGTTCAAAACCTGTGGAGTATGTACATAGCTTGAAATTCTGCCAGTTTGGATGCGTCGAGGATTATTATACGGCGCATTACCAATCTCCAAGGCAGATGACGTGTCTTTGGGAGAAATTGCAAAGCTCGGGAAGGCCGCAATGCTGCAACATGAGATAACAATCTATCAACAAAGTATCAGCGGATGGGATGACGATCACTAGTTTGTTGACCCGATGAATACTGGGAAGATATGGTACTTGATTTGTGATTGGTCTCCAGCAATTAGAACAGAGGAATAGAAGTTTTGTAGTGTCATAGCTTTCATCGTGTTGTATATTTGGCTAGTTATATATATACAGAAGCTCCTTCAAATTCATTCATTTCTGGTGCTTTTATGCCTTTCCTCTCCTCCTCCTCTAGGTAGGTACTGTTGCTAACAAGTCGTGGCTTTTGAAACCGGAACCAGTCTAGAATTCATGGTTTCTAAGATAAGAAGACTTGGCCTAATGGTTCAATGCCGAAGATACCAAAAGTCTTTCCTATGCGGCCGATACACTTAATTCTTAGGCATTTGATTACCGTCAAAAAGCAACTTGAGAAACTTGCAATAATGGTACCAAATATGGGAAATTTGAACATGCTAGTTGCAACTGAGATTAGTTTCTTTTGGAGATTAACTTTTCTCTGCTCCAAAACTCAAATTCATATTTACAAAGTACCGTCAGAACTGGCCATTGGACTTTCTAGTTGAGGGTTGTTAAGGCTAGTATTTTCGGTTTATTTGGTTATGTTTAATAGTACGATGAAATTTTCGTCGACTTCAGAAATATCATTCTACCCCACGAGTGACTTACTTTAAGCGGAAAGAAAGTTCATTCCACTCCACGAGTGACTTACTTTGAACGGAAGGTTATTACATTAGCACGAAGGCCAGACGAGCTTGAGCAGTTGGAACTAGGCTCAGGCCTAATCATGCTTTAATTAGACATAATTATGCTAGTCAAGCTTGATTAGGCCTAAAAGTCCAACTCTTTTAGAGAAATATTAAATAATTTAAAGCCCATTTAAGCTAGGTTAAGCTTAAAAGTACAACTTTTTAGAAAAAATATTAAATGTTTCAAAGCCCAATTAGGATATGTTAAGCATAAAAATCTAAGTTTTAAAAAGTTTTGTGATTGAGGCACCGACCTAAATGTTTTATTTATACTCCTTCTCCTTGTCTTTTTCACTTTCAATATGGGAATTGAGAAGTAGGAACCAAAGATAAAGAGGAGGAAAGTAACTCTATAAATAGAGCATTTAGGTCATTGTTTCAATTATAAATCTTCTAAAGGATTGGACTTTCAGGCTTAGCTTTGTCCAATTGGGCTTTAACATCAATGTCTTATGATTTCTTCATTATTAAAAGATATAGCTTTATTTAAAAATAAAATAACATTATTTTAAATATAATTAGGCTTCAGGTTCTGTGATAGGCTTGTTGTAGAGTTCGAGCCCAAGCCCGACCTGAATCTTAAAAATGTTTATAATTAAACCCCAAGTTCCGTTTAAAGCTCGCTCAACCTAAGCCAAGTTTATTAACTTTAGATTGGATCAAGATCATATTGGACTTAAGCTATTTTAGCATCTGTAGATGGTATGATTGCTTGAATTGTTAGAAGCTTAATTGGTTTTAAGCCATCAATATTTTCATTTGGGGGCTTCCAAAGCTAAAATGAGGACGATGCATTCATTATGAATTATATGCATTTAAACAAAGATCATAATTTCTTCAGGATAGTCTTAAAAATCCACTTGTTGCATTAGCTTATTCGATAGACTCCTCTTAAAGCATTGGGCACATAGCTGTTGGATGTCCCAGCTTTGAACAAATCCCGCAAACTTTCACTATTTGCATATTACTCATAACTATTATATAAATAAGAGAGGTTAGATTTAAATTTTATTAGTCAAGGATAGAAATATTTATCTTATTGACATGATTAGGCAATAAGTCAAGCTTAATGCTAAATTGTTATGAATTAACTGCCATATTAGCAATCAAGTTCTTATTGGCTCTAGAGTCTTATCCACTGAGGCTTATAAGCTATCAACATTAACCATATTTTTATCAATGGGTACAAGTCCCTCAGAGAAATATTGAATTAGTTTCTCACTAATTTGATGGTGAGATCGGTTAGCATATAACTTCTTGAAGCCTATCCAATATTCATATACATATTCTCCATTATGCTACCTTACACCACAAATTTTCTTTTAAATGGTTATTGCCCTTAGAGCTATAAAGTACCTCTTTAGGAACAACCTCATCATCTCATTCTAGTGACAATACTTCTAAAGAGTAAGTAATAAAGTCAAATCCTTTGTTGCATCTTGCTATGAGAATTAAAAAAACTTAAACCTTTATTTATTCCTTTATCACCCTCCTATGCTTCATACTTGTATACCACATGGAACTCTTACTTGTGCTTATGCAAATCTTCACCTATAAGACCATAAAAAGATTAAAAAATATGTATTAGTTTAGATTTTAATTCGTAAGTGATATTGGTCTCTAAGGTAGGAAAGTGATCCATAGGGATTATTGGTTTAAATAAGGAGCATTATGCTCCTTCAAAGTCCTATCTTTAGCCATGGTCTCTTCTATTTTAGATTATAAATCTCTATCAAATAAGATTTAATGAGCTTAACTATCCCTTTATGTCTTTGTTTAGCTTCTTTCCTTAACCTATACAATTTCTTCCTACCTATGGATTAAATTAACTTGATTAACAGATCTAATAACATTCATGAACAATTAAGTAAGCAAAAGGATACATTGGATCAATTGTTCTTCATAGGAGCAATTCATTAAAATATAGTTTCTTTTTATATTAGAGGGATTAGACAATTTTGATTTAATATCTAATCTAGTTGATATAGTGGATCAAATAATAAACTATTATGCATGTTAACAAAATGACGTAATCATAAAGATAAATATAGAAGAACATTCAATACTAAGTATATAAATCAAACTATAAAAATAAATCGAATCTTATAGTTTAATACATCTTAAGGTATTCGTTTCCTTTGGCCAAGTATAGAAGTTTTTCCTCGTAGGACTTTGGATGAAAAAGAAAGAAAGAAAACAAGTAAAGATGACTACTCCTCTAAACTTTAGAAAAAGTTAATATTAAAAACTAACTAAAATTTATACGTTGGATCTTTAAATAATGGACGCATTTTAAATCTAAAATAGATGTGTTCTAACATAACCGTGTCCTAGACTATAGATCATTTTGCTTATATTTGGGAATAGAAATAGGCATGTATCCTTTTGTTAAACTCTAGGAATTAACACGAATTTAAAAAAATCTATGTCTAAGGTCATGCATCTTTTATAATTTTTTTATACTATCAAACGAGTCAATACACGGTCATGTCCCAGACCATTAATCTTTTCTAGATCTTTTCTCTACTACACAACCTTCCATCAGCTCATGTGATAGGTTATTTCTTCATCTTAACTCTTTAGTGTTGAACATACCTTTGTTCTTTTAATCCTAATCTTGGGCTTATGGCAAAACATATAAGTTTTAGATCTCTTTCTTAGGCATCTATATAATTCCCAAACCATCTCAATCAGATCTTGGATGAGAAAGTTATGCTCAGATTATGATGAAGTTTTGAATCTGCTTAGATTATCCAAATAACTTTATTTTGCACTTATATAAGTATAATGAGTAGGCGTAAATTAGGTATAAGTCATTTTGCATTATTATTAAGTTTGTTGTATCTTATGGAGCTACTTTACAGCCAGTTTGGTTGAGAAATTTCATTTATGAATTATCTGTCACTAAAATAGGGAGAACAATTAAAAGAACTTTTGAATGATTATGAGGATGTTTTTGATGTATCCACAGAACTACCACCAACCAATGTATATGATCAACGAATTTTGTTAGAGGAGGGGAATGAAGCAATCAACTTGAAACATTAGAATATGTGAGAGTGCATAAAGAGACAATTCAAGAACTAAAGGAGGAGATGTTGCAGCAAGAAATCATTCAATAAAGTATAAGAACTTTTTCCTCTCATTATTTTCGTGAAAAACAAAGATGGATATTAAAGGTTTTGTAAAATATAAACCTTTCAACAAATATACAATTTAATGACACGTACACGTTTCCCATTCTTTTAATTAAAGAGTTGTTAGATGAGTCATATATAGGTAGACACTTTTCAAAACTTGATCTTGAAGTAAGTTACCATCAAATTCAAATGCATATAGATAATATACATAAAATTGCATTCAAAAGCTATAAAGGCCATTATGAATTCCTGATTATGCCATCTGGTCTTAGAAATGCTCCAAATATATTCCAAAGTCTAGTAAATTCCATTTTATGTACTTACCTGTGAAAATTTGTTGTAGTCCTTTTTATAACATTTGGTATATAATTCTACATTTAAATTGCTTATGACTATGCATCAAGCTGTGCATCGACCAAAACCTTAGAATTTAATATAAAAGGATATGACTGGAGGCAAACAAGGGAAGCAAACTCTAGGATGCAATCCCAGACATAAAGATCGTTCTCAAGGGGCAATTTTGTTCTAAAGAAGGAAAAAAATATGATGAATTCATTGAAAGATCTATCAGAATACAAGATCACACCTTTACATCACAAGAATATTCGATAGAAGACAATCAAGAAGATTTAAAATTATGAACCCATTATTTTCAATTCGTTTTTCTTTTTGTGTATGATTGATTTTGTGTTCGATAATATGTAACTAAAAATCTTATAAATATTTAGGTTAGATGAACCCTACGTTAATACTTTGATATGATTTGATTCTTTTATTAAGAAATTGGTTTAATTGTTATATTGTGGTCTGATTATGTGTTTTTATTTATGTTTTAATAAACCCAGGAATATTATATCATAATCTGATTTTATACATAGAGATTGAGAAATCCTATCGATAAATAGATCTATCGTAATTGGAAGGAGTTGATTGCAACCCTAGAGAAAGGATGACATAAATCTTCTGGATTAGGGTCAAACCTGATAGAGGGATTCATAAATCAGTAAAGTAATCCTATAAACTTTTTTTTGAAAAAATTGAGCATTTTAAGCCTTGAAGGCAACTTAAAATGGCTTACAATACACCATGATAGTGCAACAAACAATTACAATACAAGTAACGCACTGTAGTGAGAACCACCCTTGCGTTGCTTGCCTCAACTGACTACCATTACTCTATAAACAACTGGGACCATCGGCTAAGTCTATACAGCAGGACTTAGGAGATACCATGACCAACAACTTGCATATGAGTCATATTAACATATCAACAGTATCCATGAGCCACATCTCAAACCTTCCAGTATCTAAGTAGATAGGATCCATGCTGAAGCTTCTATTTGTGGACACAAATTTGGAGCCATATATGGTTGAACAAGTGGGTGGTTATAAAAATGTTCTTGGGAGGTGGTTTTGTTTTGAAATCTACGTAGATTTCTCTTATCCCATATAGCGGTGACCATCAAAGATAGTGTTATCCAAAAACACTTAGAAGAAATGCTATTTTAGTAAGGTAGCTATAGTGTGTGTATACATTCTATGCTGGCAATCATCCAATTTAGCAAGCATCGACTATAAATATCTCTCTATATGTTGCTAATGTACTGGCATTTGAAGAATAAATGTTCATTGGTTTCTTCTGCTTGTCTGCATAAATAATACCAATTAGTAAGTTGAGTGTATTTGGCCACTTTGTTAACTATTTTTAGTCTTCCCTTCATCGCAAGCCATAGTGTGAAGGAAGCTCTAGGTTGAAGATGACTAGCCCATAAGTATCCATGCCAGGTTGGCGAGTTACTTGAAACCTAATGCCTTATAAGAGGAGTTCAAAAAACAAACATCAGTCGTATCTCTCTAAACGTATTTGTCTTGTTCAATGTTGCAAAAAGATCTATAAATTTCATCAGCTAAAGAGGTGAGGATTAATGCTTTCCTTATCCTATCTTTGCTTTGCAAGGCTACAAAAACTGGCACCTTTACGGGGAACAAAGTCCTAAGGGACTTCACACCATTGTAGTTAATCAAAGGGCCCACAGACAGCCAGTTGTCATACCAAAAGTTGGTGGATTTTCCATTGCCTATAAGCACAATGAAGTTTGTGTTATGTTGGTCCTTCAAACTTTAAATGGCTCTAAGTATGGTGGAGGGAATATGAGTATAATCTATAGCGCACAAATTGCGATTCTTGATGAAATAGCTATGAATTCATCTGCACCACAGGGATTGTTTGTCTTTCATTAGTCGTTATAAACTTTTGGTGAGTAGGATTGGGTTCGTAAGTTTGATGGAATAAATCCCCAAACCACCTCGATCTTTAGGGGCACGGAGCTATTTCCATTTCACCATAGTCTTGGGACCTCTCTCCTTGCTTCCTGTCTATAATAAGTTGTTGAATAATTTGTCAATAGCTTTCAAAATGGAACTTGGGATAGATAAGTGGGTAGCCCAATAGATATTGAGAGAATTGAGAACTGAGTTAATAAGTTAAACCCTTCTAGCTCGAGAAATATGTTTAAAGCTCCACGAAGAAATTCTGACTTGTATTTTGTCAAGTAAACCTGCATAGTCTCTAGCTTTTAATCTGTATGGAGAGAGGGGAATTCCCAAATATTTCATTGGGAACATTTGTAATTGTACTCCCGTTAATGAAGTGGTCGAATGTTGTAGGTGTGAGGCACTTTTGGATAGAAAAATATTGCTTTTGGAACAATTTACTTATAGTCCTAAAGCTCTTTAAAAGATCTTTAGGGCTTTTATGAAGATCTCATAGAGGAGGCATTCGCTTTTGAAAGTAGGATCAGATTATCTGCAAAACAAAGATTTGTCAGTTTAAATCTATCACACCTCGAGTGGTATCTGAACTCCTTCTCTCGTACTATAACATGCTTAATAAGTTTATGGAGTACTTTCATTACCAAGGAAAAGGGGTATGGAGACAAGGGATCCCCCTATCGAATCCCTATAAACTTTAACCTGAGTATTTCGGTTGAAAAACCTTAGGATTAACTGTTAGTAGACTCAAGGTCAGCTATTAGCATACAGGGTTTATGTAACACCCACATACCCCCTGTAAAGATATATGAATGCCACACAAAATGGCACAAACAAATCAAAGCATACAAAAACTTCCAGTAAATAATTCAGACAAACATACATTAAATTACATAGTACATAACACAAACTCACTGAAAAATCTAAACCAAAACTGAAGTATTGTTGTTACAAACTTACAAACAAATTCACATATACATATCATATACAAGCCCAAGAGTCAGACCAAATATTTTACATTATTTTCAAAACAACACTCAGACTTTATTGGCCATTGCAATTGTCTTGTCCTAGTCTTTATAAACGTTGCTCAGAACCTACATGGAGCAAATCCACCATGCTAAGCATATAGCTTAGTGAGTAATAACTAAACTATGCATAATTTGACAATTAATCATACTGA